>ML786663.1:178634-214680 GCA_009831015.1 Picea engelmannii
AATTACAACTAATGGCCTAAAGCCGACATAAATAAAATAACATTACTAATCTAATATTCCCCAATTAAGGGGTAATAAATAACATTACTAATCTAATATGCCCCAATTAAGGGGTAATGAGCCAATATTAGGGCTTAACAAGAAGGAAGGAGGCATTAGAGAATATCCCCCCTTAATGAAAAATTCTTGAACTCCTAACATAGATCAAAGTTTGGAAAACTTTGCTTTTGTAAGTGACTTTATGAAAATGTCTGCAACCTGATATTCTATAGGGAAAAAGAGCACTTCAATAACTTGATCATGAATGAGCTTTCTGATGAAGTTCATGTGTAGCTCTATGTGTTTGATGCACTAATGTTGAACTGGGTCTTTGGCAAGATTGATGGCACTTTGATTGTCACACCAAATGATGATCGGATGTTTCTACTGGAATCCAAACTCTGAAAGAATTTTTCAAAGCCATAAGGCTTCATGACTTTCATTTACCGTTGCTCGGTACTCTTCTTTTGTTGAAGAAAGTGCAACAGCATGTTGTTTCTTACAGGCCCAAGTGACAGGTCTTGAACCAAGGTTGAAAACATAACCTGCAGTAGAATTTTGATCATCAGGGTCATCATCCCAATCTGAATCAGTGAAACTAACCAATAAAGGAGTCCCCCCTGAGCTATAATGTATCCCAAATTGAACTGTACCACAGACATAGAGAAGTATCCTTTTATTTGTTTTCCAATGGCTTTCATGGGGTGTTTGCATATATCAAGCAACAAGACCAACAACAAAGGATATATCAGGATGGGTATGAGTCAAGTATAAGAGGCTACCAACTAATTGACGATACAAGGTGGCATCAACTTCGGGAGAAGTACAAGTGGCAGCAAGCTTGACTCCAGACTGGAAGGGAGAAGGGGATGGTTTACAATCGTCCATGTGAAAGTGATGAAGAATGTCACAAGCATACCTAGATTGGGAAAGAAAAATTCCTTCATTGGTTTGTAAAACTTGGAGGCCAAGGAAATAGTGAAAAAAACCTAAGTCTATCATTTCAAATTTCTTCTTAAGGATATTTTTCACATGGTTTATGAGTTTTGAGTCACTACCAGTAACGATAAGGTCATCAACATAAAGGACAAGGATTATGAGATGGCTTCCTACTTTCTTGGTATAGACATTAGGATCAGATTGGCATCTAGAGAATCTAGTGGTAATAAGAAAGTTATCCATTTTGGCATACCAAGCTCGAGGAGCTTGCTTAAGACCATAAAGATATTTCTTAAGGCAAAAAACAAGGCTAGAGTCATTATGGACATAGCCAGGAGGTTGTTCCATGTAGATTTATTCTTGCAAATATCCATGCAAGAAGGTGGATTTAACATCCATCTGATGGACCTCCCATTTATGTGAGGTAACGAGGGCAAGAACAAGGCGGATAGAATTCATTTTTGCTACAGGGGCAAAGGTTTCATTATAGTCAATTCCTTCAACTTGGGAAAATACTTTGGCAACTAACCGAGCCTTGTGTCTTTCAACACTTCCATCTGATGCATACTTAGTTTTGTAGACCCATTTACATCTGACAAGTTTTCTTCCTTTTGGAAGAGGTACAAGATCCCAAGTATCGTCTGCCATTAAAGTACAATACTCTTCATTCATTGTTGTATCCCAATTTGGATGACTTGAAGATTTTGCAAATGTATCTGGATCACGAGTCTCTGAAACTTGAGACAAAAGAGAATATGCTCATTGGAACTGTGAACGTGTTCGACGTTGATCTGAGGGATCACCGAAATTATCACCAACTGCTTCTCGTGTTGAACGGACCCATCTAGGAATCATTGGAGCTGGAGCTGGTGTTGGCTCAGGTTCAAAGGACTTATCTAGAGGAAGGTGAGAAGGAGGAGGTGGATTTCCATCCTCACTGTCATCATCTGAAGAAGAAACTAGAACAGAAGAATGCACAATCACCAAATATGGCTCGCAGGCCGAAGAAGGCACAAATGTTGAATTAGGATTGCAGGCCAAAGAAGGCACAAACACCGAATTAGGCTCATAGGCCAAGAGATTTTCATCAAATTTAACATCTCTTATAATAATAATATCATTACAATGTGGTTGAAGAAGTATATAACCTTTGACATCTTCAGAATAACCAACAAATATACACTTCTCACTTTTAGGATGCAGTGCTTTCCTTTTCTCATCAAGAATGTGAGCCCATGTTATACTACCAAATACACGGAAGTGACTTACATGTGGTTTAATTTTAGTCCAAGCTTCTTCCAGTTTTATATTTGTAAGAGCCTTTGTGGGAGTGTGATTTACTATTTAATTTTCACAATTGATGGCTTCCACCCAATACTTTAGACTTGATCCCTTAGATTGGATCGTACAATTAGCCATTTTATTTAATGTGCGGTTCTTTCTCTCAGCAACACCATTTTGTTGTGGTGTATATGGCACAGTGTGTTTCATTTGAATTCCACATGTAGTGGAGTAGCTTGTAAAATTATTGTTCACATATTCGCCTCCATTATATGTTCTTAACCTTTGAATTTGATGTCCAGATTGCTTTTCTACAAGGGCCTTGTAGGCCAAAAACCTGTCAAAAACTTCGTTCTTAAGTTTTAAGAAGTAAAACCAGGTACATCTGGAAAATTCATCAATGCAAGTTAAGAAATACTTGCACCCAAAAAAGGAGGAGAAGAAAGTGGACCACACAAATGACTATGAACAAGCTGCAAAGGGCCCGAGGTGTGCCAAGAGGCACATTTGTCAAAACTGTCCCAATGATGTTTGTCGAGAACACAACTGGTACAAACACCATATCTACATGAAACAGGAGGAAGACCAATCACCATATGTTGATTACATAGTTTTTTCAATGAGCCATAGTTTATATGACCAAACTGCTCATGCCAAAGTTTGCTCAAGTCATCGCTATGAGCAACAAAAACTGATGAAAAAGATGATGACCCTGAGTTGTCAAACTTGTACAACCTGGTAATATCATTAGCAATTCCAGTTGCAAAATCATGCTTAGGATATTTTAGATCCTTTATTACAACTTGGTGAGGTGAAAACTCTATTGTTTTACCTTCACCTGAGTGAGTGATTTGATATACCGATAGAAGGTTACAAGAAAGACTTGGAACACATAATACATCATTGAAATGACCATTTTCTACTTGAATTGTTCCATATCCTTCAACACTAAGAGATCTATCATCACCAAAAAATATTTTCTTGGTGTTACATTCATTTAGAGAAGAAAATGTCTCTCTATCCTTAGCCATATGATAAAATTCTCTAGAATCAATAGGCCACTCATCAGAAGAAGAAGTAGAAGTTGTATTGAAGGAGAAACTAGAAGCAAAAAGTGCATGTCCATGAGAAGAAGAAGAATAAGTAGAATCAATATTGATGTTGTGATTCTTCATCACTGCTTCTAAAGATGCCATCTTCTTAAAACATTTGGACTCATCATGACCATATTTAGCACAAAAGTTGCAATGTATGTCAGTCTTCTTATTTTTATATTTTTCTCCTTTATCACTATTAGGAGTGGAAGCTAGATGAGTGGGTTTGGGACCCTTATGTTGCTTTTTGTTGTGGAAGACATCCTTGGAGAGCATGCTCAAAAAAAATTATTTTCAAACAAGAAAACAATTTCACTTCTCGATGAAAACAAGGGTTAGATCTTGGTTAGATTACCTAGAGAATGCACCTTTTCCTATTTGTTTCTAATTTTCCGAGATCACATAGGGTGCGAGGAAAAGAGAATATGTAGATATAAAAGAGTAGAAACCCATAAATGAATAATATAAAACCAAAATAATACTCTGCAAAAATTTAAAAATGGTGTATTCAAGCTTTATACCTCTGGATCTAGCTGAAATGGTTGTATCTTGGGAAAACATAAACCTTTTCGAGTGAAATCAAAAGCGTTCCTAAATGAAACGAGCACTCTAGACGCAATGGAATAGTTCTATCAGCCCATAATTGTACAAAAATGGAAGAAAACAGATATGAGGCAACTCGTCTTCCCGATCTCAATCTACAACAAGAGCGGGTCTTCAAACAAGCTCTGATACCATGTTCGAAACACATGTATTCCAACAGAGGATGAACACCTTCAGTAACCACTCACACAACCAGATCAAATATCAACACACCAATGTTGTGACATGGTAAACCCCCTGTGAGTAAACATCCACAGCCCCAGCTAACGCGGCCACTTGGAGAAGTGTATTAATGAAAAATAAAAAGATTACAGAGAGATTTTACAAGAGAGTTTCGCACAATCGATCATCGACAAATGACCCTCCATGCTCTTTAAATAGAGATCATGGACCAATCGGGTGTTAAGCCACAGACCAATGGTCATTAATATTGAGGAGAATATGAACCATCATATCACTCTATGTTAGGAACATATCGTGATCGTCGAATTTCCTAACTACAAATGCATATTAATGCATACTAAAGAAACACACTTTTACCTAACGACACATTTGACCAAGTAGATCTTAACTAACTCCTAAGTGTCTAAATATCCTAACATATATTGTGTCACATGAGAAGAAGTGCAGTGGGCCATGAAAGATTGGCCTGAATAATGGAAGGTTCCAGTGATTCCAAAGAAGGTACCAATATCTAAGAAGAAAGCATAGGTTGGCCCTTCAAAGCAATCAACTAGCCCAGCAAAAAATACAAGGAAAACAATAGAGCGTGCCAAAGAAACAGGGGGTAACAAAAACATTAGAAACCCAAGGTAGAAAACTATTATCCCTAAGGCTCCAACTAAGGAAAAGGAGCACGCAGTGGAACCAAATGGAAGAGCACAGAAAGATACAAATATTCCTATGTCAGAGGAAACAAGAGGAGAAGATATCCCAGACATGGATATACCAGTTACAACCGCATAGATAGAGACTCTTCCATTGAAAAGAACAGTCTTATAGACAAGAGGACAACACAAGAAAATGAATGTGCACAAGGAAGTTCCTCAACTTACACCGATAGAGGATGATGCATAGTTAGTCACAGATAAAGTACAAGACCACATGGTAGAGGCATGGTATGATGCTAAGAAGAAAAGGGCGGAGA
This sequence comes from Picea engelmannii, assembly GCA_009831015.1. Classification (NCBI taxonomy): domain Eukaryota; kingdom Viridiplantae; phylum Streptophyta; class Pinopsida; order Pinales; family Pinaceae; genus Picea; species Picea engelmannii. The sequence goes on from ML786663.1 coordinate 183,738, forward strand.
TAGTCAAGAAATTAAAAAATGTCAAGGATACATTGGAGTAATTGCAACTCACTACAGCGCAGCAAAAAGAACAGGTGCAATAGCAACAAACTTCTAAGGAGAGAATGGTTCCAGAATAGGAGACGGTGTTGATAATAGTGATGGGGAATGACAATTTTCGTATCACTCGAGGAATGTTGCAGGTGGATGAGGAAACAACACAAAATCCCTTGAAATACATAGATCATTTGGACTTGTCACTTCCTAAGATCTAACAAAGGTGCTATACAAACTTCAAATCAATGTCGTGCACGAAATTCAGTCGAGGGCCCGTGCAGATGCGAAAAGTTTGCAATTGGCCAATGAAGTAAGTAATACACTTAATATGAAAATTAAAAAGGTGTTGTTTGAGAGGGATGAAGAAAATAAGCACACTATTAGAATTGAGAAACATGTGGAAGAAGTGTTCAAAACTATTCCTGACAGCACCCAAGGAGAGAACATACCAACAGAGGAGAAAATTGAGAAGATAGCACGGACTATGGAGACTAATAGGGACCTAACCCCTCACATAGGTATAATAATATATTTTGATGTAATAAAGGTCAATATTAATAAGGCCTAGCAATAAGGAAGAATAAGTCCAATGAAAAAAGACCTAATAGAAGCTTTCGCTTCTAGAAGGATCTTCCTCTAGATGGTTCTTTTGATAGACATATTTAGTATAAATAGGAGTTGAGGGTATGAGAAATTTTGTCTTGGATATTATTGTAATAAAGATCTGCTCTGTTGGAGGTTTCCCCCTCAAAGAGGCAAGTGAACATTGCTCTCAGTAATCACAGTGCTCTTTCTGGTGTTATTCTGGTATCATTTTGGTATTATTGTGGTGTTGTTTTGGTTATATTGTTGTTCATTTTCTATTTCTAGCATTTTATTTCTTTTCTGCATAGTTTTTATATCTAGAATATTACAAGTGGTATCAGAGCACTTTCCTCAGTAGAAAATTGTGGGTTAAATTTTTTCAAGGTAGAGACACATTCTAGCATCTTTAAGCTACAGAGATATGTCGTTACGCCCATAAACCCGCAGTCGGGGATTCATACACGTAGGAAATACAAGTGATACTTAAACGCACATTTGTTGGCCACCCTTGTAACCCCTGTTGGTACCCCTTCGATTGGTAGCGCATCAAACAACACCTGTATATGGATCGGCCTAGATTTCCTGAAGCCCTCTTTAGATAAACCGATCGGTCGCCTGACTTCTATAGTTCCATCGAGAATAGAACTCGGGAAGATACTCTCTAGTACCTGGGTAGTCAGGTAGTACGGCTAAGGGAGGGTTGAGTACTATTGTTGGACCTCACACGTATATCAGAGAGCTATAGCACAATGCAAACCCTTCTCTGTAAAACCCTTGAATACCTAACCTTTGGGGATGGAAATGAAAAATAGAACAGAAAAGATCTATTTCCGCGCATCTGTGTCTCCTGCATTCGAGTTGCAAAATCACTACACATTTCTTCCTAATTAAGCATTTGGTAATTTTATCACTGCAGTATTCTTCATATCAGAGTATAACTCTACAGGTGTAAAAAAAAAAATATGGATCCTGTTTCATCATTATTTGAGACCTATTCCATTGGATTTCTCTCTTCTCCCTTATCACATTCATACATATCATTTTTTGGCAAAATTTTTGACCCCACCTGCCCCTTTTTGGTTCCCTCATCATCATGGCCAATACCCATATCCAAGACTTGGAAGCTCGCTTCAATACATTGCAATCTAATTTCACAGAGACCCAACAAGAAGTGAGATATCTCAATTCCAATATTTCCACCATCAATAAAAACATGCATTCCTACATCGTCGCCTCAATCAAGGAACTCAAACAAGACCTCAAACAAGACATTACTACCCAGCTTGAATATATCGCTACGATGATCTACACCAAGCTGTATATCCCTGCAAATCCTCCCTTATCTGACCCACCTTTGCATACCGAAGTTGAAACTTCCTCTCATTCCCATAATTTTCATCCTCGTCACTTTCAGAGTGACCTACGCCTTCCATGTGTGGATGTGACCAAATTTGATGGCTCGGATACCATCGTTTGGGTAACTCAAATGGAACATTATTTCTCTTTTTACAGGATTACGAATGAGTTGGCCAAACTCTGGTATGGTGTTCTCCATCTAGATCAAGAACGTTGGCAATGGTGGCAATGGAGAAAAATTTCTTGCCAAGGGTATGTTGCTTGGACACACTTTGTGGAATATATTTATGAATGCTTTGACACTGACACCGACCATTTAGGTCATTTGACAAAGTTGAAACAATCTATGACATTGGAATACTTTATAGCTACTTTTGAGCGATTGGATTTTCGTACAGAGGGAATGTCGGATGCTTTTTTTCCGAGAATGTTTTATCAGTGGCCTCAAGGATGATATTTGTGCCCATGTCCTCATGGATCAGCCTTAGAGTTGGGTGGAGGATACTAAAAAAGCTAAGGAAGCACAACAGGTTGTCTTTTCTAAAAACCAGAAACCCTCCTTTATTCCTTGCACTAAACCAGTAAATTCCACTACTCCTTCTACTCCACTAAAGATCCAAAAATTGACCAAGGCCGAAATGGTTGAACACCAACTCAAAGGCCTTTGTTATAATTGTGATGACAAATATTTTTTGGGACACAAGTGTAAGGAGAAAAATATTTTTATGGTCATCTCAGAGGATGTTTCGGAAGAGGATGTTGAAGCTCCCCTTGTATCTGTGTCACCTGAACCCACTGACATAACCCCTCCCTCAGACCCTCCCGAAGTAGAACCGGTCATTTCCCTAAATTCTCTCACTGGCTTCTCTTCTCCCTAAACCCTCAATCTAATTGGTTACATCAAGCATAGGAAGGTCATCATTCTTGTTGATAGTGGAAGCACCCATAATTTTATTCATCACCGCATTGCCCAAGAAACTAATTTCTATATATGTGCAGTCAATAATTTCCAAATCATGATTGTCAATGGCAGGTCCATGAAATGTGGAGGGCATTGTGAAAATGTGTGTCTCCAAATGGGTGACTACCACCTGAAATCTCATATGTTTGCTATCGACATGGGTGATTGTGACATTTTGTTGGGTGCACACTGGCTAAGGACTTTGGGTCCCATTCTCATGGATTTTAAGGAATTAACCATGCAATTCAAACAAAAGGGCCAACAATATAAGTTCCAAGTCATCATCGTTGGTTCCCCTGAGATCATTAGTTCCCATCGCATGGAAAATATGCTCAAAAAAGGTCATTCTGGAGTTATTTCCCAGCTCCATGCCATACAAGAAACTGAGACACCCTTTGTGCCACAGGATCTCCAATCCATCCTCTCTAAACATCAAGTGGTTTTTTCCACTTTCTAGAGACTCCCTCCTTCCTGTGGTGTTCATGATCATTCCATTCCCCCTGTCCCAGAAATCCTTCCTCCCAATATCCGTCCCTATCGTCACCCCTTTTCCCAAAAAAATGAAATTGAGAAAATGGTTCAAGAACTTCTCAACGCATGTGTTATCCACCATAGTATGATCCCCTACTCTTCTCTTGTGGTCATGGTCCTTAAGAAAGAAGGTTCTTGGTGCATTGGTCCTGACTTCCACGCCCTCAACAAACTCACCATTAAAGAAAAATTTCCCATTCTTGTCATTAATGACCTCTTGGATGAATTGAGTGATGCCCATTTCTTTACTAAACTTTATCTTCATTCTGGCTACCACCAAATCCATATGAAAGAGGCGGACATTCCTAAGACTACCTTTAGAACTCATGAGGGCCACTATGAGTTTTTGGTCATGCCCTTTGGCTTGTTTAATGATCCCTCCACTTTCCAAAGCCTCATGAATCATGTCTTCCATCCTTTTCTCTGTCATTTTGTCTTAGTTTTCTTTGATTATATCCTCATATATAGAAAAACCTGCACAGACCATCTTTCTCATGTGGATCGATTTCTCCATCTACTCTCTCAGCACCAACTTTTTCTGAAAAAATCTAAATGTTCGTTTGGCGCCTCGGAAGTCGAGTAATTGGGTCATATTGTTGGAAAGGCTAGCGTTAGGGTGGATACTAAAAAGATTGAAGCTATGCAATACTAGCCTCACCCAAAGACTCTCAAAATCTTGCGTGGATTTATGGGCTTAACAGGTTATTATCGCAAGTTTTTTAAGAATTATGGAAAGATTGTGGCACCTCTCACTGCACTCCTTAATAATAATTCTTTCACTTGGACTCCAGCAACTGCTCAAGATTTTCAAACTTTGAATATGTCCATGTGCACCACTCCAGTCCTGTCCCTTCCTGATTTCACAAATACCTTGTCCTAGAATGTGATGCTTCAGGGAAAGGAATTGGTGTTGTCCTTATGCAAGAGGGTCGGCCTTTGGCCTTTACCAGCAAACAATTGTTTGAGAAAAATTTAGGAAAATCATCATATGAAAAGGAAATGTTACCTATTATTCATGTCATTGATATTTGGCGCCCTTATCTATTGGGGCAATGCTTCCAAATTAAGACAGATCATCAAAGCCTCAAGTATTTTTTGGAACAATGCATTTTCTCCCTAAAGCAACAAAAATGGGTGAATAAGCTCTTTGGATACGATTATGAGATCATTTACAAGAAAGGAAAAGAGAATGTGGTTGTGGATGCACTTTCCTGAAAATATGAAGATGAAGGGTCCAATTTTTCTCTCTCCTTCATTGTACCAAATTGGATCCAAGCTATTCGCCAGGAATGGCTACACGATCCCAAAAGTTCGCATATGATACAACAACTGCAGTCCAATTCTCCAGTTTCCACAGGGTACTCTTGGCTCCATGATGAGATTTGATACAAAGGTCATTTGTATTTAAGTAAACAATCAAAACTTAAATCCACGGTACTTTCTGAGCTTCATGCTACACCCACAGTTGGGCACTCCAGGTTTACCAAAACCTATGACAGGGTCAAACGTTCTTTTTTCTGGGATGGTATGAAACAGGACGTTCATAATTTTGTAGATGAATGTGATGTGTGTCAACGCAAAAAGGGAAAAACAGTCAAATCTCCTGGCACACTACAACTGCTTCCAATTCCACCTACTATTTGGCGGGATATCTCTATCGATTTTATTACAGGCTTACCTAAATCAATAAATAAATCAGTCATCATGGTGGTAGTTGATCATCTTTCCGAGTATGCTCATTTATGTGCTCTTCAACACCCATTTACAGCATCCATTGTGGCTCAAATTTTCATGGATCACGTCTTCAAGTTTCATGGCATGCCACATTATATTGTTTCTTATCGCTACCCAACTTTCACCCGCAATTTTTGACAAGAATTGTTCAAGCTACAAGGCACCCAATTGCATCTCATCACAGCTTATCATCCCCAGATTGATGGTCAAACTCAAGTTGTCAACAAGTGTTTGGAAACATATTTGAGTTTTTTTGCCTCGAAAAAGAAAAATCAGTGGGCTCAATGGTTACCACTAGCTGAATGGTGGCACAACACTTCATACCATACAGCTACCCGCATGACTCCTTTTGAAGCAGTATATGGACAAAATCCACCTTCAATTCTCTCATATTTTCCAGATGTCTCGAAGGTCTAGGGAGTTGACCAAACACTTACAGTTTGAGAGGATATTCTCTGTACCCTCAAAGAGAATTTGGTCATGGCCCAAAATCGCATGAAGCAACAAGTAGATAAAGGTCGCTTTGAACGTCAATTTGCAGAAGTGGATCAGGTGTTTCTTCGACTGCAACCTTACAAGAAAAATTCCCTCGAGGTTGACCATTTTCAGAAACTGGCACCCAAATTTTATGGTCCTTATATCATTCTCAAGCATGTGGGATAGGTGGCATATCAGTTAGATTTTCCCAGTCATTCTAAGCCCCATCCTATTTTTCATGTTTCCTACTTAAAGAAGGTGATTGGGACTAAGTTCCAAACTCAAACCAACCTTCCCGAGTTGGATGAAGAAGGATCCATTTGGCTACAGCCACAAGCATTTTTGGACTAGTGTGAGCGTCATCTGCATCAGTGAACCATCAAGGAAGTGTTATTCCAATGGAAAGATACAACTCCAGCAGATGCCACTTGGGAACCACCTGCCATTCTGCAGCAATTTCCACCTCTCAAGCCTTGAGGACAAGGTTGTTTTTAAGGGGGAGGACATGTTAGGGACCTAACCCCTCACGTAGGTAGAATAATATATTTTGATGTAATAAAGGTCAATATTAATAAGGCCTAGCAATAAGGAAGAATAAGTCCAATGTAAGAAGACCTAATAGAAGCTTTCACTTCTAGAAGGATCTTCCTCTAGATGGTTCTTTTGATAGACATATTTAGTATAAATAGGAGTCGAGGGTATGAGAACTTTTGTGTTGGATATTATTGTAATAGAGCTCTACTCTGTTGGAGGTTGCCCCCTTGAAGAGGCAAGTGAGCATTTCTCTCAGTAATCACAGTGCTCTTTCTGGTGTTATTCTGGTATCATTTTTGTATTATTGTGGTGTTGTTCTGGTTATATTGTTGTTCATCTGCCATTTCTATCATTTTATTTGTTCTCTGCATAGTTTTTTAATCTAGAATATTACAGAGACGTATAGAAGCCACATTACAAAGTTGACATAACTCCTATCACCTAGCACCCCACCAGAAGTAAGAATGCAAAGGGAGTAGGAGGATATAGGTCATACAAAGAGAATTGTGCAGATCATCTAGGAAATCATAGAGTTGTATAATAAGAGCGCACAGTTATGGACAGATCTTCAAGAGGATGACAAACTGAAGAAGTTAGACCAGAAAGAAGAAGGTATAAAAAAATTCCATGCAATAACTAAAGCAAAAGTAGAAAACGATGACAATCTCGGACAGACTGAGGAGTGCGCAAGAAATGAAGAATTTGTGGGCAGAGCTGAAGAGTATACATGCAAAAACGCAGTCAGGGCAGGCACAGTTGGAACCACTATAGGAAGGCGCAGAACAAATGCTTACAGAGATTGATACAGCTAAGGGTCATATTGAAAAGGTTGGATTGGAAAGTGAATAATTGTTGAAGAAGCATATAACAACACATATTATGGATATTGTAGTAGAGAAGAGTGTCCAAGTAAAATATTGAGTTGAAGAAATTCCAGGCAAGTTCGAGGAGCTAGAGAATTTAGTGTAGGAGGCACACACTACCTAAGCGGATTAGGATGAGCCACAGGTGAGTGTTGGGGGCTTGTTGGTGCAGGCCATTTTTGGGAAGAGCGTAGAAATTAATGAAGGAAGTTGGAAAATGGAACAGAAAAGGAGTGTGGGTCGGAAAATATGGAAAAGCAACGTTGGGAAAGCAGGAAAGTCAAAGGAAGGAAGAAGGATGCGGATCAGTGAGAAAAATGGTTGGATTTTGGACCAACCATGCTCAAAGAGTTAGAATGTGGACAAACCTAATCCACCTAGGGTTAGTGGGTTAGGGTTTTGGTCATGGTTGTAACGGGTATTTTACCCTTTTGTAGTAAAAATATGTATTGTGAGATCTTAGGAGATCCAATTTTTGAGTAGTTGTGATTAATTCTTGAGCAATCTAGTTGTGGAGATAGTGTGGAATATGATATTAGAGTTAGTTTTTGAGATAGATATATATGCATTGTAAATGAGGGTAAGGTCGCAAGCTTTGGATCTTGGTGCAATTTTGTCAGCCTCAGTTGTACTCGTTGTAATGTGTGCAGTTCTATAAACCTTTGATGAAGAATAATAAAAGAGGGAATAATGTCAAATATTTGTGGACGTATCCCACGGGGGGTGAACCACAATAAATTTGTATCTCTGTGTGAAATGGTTGTCTTATTTATTGTAGTTATTCATTTATGATGAATGAATCTGGTAATAGTAAAATGTAGTGCGCACTAGAATAGTCAGAATATTTACTGGAGAATGAATCTTAAATGAATGTGAATGTTTACATAATGGTAGATATGGATATAATGATGTGTTAGAATAATAGATATAATGTATGTTGAAGTAGAAATAATGGCTATCATCCCCACAGAAGCCTCCCTTCCATGATTGCATACATTTGAGTCCTGCAGTCACCTATAAGCCTTCTCGGGTGAGACTACATTGTGCACTTTGTGTGCCTTGTTTCCTTATGGTCTCTAGAAGGGTCGATGGTTTGCAGGGTTTTGTTGGAAACCTAAAGTATAAACTGGATCATCCCATAACATCCAGCATGTGGCAATACAAATCATCCCCTATGAATGAAAATTTTCCACCCCAAATGGATCTCAGCCTCTCAACAGAAAACTCAACCCTCTACCAAGTAGATTTGATCTACACAACCCAAATTGACCTCTATTAAACAAAATGAGGTGTTGCAATTGTAGAACTTGGCTAGTGTATCATTGTTTTTCCTCGGGCTGGAAATATCTCTAGCTCTGATACCACTGTAATATCCCCAACTAGGCTAGGCTAGGATATTAAAAACTTTAATGTAATTATGTTTTTCTTAGCTATCATTTTTCTACAAATGCTTTGCATTCAGTTACTAAAACATTTCATCAAACATATTGCAGGAAATAGAAAAGAATCATGGGGCATTTTGTTGTGAATGAATATCTAAAATACAATAATCCAATGGATGTTAAAAACACTACAATACATCAATGGAAAACACACAATAGATGCCAAAAACCCAGAATCATGCCATGGCCTCCTCAACAGATGAGATCAAACCATCCAAGTGTCGCAACCTCTCCAAGCAAATCACTACAACCCAAAACTGGAAACAAACCCCAAGATGAAGCTCTAATGAAGATCCAGGGTGGATCCTTCTCCTTGTCTAGCTAGGGTGGATATTGCACCACTGAAACTAAACTACAATGGAAGGGTTTTGTAAAAACCCTAACGAAAACCGTGGCTCCAAGAGCACTCCAAAAATATCAATCCAAAACATAATGACAAAGTGAGGTGCTACTCCTCCTTTTATCCTTCTCTCATTCCTTCTAGAACTTTCCCCTTGTTTGACTAAATCAAATATGACCCTTATTCCCCTTTTACTTTCACTTTAAGATTAAAAGTCACTTTTAATAATGTGTAAGTAAATCATTAATCTAAAGTTACTTTATTTCCTTAATGACACTTTAAAAACATAACATATCCTAACTAAGTGACATTAAATAACCCCTTTGACTCCCTTTTTCTTCACTGACAAGCCACAGAAGTCATTTGCACTACAAAACAGGGGAACCCAAAAATGGGGAAGTGACAAATCCTTCATTCCCAAAGATTGTTTTTCCTAAAGCAATGGCATTACACCCATATGAACAACAAACTCAACCAAACTTAAACTAATGATGATCCTTGAGTCCCAAACCAATCTGAAATATGTGGAGCACCTACCGCTCATAATAATGTCCTACAATGTGCTAACACTAGGGTCCTTCTGAAGGCCATCGATCAGTAGGGAAATCGGGTACTGTGAAGACTTAGTATACCCCTCATAGAATATCCCACCTAGGAAACCAATCCAGTGCTCCATATGAATAGGTTGTTGAAAGTAACAGCTATCTCTCCCATCTGTACCAACTACGAGACTATCAACCCATAAAATCCCAGGGTCCCATGCTATTACTAGAAAGGAACTATCATGTTGTGCCACTCTGATCATAAATATTTGATCCTCCTGCCTATAGTACATCCTCTTCTCTTGTAACTGCATGTTGTAGTGCCTCAAAGGATCGTACCCACTATCGAAGATCATATCCTACCAACGTATCTCAATGAAGTCTACCAAATCAACTCTAAAATCAGACATCTAGGAATCATTTGGAAAATTCCCAATGCATCATTTGTAAAGTCCCTCCATATGGACCTCTCTTGGATCAGTCTATAAGTTGTAAGGTCACCAGGGTCCCAAAATAACATGTATGTGAAGCACCCTCTACTCATAGCCCTAATATTCCAGGTGCTAACACTAGAATCCACCTAACTTTGCTCTCCTCTCCTGGAACCCCAAGCTGAAATCCCTAAAAGGATTGCACTCACTATCATGGGTCATGTCTCTCCAAGGCATCTCAGTGACCTCAAATCCTACCAAACCGTGGATAAACTCGATCTTGCGTATCGTGAGGGAAAATCTACCTCACCATACATAACAAGGCTCAACAAATCCTCTCACAACATCCCCACAAGGAAACAGACCAATCACTATCACAACCTCGTCGATCACCCTCATCATTTGAAGCAATCTATCACTCAAATGAATGTCAGGATCCCACCACCAAATTTTAATTCCATCACTCTCAATGCCTACTAAAATATTCGTGAACCAATCCAACAGAGTCTAGATCTCCTCCTATGCACTCTTTGCACAGATCACATGATCCAAATGAATGACCTCTGACATGGCCACAATGCCACATGTCTCATCCAACTAACTCAGGTGAAACTCTTGTGTCCTACTGTATATAATGAGGGCATCAAATAAAAATAATAGATACCTCTGCCACTTCCTGAAATAATGGAAAGTGACTAGTGCATTGGTCAAGCCCAAGGGTATGACTAAGAGATCATAATGAAGTCTAGAAGCGGACCTGTGACTATCATCTTCCCTAGCCCTCATATGATGAAATCCCAAATGAAAATCGATCATCAAGGGATATGTTTCTCCCTGAGGCTCAACCATCCACTCACCGATCCTGGGAAACCTCAACTCAATTGTATGCTTGAGGACTCTGTCGGGTGGTCTCCCTGGAAAAAACACCCCACAACTCCAATGTACACTATTGTGTGCCAATTAATATCCCTGCATATTGTTACCTATCACTAAGTCATCCCATACCATCCTATATCATGTAGGTGCTATTGTATCCATCACCCTACTAATGTTGCTTGAAGTTGTATCCTAGAGCATGCCCATGTCTGTCATATACTTGTCCACCCAATCCATGGATCCATATACTTCCTTACAGCCTAGCCCCTAAGGAATGTGCTCAACTATCTCCTTCGTATCTAAGCCTTGAGCCTTTAGTGAGCTCTTCAACAGGAGTAGCTCATGATCCCCACAATGCAAAATAGGCGCATGGTCAAAACCCTCTGCATCAAACCTCTCCTCATGCACTTGCAACTCTGAATGCTCCTCATGTGGAATCATCACAAGAGGCTCCTCCTTCAAAACATGAGTGCCACTCACGTACTCATGTGTCATGGATTCCAAAGATGATGGATTCTTTGTTGTAAGTGATGAAGAGTGTGCCAAACTCAGTTGGTAACAAAGCTCCTCAACCTCCCTTTGCTTTTCTTTAGTGAATTAATTGAGAGCAAGGTCCCTATCTAGGAACAGTTGCAAGTAATCAGATTTCATCTACTCTAGTGCTTCGTTGATGATGCGTAAGTGGGTACTAGTGAATCCCTCTATAACTCCCCTTTGTCTCTCCTCCAACTGGGTTTTCCAGATAAGGTCTTCAACAAACTTATGAACACCATCTATCCTTGTCAATGTGTGCAGAATTTTCTCCCCTGTGACCAATAATTAGTTCTCCAATTCACGCAATGTTATTTTATCAACATGGTGTGGGTTGTCACATAAGAGACAGGTTGGCTCACTAGATGATATTGTGCATTGATGGGATTCATGTGGAATATCATCCTCATACAGGATTTCATCCACCAATTCAACCCCTTCATTGTCATCCTCCATGCATATCTCTGGTGCAATCATGCATGCATCATCATATATGTCATAGATAGGATAAGGTATTGAATCCTCATCATCCATAGGTGCTATCACGTTTGAACCTCGCTCATCATAAGAATTATACATAGGGAGATATGTTGAATCCTCAACATCAATTGATTGGAGCATCATCTCATAGTCATCATAAGTAGGAAACGATGTTGCATCATCATATTTCCCCTCCAACACACTAGTGTCGTTGGCCTCATGTGTTAGCTCTAATGGTGTTTCATAGGTTGTTGTTTGGTATTCCTCTATGCACACATCCTCAACATGTCTAGATCCATGCTCATGTCTAGAGCAGAGAAGGACTTTTGCTCAAGGAGATATTGGATAGGTGGATAAGGACTTTCATCTAGAGATCTGGGCCAAAGAAATAGAGAGAGAGAGAAAGTGTGCAGCAGAAGGATTGGTCGTCGCGGACAGTGCAGGTATTTTGGTATAGGTCGTGTAGTCTGCGCGAGTTTCAGCGTACAAGTCGTGCAAGCTGTGTAGAACAATGCAGGTAGAAGCATAAAAGTCATGTTGTTGTCGTACATGATCGTACAGTGGGTTTGGCAGCAGATCAACCAGTCATGTTTTGATGTACTTTGTCTCTTTTCTAATTGGGTCATTTTCCCAGTAAGAGAGCCCTTATAAGATTTGAAGTTATTTGAATGATAATCTTAGTTGATGGGCGGTATATCTTTGTGTCTTGTGCATGAGATTTTTGGTTTCCAGTATTGCTTCCACTATTATTTGAGTTGAATATTCCAACAGTGTATTTTTGTTTTGTGAGATGCTAATCTAATTTGTAGTAAGGAAATCACTAGATAACAAAGTACCTAAGTGTCGAACAAAGATTTCAACATATTTTGACTCTAAAAAAAATTATATTAAAACTTTTATATAATCTTAACTAGATAATTATACTAAAAATGAATTATAATCAATAATTTGGAAAAATTAATAAAATAAATAATTTGATTATAAAAAATAAAATAAAAAGCCTTCATTTCGTTGGACTTACACTTACTCCAAAATCACGGATAAAATACCTTGTTATGCGCATGACAAAAGGAAGTTATCACTACCATCACATAATCTCATTATATATATGTGAATAAACCAACGTTTTCCATCAACGAGATAATATGGGGATCAAAAATATCTCCACTAGTACTCTCATTATGGATGAGAATAAACCAAAGTTTTCCAAGAAAGGGATAATATGGGGATCAAAATATCTCTACTAGTAAGGTAAAGTACATTGTTATGCGCATGACAAAAGGAAGTTATCACTACCATCACATACTCTCATTATAGGTGTGAATAAACCAAAGTTTTCCATCAAAGAGATAATATGGGGATCAAAATATCTCCACTAGTACTCTCATTATGGGTGAGAATAAACCAAAGTTTTCCAAGAAAGGGATAATATGGGGATCAAAATATCTCTACTAGTAAGGCAAAATACCTTGTTATGCCACTACCATCACATATTCTCATTATAGATGTGAATAAACCAAAGTTTTCCATCAAAGAGATAATATGGGGATCAAAAATATCTCCACTAGTACTCTCATTATGGGCGAGAATAAACCAAAGTTTTCCAAGAAAGGGATAATATGGGGATCAAAATATCACTACTAGTAAGGCATAATTTACTTCCATTTAGATTGTGTCCATGTGTTACTTAGATGAAAAGATATGAAACGTTATGGTTGAAGATGTCAATAGAACACTTAAAACATGGATTTTCAATTATGAAGCATTTTAGTTTTTGCACTATATCCATCCATTAGTATAGGGATAATAAGTCTGATATAAAACAAGGTAGGTTGCAAAGCAACAAGTCTCTGCCTAGAAGGTAGAGGAGCTTGTTGTTTAGATTTGGGACAAAGACTGTTAATAAATTTAGAATTATTTGTAATTATTTTTTCTTAGACGTAATTTATTGAAGCTGCTGGATAAATAAATTTAAAATTATTTGTAATTATTTTTTCTTAGACTTAATTGACTTAATTCATTGAAGCAACTCTTCAGTTGGGCGCTCGTTCAGTTGTTTGCAAGGAATGTAGTTAAGACATAATTTTTTTTTATTAACTATTGATCCAAAAGTTTTGGGAGTGCATTCTTGAAGTTAAACAGCAAGCACATTCAAGTCTGAAATGTATATAGTTGAGGATTAACAGGGTACAAGCACATTCAAGTCTGAAATGTATATAGTTGAGAATTAACAGGGTACGTGGATAGTCAATGTTAAAAGAAAAAAAATACCTCGAGTTATTCTAGACATCCATGAAGGAAAGGGATACAACAATCAATCACTCCACGTGCATAGTTTCCATCTCCAAAAAAGATGTAACGTTGCACCTTTTCCACAGTACCGACTCACTAAGTGCATTCATGAATTTCAGGGCTTCTACTCACTAAGTGCATTCATGAACTTCAGGGCTTCTACTCACTAAGTGCATTCATGAATTTCAGGGCTTCAGAATTCTACACTACTAGTATTGTTGCTGACCAGTTAGCTTATTGAACTTGTTGGGAGAACAAGGACCTTTTACCCCATATCGGAGTTGCATATACAAATAACCTTGTTGACTCATGGCTTTTGGCATAAAATAACCCGGGCAATGTCTATGACCTAGGTCTTGGCAATGACTCGGGGCTATCTACAATGGCTCCTTATCTCTAAAATCATCTTTGGGTAAGTCATATTGTCCTTCATATATGTAAAATTTATTGCAACTCACTTTGCAGGCAGAAAGAGGGATTTGTGAGTGAAGCATGAAGCCTTCCTTCATAAGGAAGGACCCATATCAAGCAAATATAGTGATGGGCTAAGAAAATATAGTGATGGACGATGATATTGAATACAGTGATGGATGAAGCCACATGCCACTCAAAATTATGGTTGATAGTTGTTCAAATATCTACTTGACAGAAGAAGCATAGAAGCATGCCATGTTAAAGGATGATGAGATATGGAAATAAGCATGCTAACAATAAATGCTAACAAAGTAATGCTAACTCTCAAGATAGCATTAGTTCCCTTCAAAGGATCTACACTACAATACATCTTAATGCACTCATTCTTTCCTAAGTTTCAAACTCAAAAATTGTACATTGCCTTGAAATGAGGCCAAATAAAACCTCAAATTGAAAAGTTACGATAAAAAAGGAAATGTCAGATAAAAAATTGCATATATCTATTAAAAATTTGATTAAAAGCATTGGGTTTGCATTGGTTTTGGTGCAACGACTAATATAGCAATGAGAATCGATTACTAATAGTCCCGAGCCCGGAGGGTGGGGACTAATAAGAAATAAAATATGTGTTTCTTATATTGGGAAGGTGTGCTAGTGCCTACTTCCAAAATGATTGGTAAATGTAAATCCACGATAGTAAATTCCATATAAAAAATGTCTAAAGTATTTTTTCGGTATATTGGGAAGGTATGTCCGTGCCTATTGGCAAATGTAAATCCGTCCTACTATATTTGGATTTTTTTTAATTTATGTTTAATATAAATACTTTTACTTCTATTATATAAATTTTTATTATTTGTTGACAATATTTTACCTTTTACAAATGGTTATGTAAAGCTAGAAAATTGTAATATATTTTTTGGGTGTATGGTATTGTTACATAAATAGTATTAAATATTCGAATATGTTATATGTTTCAATTGTTTGGAGTAAGATTTTGGAGACATCATCATAGTATTGTTACATAAATAGCAATAAATATTCAAAATATGTTATATGTTTCAATGGTTTGGAGCAAGACTTTGTAAACATGATGATGAGGTTTTTTATTTACAAGAAATTCATTTTTCATAATACTTTGGATTTTCTTTTAAATCCAAATGGGTATGAAAAAGGTGATTGAGGATGGTTGCTAGAAAGGATTGAAAGAAGAATGAATCATAATTGATGTAACATTATTGTATTGTATGGTTGTATAGAGGGAGGAGATTGATATTAATTAAATTAGTGTTAGATCATATTGTTTTAGCAATTTCTTCATTTCAAAAGGTGTTATAGAGAAAATCTAGAAAACATGTTTTTTAATTTTGGGGGTAGGGCAGGGGTGAGGAGCATTTTTTTGGTTAAATGGCACATAATTGCAATGCAAAAGGAGGAGGATGTATGGGGATTGAAGAACATAAAAATTTTTGGAAAATATTTGGTAGTGAAAAGCTTGTGAAACCTTTTTTCTACAGAAGGTTTGTGGAAGTGGATCATTAAGCAAAAATATGTAAGTCCAAGGTCATTCATAACATAGATTAGAAGTCAAAGGCAAAGTATTCACAATGTCTCCATTCATTGAAAGGCACCAATGATGGCCCTCCTGTGATTTTTTTGGCCTATAATGTACTTATTTATTTAAAACATATTGGTCGACATAATAGTACTCACTAAATGTTTTAGTACTATATTGTAATTTTATAATATGATACATAGGACATAATAAATTGTATTGTGTTTATTTTTAAGTGTTAAATTCAATCATGTAGAATGTTTCTCAACAATTATGAGATCATGATGGGAATCAACTCTATGATCACTCAATGGCACTTCAGAAACCTAGGGCTTCCACAATACCTAGGGTTTAGGGATCACAGGCCTCATGGGCACTTGATCATTGCTCTCTCCTCTAGGTCCCATGGAGGTTGTCTTATGGATTATTCAGATGGTCCCTTCGGAAACCAAAAAATATGGGTTGACATGAAGAACATCCAAGTCACCATGGACCCCCTCTCTTTTGTTTTCCTATGTTTGAATCTGAGGAGGAGCTAACAATCAGTCAAGACCTTTTTGGGATGATGTCAAGTTTATCCTTTGGTCATCAGCACCCTAACATGGTTTCCCATACTTCAAGTTTGGTGGAAATAACCACCTCAACTCAATTTGGATTTCAAAACCCGCATGAGGAAATCCGATGCGAGGATGCAATGGGATGCTTGTCAAATGTAGGAGATCAAGCCAAAAGTAAGGAGCGAGGAGGGAATTTAATCATGCATCAATGGAATGATCCCATTATATATTCCACCAAAGGTGAAATCCCTCTCGAATTTATGGAAGGAGGATTTGTTTGAGGTTCATTAAAGAAGGAAGGCATGGCTTTCAGGGGTATGGTTTCATTGGGGGAAATCTAACAGATGAATTAATGAGTGGACTCCCCTCCCCTGATACTAAATCCTCTGCAACTGGAGGTTTAGGACTGAGAGGATCATGGATCCCTCACAAAAATAGGAAGTGTATCGAGTGCAAATTTGAGGTCATTAACATGTTTTTAGAGGACAGTGTGAAGTTAAATGAAATTATGGAATTTGAGAAGTCTTTGCTAGTTAGCAGATTTCCAAGGCATAGAATGGCAGCAGCCTCTCTTAAAAACTGGATAGAATAAATTTTAATTTCATTGTTGGGGTATATACCCATGAATCATGGTTTTAGTTAAAGGTTGGCTATCCTAGTCCTTTCAGGCTATTGAGGATGCATATAGAATACTTTGGAATTGTTGGAAATGGGGTTATCAAGCCCTATTCCTTAAAAGATGGAATTTGGATTTTGATTCACACGTGGCATAGGTATGTTTAACCCCAATATGGATTTGAATTCCTAGTCTCATTGATACTATGGTTCGAGGACGTATTCAAGGAGATTGGCAATTCCTTGGGCCTACACTATGAATCAAATAATTCTTTTCAAGATTCAGGTTATATGGGGATGGAAAGAATCCTTATGTGTCTTAACCTGACCAAAGATTTGGTTGATTCCATCATCATCAGGAAAGGCCCTACTTTCTTTCACTAGGTACTTGATTATGAAGGATTTCCCTTTAAATGTGGGAGGCACCGTGAGAATGGACACCTTGTCAGGGATTGTGCTCATTTTTTCTCCATAAAGGTCTATGTTCAAAATCCATATCCTCTTGTCAAATATCCGGCACTATTGTTGCAAGAAATTTTTCCTTCTAATTTTGTTCGAGTCACCCATGTGGAAGGTCATCCATCTCGAGATATCTTAGAAAAAAATTCCATGCTTGAACAAGTAGACTCCCATAAGGTCCTATCCACTCAACAAGAAAAGGATATATTTATATCTCTTCGTAAGAATATCTCTCTTCCACACTCTCCTATCCTTCCATTGGCCATTTTCATTTTAGATCTTAGGAAGTAGAGTTAGAGCATGGGCCAAAAAACATTGAAGGGGATTTTCTCTCCAAACTCTATGGATTCTCGAAACCTTGGCCCACTTCACTTATCCCTTTACTTGGGTTGGGATAAACCCTCTCTACAAACTCCAAGCCCCCCAACTCATGTCTTCTCTATCTAAAAGATTCACCTGAGAAGGAAAAAATTAAAGGCTCCCCTTCCTTCAAGGTATCAAAGTGTAATATTAGACCTTGCAAGGGAATTGGGGTATTCAAAGGAAATTCTGAAGGTAGCCTTGGAAACAAACCTGAGTTAGGGAAAAGAGGTATAAAATAATACCTCTCCATTACCCAAAATCAAGCTAAATCAAGGGATAAAAGTGGAATACAGTAATCCTTGATTGGGTCCCTTAGAGAAAATTCCCTAAAGGCAGTTTCAAAATGTTATTTTTATCCATAAACTACAAAGAGTTGGTCAATCCCTCTAATTAATTGGCCCTAAATAGGTTAGTTCATACTCATAATCCCTCTATCATTTATTTCCAGGAGCTAATGATAGAAGGGAACAAAATTGTTCAACATCTATCAAAGATTCTAAAAGGATGGGATTTCAGTTATGTGGATTCTCTAGGTTGTTCATGGGGGATTATTACAAGTTGGAAGACTAGCCTTTCCACCCTCACTAATTCATGAGATTTTGATTCAGGGTTATGTGCCTCCCTTTACTCCCTTAAAATGGGAAAATAGCTCACTTTTATGAACATCTACAAGGCCTACATAGATCATTTGGAATTTTGGAATCACCTATTTTCCAATTTGTGGATTTGGAAAGGATTGGTAATACTACGAAGTGATTTAAACTTCTATCTTGGTTCCTCTAAGGTATGGGGGCCAACAACCCAAGTGGACACTCTATCTAATTTTATAATAAGGAGCATGGAGTAAGTTAGCATTATAATCATAGATCCCACCAAGCTCACCCCCACTTGCACAAATAGAATAACTAGGGACGCCTGAATTGCAATGTAGATCAACCATTTCCTGATTCCAGAAGAATTACTAGAAGAAACCCTCCAAATTTGGCAATGGGTTTCCAATAGGAGGGACTCTAACCATAATCTAGTTCTACTGGAAGTGGCCCTTGTGTAGGGGAAGCCATCAATCCCCTTCAAACTAAACCATGAATGGCTCAAGGATGAATTTTTTTTCAAATCTTGAAGAATATCTAGGTTCCCTTCAATAATTAACTTAACAAATCTATGACCATCTAATTTTACTTGAATTTGAAAAAGGCTAAACAACTAGTGATTAAATGGTCAAAGAAAATATGAGAGAAGGATGATAGAATCCTATAGGAAATAGAAGAATCCTTAGCCTCCAGGCTCTCTATAAAGGGATTTAGATTCCTAATGAATTATCAAAAGGATGAAACTTAGTCAACTAGAAAAAGAAAAAATATATATATTCTTAAGAAAAAAGAAAAGGAGTGGCACCTTAAAATTAGGGAAATATGGCTTGAGGCAGGTGATGACAATAAAAAATTCTTCCATTGTTTTTCAAATTGCAAAAAAAGGTAATTCAGTCTAGAAAATAGATAGAGGGTATGGCTCCTAGGCTAAAAAATTCTCTGATATTTCTTTCTAAGAGGGTATCTCACTTGCAAATAGTCTTTAAAGAGTACAACCAAGCCATTATCAATGCCATCCTTCGACTCTCTAGTTTTTTCCTTATATTTGTAGAATGATAATTAAAATTTTATGGAAGAGGTGGGAAAGGAGGAATTGCTCATAACCCTCCACATATTTCATAAAGACAAGATCCCTAGGCCTGATGGGTTTCCCATATAATTTTTCATCAACTATTATGAATTCATTTAAGAGGATCTTCACAAGGTAGTGGAATCCTTGCAACTTTCTAGGAAAATTATAGCTACTTTCATTGCCCTTATCTAGGAGATGGATAAACCAACCAGATTTTAGATTTTTCACCCAATCTCACTCTACAATAGTATATACAAAATCATCTCAAAAATTATCTCTCATGGATTGAAATAAATTCTCTCAAAATGGGTTTCTCTAAAGCAGTTTTGTTTTCTCGAAGGTTGGAAAATTCAGGAGGTTGTTGGTGTTTCACAAAAGGCCTACACTCTATGAAAACAAAAAAATTGAATGCCGTGATTTCCAAAGTGTATATTTCCAAGGATTTCAACAAATTCAATTGGCTCTTCATTCACATCATTCTCATTCGTCTAGGATTCAACTTACACTTTGTGTCTTACATCATGGCCTACATAGGTGTTGCAGAGTTATCTCCCCTACAGAAAAGTGAGACCTCTCACTAATCTTACAGAGATCGGTGACAAAATATGGATAAATTGTTATGGGTTTCCTCTAGATTTTAAGTACATATACTCTAGTTATGCTAAAAGGGAGAGGGAAAGACCTTACCTTTTTCCTGATGATTTTACTATAGATTCTTGTGGTGATGCAGCTCTAATATATGACTCATATCTCTTGCAACTTGTCACCTCCACACAAGACAACCACCAAAACCCTTCTCAAAGTATTTTAATCATAAATGGTAAATCATATATTAACATATCTAATCTACCCTGCTCAAGAAATAGATATACTAATGCAATATATGCAACAAATATAGATCACACAAATTGGAGAGGTTAAATCATAGATCTATATAAATCAAAAGTAAAAGTGCATCAATGTGAATATACCTTGAGACTATTGAAGCACTCCTCTGGATCCAATCTCTTTGAGACTTCCTTAGCCTTCTCTCAAGTGTGGCGATAACAATCTAAAATCTGAAGACTATAGCAGAAATCTCTCCATGGTTCTTTTGACATCATAATCTTATTCAAAATTGGGCTCCCATACCTCTTGATTTGGCCTTCTTTTATAGAGTGATGGAGGAGGTTCTATAGATATTTTCAAAGCTTGGAACTTGATGAACAACAAGTGATATACACAAGTTCCAAAGCTTATGATGCATCATGTCTAACCTATCTTGATTTTATTTTCTCAAAATTACTTGACTCTATAAGGTTCAAGATGTTATCTCTTATTGAACAAGAACAACAAGCGACCGATCGCATGTTGCAAGAAGACAAGAAGTGACCAATCATGCCTTGCAAGAAGACAAGATGCGACCATGCTGAAAAATATGGATTTTTGGGTGCTAACAAGTAATTTTAGCAAGATGACATCATTAGGTCCTTTATGAGGCCTAGGGTGAAAAATAGAGGTATAACATATGCCCCCTAATGTGTAATATAAAAAGAGGAACTAATGGCCAAAATACATGACCAATAATACATAGCAGTGACATAAGGAAGGAGCTCATAGAACAAGGAACCAATGAGTACCTTGAAACAATCATCAACCAAACATGTATATAAATCATCCTCGAGGTAGTAATACCCATCCTTGGATGTAGAATAAATAATAGCTACCAACATTAAACGTTGTGGATACATGAACTTATATGCAAGACCGTGGCCATGAAAAAGTACATAGTGGATCCATGTCATAAAACAAATCATAGCCACAAGAAAATACAATGTGGATATATGTCATACTATACATCAGGAAGACATCTAGCACCAATAAGAGTTCCCATGTGGTATTCAAAGTAATCATATAGTAGTGATATAATCCATTGAAACTTGGGATGGGTAGCATAAAGGAGTAAAATTCCCCCTAGGCCTGAGGTCTTCAATCCAACCTCATCGATGGTATGATTCTACAACATGAAAATAGATGAGTTGATGTCGAGCAAGGTGGGCAAGGTAGAAACTATTTGATTACAGGTCATTGAGGAATATTGCTAACAGATGCAAGGGGACCCACCAATAATGAAAATGGACCCCAAGGTACCTAGTACAATCTAGCAAGTGTGAATATAGTAGCTTATTTCAAACACTTGTAGAATCAATTGATAAGGATTCAATGAGGTGAAGCCATTGTTGATTGTGAGGAAAATTTCCACTAAGGAATGCAAGTTTCAAGGTACTAGTTGGTTTCTATATACTTGTCCTATATAATTGTTGGTGTCAAGAGGAAGAGATTCGTCAAATAGGGGCCTTAATGTATCTCCCATCAATCGATGTGAAATAATCACCAAGAGATTATGGGAAGAGATACAATCACCAAGTACAAATGGCATAGGGATGGCTAACATGAAAGGTCAAAAAGACTATGGAATGGTTGAATTGGCCTTCACTTCCCTTGAACATATAGTATGACATACTAATGACTTAACAGCACTGACTCAAGAGCACCAACAATATAGTGAAACAATGCATGATTCATTGAATCACTCTCCATAGTGACTGGAAGAGTAACCAATTGAAAGAGTATATGACTCATAATGATGGTATAGATCCTAGGAAATCTATAACCCAACTATAAGACAACGATGAAAAAAAGTGCAATGTTCAAGGGTGATAATGACTAATAACTTCCATTGTATTGAATATAGTTCAAGGTGATTTTATTAGAGATATTACACACCCACCTAGTATTTATTTTCCTAAGTTTATTAGTATATGTTGAGGGTGCCTTAGTCAAAGATATCCTTCCCTAGATGAGGGTGCCACCTCCTCTTCAGTCATTACTCAGTTGTACGTCAATTAGACTAGTGGAGTCAATTCTTGCATGGAAACCTTGGTATTATCACCAAGTGTTGCATGCTCACCTTGGGATCATCACCAGGAGGGTACACTCACCATGGGATCATCACTAGGAGGGTGCACTTGACATGCATGAAGCTAGGAGGGTGCACCACATGTGCATGCATGAGATTCTCTCCACTCCACTTGTCTAAACTAATTAACTAATGATTGCATGGCCAATTAACTATAACTAGGCAGTAATTCACTCTTGTTTCTGTCAATGTGTGTCCACATCTCTCTAGATCACTAATACAGTGCATTAGTTCAGCCATGTAGAGTATATCATGTGTATCTTTCCATGCTCTCATTTGGTTAATACAATTATTTATTCTTTGTCTCCAATTCTTCTCTTCCTCTTTCAACTTTGAAAGTTTGTTGTTCATTGTTTCTAGCTAGATTATTTGTGCAGGTTTCAGCCCAATTTCACATGGTATTAGAGCCCACATGTGCTAGGAATAAGGTGCACAAAAAATCATTTACAGGTACAAAATATTGAATCAATCAAAAAGAATGGAATTTATATAGTCATCACTTCTTACACCATACAATTACTTCGAGTGGAAGCTAAATATCCTTCTTCTTCTCAAAGGAAGAGGCTTATATCGAATAACCATGGAAACAAAAACCAATTCCACATATGCAATTGAAAAATCCAAATACTTGAATCAACAATATGTGTGGCCACATGCTAGAGATTGAGTTAAACTCATTAGATCCAAGTATTTTTTATAATATCCAAGACTTCTTCATGAATTTCAAATCCTTACTGCTTCAACTAAAAATATGCGGGATCGACAAATCAAAGATATAAAAACAAATGATTCTTATTATTCTATCAAAGTTAGGTCTGGAATATGCCATATTTGTCTCCACATTTCATACAGTAAGGATTACATCATATGCAACTTGGACAATGCCCACATTGGATGTATTCATTGAGCCCATGATGTATGAGAAAGACAAGATCATCAAGATGGGAAAAATCCAAAGATCCAAAGTCCATGCACTTGTTGTGCATGAGAGAATAAAATCCAACTCAAAATCCAAATAGAAAGGAAAGGGAAAGAAGGATCCAGATCCAAGAAAGGGAGGCAACTTCAAACCTTATGATGAATCTTCCAACTCAAAAGAAGAAAAGAGAAAGCAAGGGAAATCAAAGTGCATTTATTGAAATCGTGGTTACCATCCTGAATCCGCATGCATGAAGAAAACCATTGAACTCATGGCACAAACACTCCAGCAGAAAAATCTTGGGGACTGCATTCCTGAAAATGCCAAGAAGAAGCTGGGAGAAATCGCACTATAAAATTGAGGTAATGTGCATGATTTTATTGCAAATAATTCTTCTCTATATGTGTGTATCATTGATTCAAGAGCATCACACCACATGGTAGTCACAAAAGATGCCCTTTCATCTCTAAAAACATGCATAGGTCCTCCCATTCTCATTGGATATGACTCTCTAGTAGAAGTCTCTGGACAATGGAGAGTGGAACTCAGAAATGGAAGTTTTGAGAATGTCCTACATGTTCCAAAACTGTCTGTAAATCTACTCTTTGTGTACCAAATCACACATACAAACACAAGAAAAGGGTGGAATTTACACCAGATTTTGTGATAATATTTGACATGGAAGACAACTCCAAAATTATTATCGGTGAGATAGATCATAAATATAGATTGTACACATCCTCTAAATTTGTTGCTAAATCATATTCCACATTTCTACTAACCCGTGCCAATGATGATATTAATATTTAACATGAAATATTTGGCCACTTGAATTTCAATTACATGCAACAACTCACCAAATATGGGATGGTGGAAGGTTTGTCGGACATATAATTTTCTGATGGAGTTTGTCAAGGGTGCTCTTGGAAAGAATCCACAAGAGAAATTTGAGAGAGGGAAGGCATGGAGGGAATCCTCTACCTTGGAGCTTGTTCACAGTGACCTCATGGGGCCTTTCCCTCATCCTTCCATAATCAAGGCCAGATATGCACTAACTTTTATTAATTATTGGTCATGGTACACGTGGGTGTACTTTCTCAGGAAAAAATATGAAGTGTTTGAGCATATCAAGGTTTTCAAAGCACATGCAAAGAAGCAGTCCAGGAAGATGATCAAGATCCTCCACATGGGTAATGGGGGGTAGTATGTAAACAAGGATGTACAACATATTTATGATGAAGAAAATATTCAGTTACAACACATAGTTCCATACACTCTGTAGCATAACAGGGTAGTTGAGAGGAAGAATCGATCATTGAAAGAAATGGCAAGTTGCATGCTACATGTAAGTTCCAATCCCTCTGAACTTTGGTCTGAATCCATAAACTATGACACATACATACTAAACCAATATCCTCACAAATATGTGAAAGAAATGACTCCTTTTGAAGCCTAGAGCAGCAGAAAAACAGAAGTGAAACACTTTCCCATTTTTGAATCGCGCACATTGGTTCGTGTACCTTCATAAAAGAGGAATGATTTCGAGCCTCAAAGAAAGGAATTCATATTTGTGGGTTATCCTAAGGGTGTGAAGGGATATATATTGATAGATACTTCAACGGATAAGTTCATCATTAAAAGGAGTGTCGTGTTTGAAGAAAGTCTCATGCATGCATCTCAAGAACAACATGCAGAAATTTGTGTACTTCCTCTTGTACTATATATCCAAGATGATGCATCCTACCACTCATATCAGCTTTCATCTTTGATTTCTGAATTAGATTCGAAATATCATGAGAATGCATGTGAATATCCAAATCCAAGACCAAAATGAGCACAATCCACCCTATAGAAAATGGGTGATCTTGTGGGGGATCCATCAGATCCAAGGATGATGAGATCCCAATTTGAGGAGGTTACACATGCATTCATAGCCACAAAACTAGTAATTCCCGTGCATTTCTACATTGTTCTAGACTAAAACCATCATACCTATGTAGAGTCTAAAGGGAATCCCTACTCAAAAGTAGCTATGAAGGAGGAGTGTAATTATGTAACATCCCCAACCACCAACAGGGAGGGCAACGTCACTATAGGATGTCTCTCTTAGCTCTGATACCATTTTGTAACGTTCCCAACCACCAACAGGCTGAGAAACGTCACTTCAGGACGTCTCTCTTAGCTCTGATACCAATTCGTGAATTTATATGCATGCATATATAACGCAAATTAACAGTTACAGTATTTTGTTCATGCCACTTATTCATGTGGAAATAACATTAAAACATTCTGACACTATATACATACAAATGACATATTCTAACCATGCACATATTAATGTGGAATTAACAGTAAGCCTACACATGCATCATATATGATATATCTAGGCATTAGTCATCAAATTATAAAACATGTACAATTACACCACATACAATCAACAGAGATTTGGTACTTATCTTTCAATAGATGACTACCAACTGCGTACAGACCTTCCACGAACCTCCCAGCCTTAGACCACGTTGATCATCATGCTCAACAGTGGGTCACCCCCAAGCTGGGACTAAACTCCACCCAGGGCAAAGGAATCCTAGGCCTAGGATGAGGCTATGGGAAACTGCATTGTGCAACTGGAAGGATTCTCTCCAAGGAGCCTACTTACGCCCACTTCTCATGGACTCTCATTCCCCACATGCATGTCCCACCCTGGGAATATGCACCTTCACTATTCCATAGTCCATCGGCAGCTCCACTTCCCTTCCACGGCTTCAACAACAGGCTGAATCAGGAATTCTCATAGCTTTGTAGATGGTACTAGACTCCCTCCAGGAGAAATCACTTCCGAGCAAATTCTCTCACCTGGAGAGATTTTCTCGCAGGCCTGAAAACCTACTTCTTCAACCATGGGCCTGACAACATGCCTCTTCAATCCACAACCACCAAAAATCGGGTAAGGCACGAGGATGACTCAGCAATTTACAGAGGTTCACAAAGGCAGAAATGACTCTGGTTGTGTACTTGTTCAGTGATTTTTTTAACTGAACAAGGGATGGCCAGCATGTTGAGGATGAACTTGTTGGAAACTAAATGGCCAGACTGGTCAAAATGTTGGGAGCGAGCAAGGAAAATGGTGAGAATGGTCAACTTGTAGAATCATAAGAGAGTTGCAATGGTGAGAGAGAACTCCTTAGGAAGGTGTCCAGAATGGTTCATGAACCCCCTAACAAAGGTGGAACTTCCCACATAAATATGCATGCGTCATGAGTGACACTTGGCTCTCCAGGAGAACGCTCCTCTCCACTTGGAGTTCGTTCCTCTCCTCAAAGGAACTTAGGATAACTGGGTTTATTTTCCTAACTTTAGTACTTTTCAGGAATACATTATAATATTCCCTTGGGTTAATCCCTCAAGCTTAGCCCCTCTTTCCTAGCCTCTCAGCCCCATTCCTTCCCTACCCAGTGGAGCTTATTCCCCCATAACTCTTTCTCAGTGGTCGGTCTACACGCAGCGATGTATTTTATTAATAATCTGCATAATTACATATACAAAAATCAGGCCCACTAACCTTAGCATCTAGGCTCTTCAGCCTAATAAACACATAAGCCTACCAACTTATAATTACTTGGATCACCAGCCTACAAACATCATTACATTTCGCATGGGCTCAAACTTGGGGTATTACAATCCCCTCCCCTTATTTTTGCATTGTCCTTAGTGCAACTCATTTACATAATATCAGCAAGATTTTCAAAATATTCAAAAAGATACAGGTACTCTTCCCGCATAGCATCTTCATGCTCCCATGTTGTGTCTTTAGGACCGTACCAGGTCCACTAAAATTTTACAAGCCCTGAGGCTCAATTCCATAGTTTCTTTCTTTTCTGGTCCAGTATACACGCTGGATGCACCTGAAAAGCACTTTCCTGCTCCACCTGAATCACATTCCAATCAATAACATGATTAGCATCAGGTACATATTTCTTAAGAAATGACACGTGAAATACATTATGTATATACATGCATGCAGGTAATGCAAGCCTATATGCTATTGGACCAATCCTCTCTAGGATTTCAAATGGCCCACAATATCGAGCTACCAAATTTGAACAATTTCCCAACTTCAAGGATCTTTTGTTGGCCTTCACTCTCAGGAATACATGATCCCCTACTTTAAATTACCTGTGAGTTTTGTTCTTATCGACATAATTTTTCTACCTGTCTTGGGCAGCCTTCAAATTCTACTTAATCTTCATCTTTTCTCTTCCATTTCCTTGAGCAAATTTGTCCCAACCACTGCCCTATCAGCTGGGTTTTCCTAGCTTAATAGGGTGTTGCACTTTCTTCCATGAAGTGCTTCAAACGGGCTCATCTTCAGTGATGCTTGATACCCATTTTTGTAGGCAAATTCTACCAAGTGTAGATAATCTTCCCATTTAGATGGTTTGTCCATCACATACATTCTTAACATATCTTCTATCACTTGGTTCACCCTCTCTGTCTTCCCATCAGACTCGGGATGATAAGCAGTGTTGAAGTTTAGATTTGTTCTGAACCCTTTGAATAACCCCTTCCAGAAATTTGATGTAAACTTTAGGTATCTTTCAAACACAATTGTCTTGGGTATGCCATGCAAGCATGCTACTTCCCTCATATAAATATCAGCAACATTAGTTCCTTTATGAGTAGTCTTCATAGGAAGGAAATGGGCAGCTTTAGTTCCTTTTGTCCACCACCACCATGATTGCATTATGTTGCTTGTTTGTTCTAGGCAACCCCTTGATGAAATCCATTGTTACCACTTCCCATTTCCACTTAGGAATGGGTAATGGCTAGAGTAACCCCGTTGGGTGTCTATTCTCAGCCTTGACCCTTTGACATTCCAAGCATTTAGTTATGTATTCAGCAATCTCCCTCTTCATGCATGGCCAATAATATTGGCTTTTGACTGCTGAAATTGTTTTTTGATATCCTAGGTGTCCTACATAAGGTACATTGTGAATTTCTTTTAAAATTGCACTCCTCAATTCAGAAGAGTTGGGTACATAGACTCTATTTCTGTACAAAAGGATTTCATAAATTCCCAATTCATAATCTTCAGTTTTGTGATGCATTTTACCCTGCTGCAATTTTATTACCAATTCCATGTACTGCAAATATGCTTTTGCAACTTCAGAAATTCTTCCTTTAAGATCTGTCTGATACATGCTAATGGTTGTAGCATGCAGTTCATGCACTCTCCTGTTGAGTGTGTCAACCACTTTGTTCTCCTTTCCTTTTATGTACTTGATATCAAATTCATGCTCACAGAGGAATTCTAACCATCTACTCTACCTAGCATTCCAAGTAGGCTGATCAAACAAATATTTCAAACTGTTATGGTCTGTCCTTAGCTCAAACCTCTTTCCCATGAGGTAGTTCCTCCACTTATTCAAAGTGTGCACTATGGCTTCCAATTCCAAATCATGAGTGTCATATATCCTTTCATGCTCTTTCAATTTTCTAGACTTGAAACATATCACAAACCCATTCTAGATAAGGACTCCACCAGGTCCTTCTTTACACGCATCTGTGCAAACCACAAAATATTCATTTGGATATGTGATCTTCATAATTGGAGCATTGGTTAACAGTTTCTTCAATTGTTGGAAACTCTGTTCACTTTCTTTTTTCCATTGAAACTTCTTCCCCTTCCTTTGCAAGGAAGTGATGGGGTGAGCTACTCTTGAAAACCTTGCAATGAACCTTTTGTAGTAGCCAGCTAGACCTATGAAGGATCTGACTTCTATCACATTTTTAGGTGTTTTCCACCCTTTGATTGCTTCTATCTTTTCAAGGTCCACTGCTATCCCATCCTTTGAAATGATCTGCCCCGAGTAGTGAATTATTTTTTGATAAAACGATCAATTGCTCAATTTGGCATACAGCTGATGTTCTCTTAGTACTTGAAACACCATCCTCAAATGATGCTCATGTTCTTCCTCTGACTTGGAATATACAAGGATGTCATCCAAAAATACAATGACAAACTTGTCTAAATATGTTGGACACACCTACCACACTTAGAGGGGGGGTGAATGAGTGTGGGGCTCTTTTTCCCAAAACTTACCTCTTGCACAAAACTTATCAATTAGCATTCAATATTTGTTCATTATCCATTGCTTTCATTTATAACCATTCGGATGTAGGCACATATCAGTAACATATATCAACAATATATCATCAATAATTCATCATCATAATGGACACAAAGAACACAAGATGTATGTACAATTTTCTTTTTCTTACGGACTACAATCCTTGGGTTTATCAACAACAACTGAATAGAGTACAACTCTACAAGAGCACTAGCTCTATATGCAAGACTCATCTTACACCCTCAGCATCAACTGAGATGAGGCAACAATCCTCAACAGATATCAATTTTTCAATAGGTATGCGACCTGTTAGTAGTGCAGCCCACGTGTGAACACACTCTGGCTCACTACAACCCGTGTGTGAACGTGGCCAGTGTATAATGCAACAAGTGTCTGCTTCTAAGCAACTAGGGTTTTTCTTTTCTTCACATGCTCATAACTCTTCTGTCTTCCATTGTCTAAACTGACCCACAGCTAGTCACAATACATCCAAGCTCTCCAATAGCTTGCTCATGCTCCACAACAAATATGAATGTTGTCTTAATCATGTATAAATAGCTAGTATACCATAGCAATCATGTCACTACTGAATCACAAGAGTGTTGCTCACTCCATCAACCAAATCAACCAAACTGAGCCACATCATAGAATCCATACCAAGAATTCCCTAAGCATTCACAACATATCAAACAATAGCATCTATCAAGACAATAATGTAACCATACCAGTGTCTTAGTGATAGATCTGAGGCCACGGAATGCAGATATGGAACCTGCCTCATCATCCAAGAGCTTGGCACTAGCTCAAACACAAATCTCCATGAGGTTATTCAGTCCACGCTCCCTGTACACAGCCATCCCGCGTGTACACGCACCCTATACACAGACAGCCCGCATGGGCATCAGAAAATAGGGTTTTCTATGAGTCTGAGACTTTTGCCATCAAGATCTCTGACATTGCTGAAACTTTGATGCGTCCATGAGATCCTCCTCTCGCTCTCTTCCTCAGAATAGATCTTCAATCATGCTCAAGAGATCCACACCTATAAGATTCTCTCACAAGAAGCTCTCCATTGATCCACAAAAAGGATTCTCACCAAATGTGTGTTTTACAAGAGATCCTAGCTTATTATTTATACTTTCATCTTCTAGGTCGCTTAACCCATTTTTAGGTTACTTAACCCATTTCTAGGTCACTTAACCTATTTTCCTTATTTTAGGGTTAACCACTTTCCATGAATATAAAGTTCTCCAATACTTTATCATTTAAATATTCCTTCTTGATTTTGTCACTTTACT
>ML786663.1:231436-246813 GCA_009831015.1 Picea engelmannii
TTTGTTTAATAGTTAGTGTTAGTTAGATTAGTTTATTAGTTTGTTTTATTTGTTTTTTTAGATTAGTTTAGTTTGTTTCATTAGTTTTAGTTAGATTAGTTAGTTTAGAGTAGTTTTTTTTTTTAAGACCTTAGATCGGCTAATGGAGCCGCTAAACCCGTCAGGGTGGTTCATCCCAAACGGCTTGGGTTATTAGACAACTCTGGACCGACTCCACTCTTCCAGTTGACGGACGGTCAATTTCGCCCGTCAACACAACGTCACATCAAACTTTATATTTTTTCCAAATTGCGAGGACATGGGTTGGAGGTTTTGGAGTAACTCGTTGATCATTCCACAATTTTCCCCACACTAACACGTACCCCTTCTGGGAAACCATGGTTTGGATTACGGGACCACCCTATAGAATTATCTGTCGTCCAACTTCGATCTCCACAATTCCTCCCAGCCATAGATATTGATAGATCTTGGTAAAATTTAATGCAGACTCGATCCAGCTAACTTCTACGCCAAGTTTAATTACCTTGTGCCACCTCCAGGAGCGCCACATGGCTGGACACACGAATCTGACATGTGGTCCAATTAGGTGGGTGACATATGTCACGTTCTAACTGCATTTCTATCTTATAAAGGTTCTTAACTCACTGACATGTGGCACACATCCTATCTTTCCATGTCATCCCTAGTGATGTCAGCAAGCCATGTCACTTCAAGACTTCAGGCTTCGGTATATTTCACCTTAGCATACCCCATCTATCCTGAATGCTGAACTCTCGAACTTTCTTACCTTCCGCTCTTGGCTTATCCCTACGGTTCTTATCCACCCTTGTTCAAATCCAATGGTANNTCTTCGGGACTTTGGAACTTCGAGCTTTGACCCTATCTGCTCTATCACACATAAAATTCGTCGAAGTTGCGAAGTCTAAAGTACTTAAGGGTTAATCTGCATGCACCTTTCTCCAGATGTGATGGTTTTGAAGGATCCTCCTTCTCCCAAGCATATCCCATGGCCCAACTTCAAACCTTGTGGTTCCAAACCCACGGTTACTACAGTCTCTTTTCTTTGTTATCTTTCTTGAACCTCTATGCCTCCTTAGCTTCCAAACATGACCAAGGTGTTCTTTTGGCACTCTGGAATGCTCTGAAATTCAAATTTTTTCCTTCTCAACAACAATTTTATCTGAGCTTTTGATTCCATAACCACTTATATGGCCTAATTCATCCTCGGTGTCGAAAACTGGGCTTTGAACTTCAATTTTGTCCATTTCGACAACAATTTCCTTCTGAAACCTTTTCTTCATCTTCCACTATCATGGCCCATCCCAACTCAGTGTTGAAACCATGGCTCTGATACCATTTTGTAACATCCCCATCCACCAATAGGTCAGGTAATGTCACTACATGATGTCTCTCTTAGTTCTTATACCATTTTGTAACGTCCCCAACCACCAATAGGCCAGGCAACGTCACTTGAGGACGTCTATCTTAGCTCTGATACTAATTCGTGAATTTATATGCATGCATACCTAATGCAAATTAACAGTTACAACATTTTGTTCATGCCACTTATTCATGTAGAAATAAAATTAAAACATTCTGACACTATATGCATACAGATGACATATTCTAACCATACATAGATTAATGTGGAATTAACAATAAGCCTACACATACAACATATATGATATATCTAGGAATTTCTCATCAAGTTATAAAACATGTACAATTACACCACATAAAATCAACAGAGATTTGGTACTTATATTTCAATAGATGACCACCAACTGCATGCAGACCTTGTACGAACCTCCCAGCCTTAGACCACGCTGCTCATCACGCTCAGCAGTGGGTCACCCCCGAGCTGGGACTAAACTCCACCGAGGGAAAAGGAATCCTAGGCCTAGGTTGAGGCTATGGGAAAATGCATTGTGCAACTATAAGGATTCTCTCCTAGGATCCTACTTACGCCCACTTCTCACATACTCTCATTCCCCACATGCTTGTCCCACCCTGGGAATATGCACCTTCATTATTCCACAGTCCATTGGTTGCTCCACTTCCCTTCTAGGGCTTCAGCAACAGGTCGGATTAGGAATTATCAGATATCCATAGATGGTACTGGACTCCCTCCAGGAGAAATCACTTCCCAACAAACTCTCTCACCTGGAGAGAGTCGCTCAGAGGCCTGACAACCTGCTTCTTTAACCATGGACCTGACAACCTGCCTCTTCAATCCACAACCACCAAAAACTGGGTAAGGCACGGGGACGACTCGACAATTTACAAAGGTTCGCAAAGGAGGAAATGAATTTATCTAGGTACTTATTCAGTGCATGTGTGAACTGCAAAAGGGATGGCCAGTATGATGAGGATGAACTATTGGGAAATGAAATGGCTAGACTAGTCAGAATGTTGAGAGCGAGCAAGGAAAATGGTGAGAATGGTCAGCTTGCAGAATCATGAGAGAGTTGCAATGGTGAGAGATAAATCCTCAGGAAGGTGTCCAAAATGGTTCATGAACCCCCCAAAAAAGGTGGAACTTCCCACATAAATTTGCATGTGTCCTGGGTGACACTTGTCTCTCCAGGAGCACGCTCCTCTCCACTTGGAGTTTGTTCCTCTCCTCAAAGGAACTCAGGATAACTGGGCTTATTTTCCCAACTTTACTACTTTTTGGGAATACATTATAATATTCCCTTTGGTTAAGCCCTCAATATTAGCCCCTCTTTCCTATCCTCTCAGCCCCATTCCTTTCCCTACCCAGTGGAGCTTAGTCCCCCATAACTCTTTCTTCATGGTCGGTCTACACATAGCGATGTATTTTATTAATAATCTGCATGATTACATATACAAAAATCAGGCCCGCTAACCTTATAATATATTTTCTTTGGCCTAATAAACACATAATCCTACCATCTTATAATTACTTGGCTCACCAGCCTACAAACATCATTACATTTCACAGGGGCTCGTCCTTGGGGTATTACAAATTCCCTCCTTGAGAACCAAACTTGGAACTTGGTTCTGCTTCCTTCATATAAGAAGTTGTTCATATGCAAAGAATTTTACAGTATGAAGAAAGTATCAAAAGGTATTTTGAGCAGGTACAAAGAAAGACTAGTGGAAAACGGATTTCAGCGAGTCCAGGGGATTGATTATGACGAGACATTTGCTCCAATAGAAAAAATGGACTCCATCTGGTTGGCTCTTGCCATTGCAACAGTAAGGATGTGGGAGGTCCACCAAATGGATGTGAAGAATTCCTTTCTTCACGGAGATATCAAAGAAGAGATCTACATGGAGAAACCGCAGGGGTATGTATAGAACTTCTCTCTAATTTTTCGACTCAAAAAGTCACTCTATGGCCTCAAGTAGGCACCTAGATATTGGTATCCTAAGATGGATTCTCACTTACTCTCTCAAAATTTTATTTGTTTTAAATCAAATCCCAATGTTTATGTGTTGAGAACTTATGACTCTCTGTTGATTTTAGTGTTATATGTAGATGATCTATTAATCATAGGTAGCTCAAAATCAGTTATTTTTTCACTCAATAAGTCTTCCCATGACATTTTTCAAT
Organism: Picea engelmannii; assembly: GCA_009831015.1. Taxonomy (NCBI): domain Eukaryota; kingdom Viridiplantae; phylum Streptophyta; class Pinopsida; order Pinales; family Pinaceae; genus Picea; species Picea engelmannii. The sequence continues at coordinate 235,017 of ML786663.1, forward strand.
GTCATACATGGGTCCATTAGACTTCTTCCTTGGTCTTGAAATCATCCAGGTTGATTTAGGAATCAAGTTGTGTTGGGACAAGCATTTTGGGACCAATTTTGGGAGTTGTTCAATGTGCGCAAAGGAAGGAAAGGTAGTTGGCACATTTTCAAGGATCAACACGTGTGAAAGGAGGAAGATAGTTAGAATTCGTTAGGCATTTTTGGTCCATTGATAATGGGCTAAGCCCTAATGTAATTGTATAAATATGTAAGGGTTTTTGGGTTAGATTCAGTCAATTATGTGTGATAGATGAGAGCATATGTGGGTAAGCTAAGTGTATGCATCTATGCAAGAGTGAAGAGTGACAAAGAGGGATAAGAGAATGGCAAGGGAATGATGTATGAGTGTAGTGCGCATATTTTGTAAGGATTGACTATGAATAATATAATGAGAAGTCGGTCATTGTGGACGTATCCCATATTAGGTGAACCACGTTAAATTCTAGTTTATCTATGTTATGATGTGTTGTGATGTGTTGTGATGTGTTGTGATGTGTTTATTGTTTTGTTTATTGTGCGCATATAATGCATGTTTGGTTAATAAGAATATGTTATATGTTCTAATGATTTGGTGCACATGATATGAGGCATAATGAATGAATGTTAAGTAGAATAGTTAGAATGAATGCCTCCCATCCCTTCATCACTTCAAAAACTTGGTTGCTGCAGTCCCCATAGATACCCCAGGTGATACTTCACCTGCTTGCGGGTGATGCCAAAAGGGTCAGTATCTGAGGGTTTTGTTGGCGAATTCATGTTAAACCCTAGGTCTGCCCACTACGCAACCAATAAATGGTTATGTTTCCAAGGCAGGGATATGCAACTGAGGGGAATGTGGAGACCAACTAAGGAAGAGATTGGAAAATGGTTGGAGGCAAAGGAGCACAAGTTTTCCATAGATCATAATAAGAACCCATGGATTAGCCCAAAGAAATGGCTACAAAGGTATGTTTTTACAGGTCTACATGAGATTTTCTTTGTTGATTTCTCAATAGTTTTCACTAAGTGGTTACAGAGAATAGTTGAAAAGAACAGAACATTTTGTATTGTTGTTCTGAGGAATTTGACCCCTGAGTTGATTCAGCAAGTTAATACTATAAGCAATTGGATCTCATGCGTAGTTGAATTTTGGCTAGATAGTGTACTGGGGGGTTATATTACTGAGTTTTCTATAGATTGTACCTAGTCATATAATGTCTCTAAGAGAGAGTTCTTTAATGGTCCACGCGGAAGATATTTGAAATCACTATCTACTTGGGTCAAGATGTTGTTGTGTGATAAGGGGATTATGAAGATGGGATCTGATTTCCCTAGTAGCTAGGTGCCTTCACGTGCATAAGGGGACTGGGGGATGACTAGGGGATGGTATGAGTGTATGGAAGAGAGGAATGCAGGGAATAATGAATGACAAATGGATGGGTTGAGAATGCTGAGAGAAGAAGAAGGTGCAACAGAAGAAGATATTGGAGTAATATGCAGTGGGAAAACATTTCGGTACAATAGGAAGAGGAATGTGGCCAATAGAGAAGAGAAACACAGTGAGTTTGAGGAAAGAGACATCTGCATAGTACTCTATATCATACTACACACATAAATTTATCTCAATCCAGTAGAAGAATATCCATTATGTCCCACTCAGGCCAGACTCTACGTTGAATCCACAACCCCTTGTGCATCTCCAAGGTTTGAGATAATATCTGGAACTTTGACAATTATAGTTAGTGAAGGAAGCAAGGATAGTAGTAAAGGTAGTCAGAGTAGTGGAAGTAGTACGATAACCCAAATTCAGGTAGTGTCACCGAGAAGGAATACTACGTAGAACACAATGGAAGGGTTAGACCCCACTTTGAGAATGCTTGTCTTTCACAAGACAAGTTTAGAATATCTGAAACATCACTTGTTTGTTTGTGAAGAAATATGGACCGTGAAGAATGTCAAGGATGATGATGCAAAAATCACGAAATTAGTAACAACATTTAGGGACTGCGTGTTACTCTGGTATATGAAGTACCAATCCATTGCACCTCCAGGACAAGCTAGAACATTGGCAAACATAAAGAAAGCCTTGTTAAAAGAGTTCCAGAAATTGAATTCTGAGTCGCAGTGTATTACAGAACTAAAAGAGATCAAGCAGTTGTGGAACGAATCAGTATGGGATTTTGATAAGAGATTCAAGATATTGATAGATCGGTTGACCTTCCAGATTCCAAATGAGTATCATAGGGAATGGTTCATTACAGGATTGTTACCACATATACAATGGTCATTGACGCAACAGAAGATTGCGTCGCAGTTAGAAGCACTAGAGATTTCCATGAAGTTAGAAGCATCCCATGTAGGCTAAATGGCACAGGTATGGATCAGGTTTAGTCATAGTCAGTAGAATTGACAATTCAGTTGCAAGAACTTGCTAAAGGGAAAGAAAAGCGCAAACAAGTCAAGTGTGTTACATGCACAAAGGAAGGTCATCATAAGAACGAGTGCCTAGATTTTAAAGAATATTTAGCTAGATGATCTTTGAATCCCTTTCCCCAGGAGGATGTGTATGGTTTGAGATATGAAAAATGATGGGTCATCACCCTATTGCTTGTCCTTTGATGTAGAAGTATCAGAGCACTTCCAGAAACTTATTTTGTATTTTTTGTGAATCCATGGGACGTGACGAGAAGTATTGTCACGCACATGATCCAATGAGGGAATGAACCATGGATGGATATAGAGTCCAAGAGGAAGAATCATAAGGAGAGGTATCACAGTATAATACTCTGAGGGGTTACAATCAAGGTGGAAGAGGAGGATTCATAGGTTGCGGGAGAGGAGGATTTGACAAAGGAAGAGGATCAATTATCTGCTATAACTGTAACCAGCATGGGAATTTGGTGCGAGATTGTATGAATCCTTGTACAACGTGCACATATTGTAGACAAATGGATCATGTTGATTACAAAATGGCAATATAAGAGGAACCATAATGTACATATGATAGCAGCGGAAGAGCACAACGATCAACCAAGAGTAACAGCAGTTACATGTGAAGGAACAAGAACAAGAGTCAATGCAATAGAAAAAGGAAAGTGGACTGAGCAGTGGGTTAGGAAAGAAGAAAAACCTACTTCAACATTTTACCCTTGGAAATATAAAAACACATATAAGAAAGGAAGGAAGGAGCTACTAGAAACAGGTTGGGGAGCATAGACTTAGATCATGACACCTTTGTATGATAGGCCACCTGTGTATGGCATGCCTTTAGTCTATGACCACTTAGAAAGGAAAGTTGAGAAGGTAAGTACTCTGAAAACTTTCTTAAAGAGTTGTTTAGAACTAATGAAGGATGAAATTGCATTGAATGTGTTGCATGGAATGATCGACTAGTGTGCGAAAGACAAAGAAACACTTGTTGCATGGTGAGTAGTTAACTAGGTACACTGCAAGAAAAGGACTAATAGAGAATTTCAACTTAATGCGCACATAGAAGACTATGATATGGATAATATCATCTTGGATCTCGGATCTGATGTGAATGTCATTATGAAGATGATATGGGAGATGATGGGAAAACCAAGTTGATCTGGTCACTTATTCAGCTAAGACTATCAAATCAGCATAAGATTGTTTCGATTGGAAGACTGATTGGGGTGAATGTTAATATTGATGGAGTGCGCAGCATAGCATATTTTGAAGTTATCGAGATAATGGATGGTAGTACACCCTATCCATCATTACTTGGACTCGATTGGGATTTTGATAACCAGACCATTATTGATCCAAAGAAGAGACATACGATCTTTGAAGTAGAAGACTTGAAATTTATTGCGTCATTGGATCCTATAGAAGGAAGGAGATATGTAGAATTGGTAAGGGGGCAAAAGATCAATAACCTTTACAATATGACCGCGAAGATGGATGACTATGTTAATCCTACTACTGAAGGTGGACTTAGTTGGCGAAGTATCAGTTCTTGCGCGTCAGATTCAAAAGAAACCTTGGAACATTGGAAATAGATATTGCATGAAGTATCTACAAGGAAATGTGCTCGGATTACCTATGCATTGCACTGGATTGGAGCTGAGGTATGTGATCCCCTAAAGTATGATGGACTAATAGATGTGGCTTGTTTTTTAAAACAGTTTGAATTGAATATACCATATCAACAAAGGTTACTATCTTTAGATGTTGCACTGAAAGCAACTCCTGCAAGATGGTGGGTCGTGCATAAGAACATAATAGATAATTGGCAATAGTGTAGAAGTTTGTTATAGGTCAGGTGGGGAATAGAGATTGAATATATTGCGCAGAAGTATACTAGGTTGAGTTTTCCTATAGATCATATTACACAGTGCACAACAACATGGAGTTCAGTACCTGTTGAGTCTCAGTATTGACACTTCTATTACCCTATATTATCTATGTCTAAGTCAATTTTACCTATGATATGTGTACCTAATTGATTGTTTCATCCATCAATACAATTAATGACCTTGATCATGTGTATAGAGAGGTAACTTATGGTTAAGGCATGATTTGTTTAATTTTATTGAGTTAATTCAATTAAATGCTTGATTATGTATGATCCTAATCACTTTGAATCTTAAGAAACATGATCTAGTACTCAGTCTATTCTGGTACCAAGGCTCCACCTATTCCGGTATCAGCCTGTGCTAATCCGGTAATAGAGATAATTCGAAATTTTGGAAAGCTTCTAGAGGAAAATAAGGTACATGGGTTTTGTCCAGAATGATGTTTTCATGCGCACACATGAGACATAATTCACCCAGCTTGCACGTGTGGACCTCCAACTTAGGGGAATGATATTCCCAAAATTAGCAACAAAACTCAAATTGCCAACTTGTGCCTCGATTTTCATGCACATGCGAGCATATCTTTCAAAATAGAAAAATGGGTTTTTAGGAATATCATCTAGATACAGAACCCAAAAACTGTTTTCAACATTTCGAATTGGTTGGAAAGATATGGGTGGATCCATAACTCGAATCTGCCCAAATTGCAATAAAACCCAGATTTTTGAGGATTTTATCTAAAATTGTAAATTTGAAATCTGAGCATTGGGATTCGGTCCCATCCACTTCTCAGTGATTATTCATGTATAAATAAGCCTCATGTGGCTATGAGAAAGAGCCGTGAGTTTCATGAAGATTTTGTAAATGAAAGATTTATTCTTGTGAGAAAGCCTTAAGGAGTTGTTAGCCATGTAAAAACCAAGTTTTTGATCTCAATGAAGAATTGATTGTTGCTGCCACATTGAGCATCCTTCTAGCTTGATCTGATTGTCTTCAAGTAGCACTCGTCTCCTGGGAAGGGCCCCTCAGCGTGGGTAAGTGTTGTTATATTCTATTTGCTTGGTAGATTAACATTGCATTGTGTGTTTATTTCATTACAAGTCAATTTTAGTTTTGTTATCATTTGAGTTAAAGTTTTGTTAATTTTATGTTGTTGCAATAGATGGATGAATTTAGACTCAGATCACATTTCTCAATTGATTACATTCTTACACTTCTTAAGCTTTGAGTTTAGTCTRTACTCCTTCCATTACTTMTGTGTGCTTATATTTCTRCATATCCTTTCAATGCTYTGTTTMTGTGCTTAATTAATTGTGGRMAATGTTCTCTTKCTTCCATGCTTCACTCCCATMTATTTAMTCRTTCAAACCTCTCTTTKMATCTATCCTTTTCCACCATTGATTTTCCATCCTACTCACACATCGAAACCTACTATCCAATTCACATATCCATTCACCTATTCTACGYTGTCCCAAATAGTGTAAAACAGAGTTGTTCCATTTTCTGTATATATCACCTTTCTCTTCTAGATTCACCTCATCTTTCCTCACACAATTCGCTCCTTAGTCATTAATTTGATTATACATTATAATCAGTTAACTACAAGAGCAAATCGTTGCCATCTCTTCCTCATTTTCTGTGTATTAGTTATTGAGTTTAAATGTTGTTTTCATATCTCAATTACACAGAAAACCACTTTCTTTTCTCATATTCATTCTTTTCCTTTCCATCCCTTTATTTTTTCTTTACTTTGTGGATGTATTCATTTGATGATTGGTTCTGAGTTTAGGATGTGTGATTTTACATTTGCTTAATATTTCTGCAGTTTAAGTTTGGATTGCTTTAAGAATTATTTTTGTTCTTAGTCAATTTTTGTTTTGCATTGCTTTGTACTAGTCTACACTTATTTTCGCACTAATTTTCTCTCTTGTTTTTTTTATTGATGAATGCTTTTGTTATCATTTTGTAGGATAGAATTTAATTCTCCCATTTTAGGATAGATATTTACAATAAATTGTTGATCGCATAGTTTTGTTTTAGTATTTCATTTTGCTTGGCTTCTTATTGCAAGTTTGTTGCTTCAATCACCAACGGACAGATTAGAGGTCTAACTCGTGAGATATGGCCTTCCCTCATTGGATTTCTTCCTAAGGTGTTAGTTTCTATCATGAATTTCATCTTCGTTTGCCTGTTTCTTTTATTCCATTTAAGTGTGGATCCACTATAGGAAATAATCATTGAAGGACAGAAAAAACTTTAAGTATGCTACTCAAGATTAATCACATGAACATCACCATGAGTGCATGAAAGACTATGATCTAATCCTTTATAGCATTAATTATTCCTACGTCCCAGTGATGAATCCTTAGTGTTAATTTTCTGTAGTGTGGGTTTGAAGATTGTTTTGTCGGCTTTAGATTAGGCTAGACTAGGCTCTGATCCTGCATTTCCTGTGCCTGCACCTCGAAGCTTACAAGCCCCAATTGATAATTAAATGTGGGAAATAATAATGCATATATTTAGCCCCAACATTTTGGTGTCGTTGTCGGGGAGGTGCTAAAGGGATTAGAGCATAGGTAGGTTGTTTTTATTTGTCCAAAGCCTTCATTGTTCCTTTCATGCAAGTGTGTTTCTTTTCATGCAAGCATGTTTATTTTCATGCAAGTGTGGTGTGATTTTAAGGACGACCTAAGGGCAGAGAGAAGATGGTAAGACATGAGGGAAGAGCCCACGCATCCACTTTAGTGGGGTTACTCTAAAATTAGGTTGTCCTCTTCCTTTCAGTAGTTAGAATTTGTGTTTTATTAGCATTGGCCATTTTTTATATATATGAGAAGAGAAGCTAACTTGTGTGAACAGATAACTTGGTGACAGTAGGATCCTAGTAGCACGGTGGCGCTTCAAGTATATAATTGGTTTGCTTACATTTTCTTTTAGTTTGCTTCTTTTTATTTCCTTGGGATTTAAAAAATAATAATTTGGGCACTATAAGAACCCCCCCTCTACACTAATCCATGTGTGAAACAAGACCCATAAACCAGCAACAAGGACTCAAAGATGATAAGAGTTTGGAAGAACTCTCTCCATCCTAGCAGCAGTTGGGATCTCAATCTCTGCCTCGCAAAAAGAACAAATATTGACAACAATCAAGAACCTATCTGCCTCTCTAGAAGTGATAGAAAAACAAGTTTTCCATAAGCTACATCCACAAGAAGATCTAGAAGCCTCCTTTGATCACCTTTTCCAACCTGTAGAGGAGACTGAAGAATAATTCAATGGAGAGAAATTGCTAGAACCTGAGATTGAGGAGTCCTTAGCATGCTTCTCAGCAGATCTTGTATGTAATCCAAAGACCAATCATATTGAAGAGGATAATCTGCATAACATGGTAGAGGAGGACATTCAGTGTGACCTAAAAAAAGAAGAGAAACAAGAATATAGTGATCCTATTGAAATATGGTTTCAATTAGTTATTAGGTCACACCACTCTTATTTTTTTCATTATTGTTTGATCTCATCATCAAAGCAGTTGGTCCTTCATACTCCGATATGCATTAAAATTTATCTTTTAAACCCGAGTATGGATATATTTCTAACCATGTTACGCACATGGCTTCACTAGAAGTATTCCTATACTTGAAGGACATTTTCTTTTGTTCAATTAGAGTAGGATAGGTAAATAAATAAATAAATGTTGCACATAAGTACAATGCAACCTATCTTTCATACTTTTCATAAATGGAAATGTCAAAACCTAATAAAGCAATCAGTTTAAGATCTTTTGTTCCTATAGTAGATTTCTTTTTAAAAGTTATGATGATTTTGTTTGGAATCTTATGAGAAGGGAATCGCTTCATCCTCCGAATGCACACATAATATTGGAAGGGTTTCAAAAGCGAAAAAGGCATCCTTGTCAATGGAAGATAACACTTAAGGGAGTGCTTCATGACCTATTTCTTCAAAATTCTTCTTTTTCCTTAAAGTTATTAAAAATGATGCATTCATGCTTTATAGTTACCTATCTATTTTAAGACCGCTATTTCACAAGGATGATCGATTCAGTGATCTTTTAATAGCAGTTGAAACTGAATGTTAAGTCCAAACTATTTCATTCATAGCTAATAATTCAAATTTTGACATTTTCCCTAAAAATTGATGTTTTTAAGCATGAATAAAAATTCAGTTTGAATTAGTTCTATTGGTTTGTTTTTAGCAGGTGTTCACAACTCTCTGAGAAGCCATTTTTTAGCATCTCACATTGTTTGCATGAGGCCATGCAAAACCTTAGGCATGGGGGAGTGGTTGTTGAAACCTTCATATTATTTTGCAAATTCCTTTGGCAAGACCAAATCAACATGTTCAGTGCTGGGATTTGATATTCATTTCTAGAATTCTGGTCTGCGCTATTCCAGTACTAATGGTCATTTATGTGCTCATCCGGTACCAAAGGAGAAAGTCTGCATTCATATCGTATTGAACAACATTCCTGTGCTCATCCGGTACTGTGCTCATATGGTACTATGGTCGCCTGTGTACTCATCTGGTACCAAAGGAGGAGGTATGCACTATTCTGATACTGAACCACAACTCTGTGTTATTCTTGTACTGAAGCACAACCCTGTGTCCATACAGTACTCAGGTGATCCGATACTGGTAATGAGGTGTTGGTATCTCTTATCCTATACTCAAAGTTTTTGCTGCTTGATTTAAATGCTTCAAGTAATAGGATGTATAAACTCAACATTTTTCATTTTAGTAAAAGAAATTAGACTAATTATGCAATAAACATATGGTTACTCTCAATTATTGCACGCTCCCTACCATGAAATTTTGCAAGCCCTCATATATTATCACTGAATTCCTTGGTGAAGTGGTTGTCATCATGAATGAGAAAAAATCATCCATCATGTCACTTTGTTCCAATACTATCTGTTCTAGTACTGCAGAAACCTACTCCATTACTTATCTGGTATTGATGTCAAAGTGATATGATCTTTTTCATGTGCTTAACATTGTTTTCACTTCAGGTAATTAGAGGTATGAACTAATATCTTCATGTTCTTTCTATCAAGGATCATTTAAGTCTTGTGTCGAATTGTTTTTACTCTCATGTACATCTTCCTCCTACATTTCTACTCTCAACCCTAAATGAATCATCCTTGTTATCCTTTAAGAAGATATTTTCACATTTAGCTCTATATGATAATGGGTGTACTTGTCTTATTACCTCATCATTTTGAAGAAGTGATTGCTAATTGAAATATCCATTGAAAAGTGGTGACACCATTATGTCTAATACTAACCTAGTTGATTCAAACAAGTTTTTATCCAAGTTTATATTTACAAGTTTTTCTTTGAAGGTATTGATGAAAACCTCATGTGGTGGATCGCCCTTGCAAAACTGCAATGAACTTTCATGAGAACCCTAATAGGATTAACTAGAGGAACCTCTTAGTCATTATCTGAGACGTTACATTATACATTGAATAGTTGAGATTTAAGTTGAATGTGGATGATGTCACCCTTGGGATAATTGCAAACAATTAATTATGTGCCTAATAACTCTAAAACACTCTTGTACCACATGCCTTCCTTATACTCTAAAACTATCGATGAGCAGTATAATTATTCTAAATATTTTGAGTAATATAATAAAAAGGAAGTATCAGGAAGTACAAGTAAACCCGTCGAGGTACTGAACATGTCTGCTTGCAGCGGGACCATGCTTGTATGGTACTAAGGTAAACCCGTCGGGGTACTAAACAGGCCTGCTGGTGGCGGGGCTATGTCGGATAAAGGGAGTTGAAAAACATAAAGTGGCACACTTAAAACTGAACATAAACCCTTGGGTATCATTCTGAAGCAATCATTATCAAATCAAGGCTAGGATATGACCTTTATATCTCTTGGATGATGTTCTTAAGAACCTTCAAGTATCCACTTTAGAGTTCTATCTTTAAAATAAATAGGCTTGTATGAGAAGTGGGACCCTCATTATATGTAATTCACCTTACCTAAACAAGAAGAGCTTCATCTCTACAAACTTGGGTAAGAAACAAGTTAATCATCTTGGGATGTATTATTTTATGTGTTCCTCTCTTCAAATGATATATAAATTAAGCTTATATCACTTTTGTTTTAAAGATAATCTAGTCAAGGGGGCCTATTAGTCAAAGTCATTATGAAAACTCTTGGCCACTATCCTATAATCATATTAGAGTCGCATACAGCCCTTTATCCTAACTTTGATCGAAAACAGATTGGATAAGACTTAACTTTAGGGAATGCTTGATCGAGTGAGGAGTATCATCAATTGTGAAACTTTGAAGATCATTGTTGCATGAGGACATGCAATGACTTAAGCATGGGGAAACATTGAGTCTCAGTATTGACACTTCTATTACCCTATATTATCTATGTCTGAGTCAATTTTACCTATGATATGTGTACCTAATTGATTGTTTCATCCATAAATACAATTAATGACCTTGATCATGTGTATAGAGAGGTAACTTATGGTTAAGGCATGATTTGTTTAATTTTATTGAGTTAATTCGATTAAATGATTGATTATGTATGATCCTAATCACTTTGACTCTTAATCCGCATGATCCGATACTCAGTCTATTTTGGTACCAAGGCTCCACCTATTCCGGTACCAGCCTGTGCTAATCCGGTACTAGACATAATTCGAAATTTTGGAAAGATTCTAGAGGAAAATCGGGTACATGGGTTTTGTCTAGAATGATGTTTTCATGCAGAATCATAAGACAGAATTCACACATATCACACGTGTGGACCTCCCGCTCAGGGGGAATGATTCTGCCAAAATTAGCAAAAAAACTCAAACTGCCAACTTGCGCCTCAATTTCCATGAACACGGGAGAATATCTTTCAAAAAAAAATGGGTTTTTAGGAATATCATCCAGATACAGAACCCAGAAACTGTTTTCAACATTTCGATATGGTTGGAAATATATGGGTGGATCCATAACTCGAATCTGCCCAAATTGCAATAAAACCCAGATTTTTGAGGATTTTATCTAAAATTGTAAATTTGAAATCTGAGCATTGGGATTCGGTCCCATCCACTTCTCAGTGATTATTCATGTATAAATAAGCCTCATGTGGCTATGATAAAGTGCCATGATTTTCATGAATATTTTGTAAATGAAAGATTTATTCTTGTGAGAAAGCCTTAAGGAGTTGTTAGCCATGTAAAAACCGAGTTTTTGATCTCAATGAAGAATTGATTGTTGCTGCCACATTGAGCATCCTTCTAGCTTGATCTGATTGTCTTCAAGAAGCACTCATCTCCTGGGAAGGGCCCCTCAGCGTGGGTAAGTGTTGCTATATTCTATTTGCTTGGTAGATTAACATTGCATTGTGTGTTTATTTCATTACAAGTCAATTTTAGTTTTGTTATCATTTGAGTTAAAGTTTTGTTAATTTTATGTT
>ML786663.1:262235-279301 GCA_009831015.1 Picea engelmannii
AAGGAAAAGTGAATGAATGGCACCTTCCCTTTACCAATGAAACAGTAAAAGTTATTAGCAAGCAATGATATTAATGTTTCAAATCAGTGACTTCAATATATAAATATACTATTGAAACACTAAAAGATAAAATGTATAGTAGCAACAAATATGTCTAGAAATTGCAAGCTATGATAACAATAATGATATAGATACCTTGCAAGTTTGATATTGTTGGGTATGTGTTATATTCTTTGCACGAGTAGTAGCGGCTGAGCGCCTACACCGGGCGCGCAGGGGGGTTAGAGGGGGGGCCACTAGGCCTCCCTCGAGGGGTGCAAGGGGGTGGAGCCCCCCGCGCGGGGGTTCGGGGGCAGCGCTCCTGAAAAAAAAAAATCAGGCCGACATATCTTCGTCGGGCCGAGCCGACATATTTTCGTCGGGCCGACATATTTCTGGGACGACATATTTCCAGGACCACATGATATTAGGTGGTTTTTCGGCACATGGTTTTTTGTCGATGGTTTTCTATTTCTGGTTAAGGAATTAGGGTTTTGGACTAATCCAGGTCATTGGGTTAGGGTTTTGGATGTCGCTGGCTCCTATATGTATATTGTATTGTAAACAATGTAACACAATGTATCAATAGAATATATGTTGGTTTTCCCGATTTGGGTTTCCAGGTGAAAAATCTCTGTGTAATGTTTGTATTTGCCATTGTATCTTTTCTGTTCTTTTCTGAATATCAGTTTGCAGTAGATATTGTACAAGATTAGAATTTACAGATATTACCTTGTCACTTACAATTTAAATATTAAAATCAATTCAATAAATGACTTAAATGGTTTTCCAAACACTTATAATAGCATTAATTTATGATGATGACAGCAGTAAAAACCACTTCAGAAAAGTTCTATAATAAAGCAATAATACAACTACTTCAACATCCAATGATTATAGTTTGTTGTGTACAAATGTTTAGTGATTTTATGGGTAGTTTGAGGGTTGTTAAGGGGCTTCAATATTGGTTGTAACATTAGTTACAACAGCAGCAAAAACATCAAACAACTTCGGAAATTTGCACCTAGAACACTAGTAAAGGAGGACTAAAACCTTAGGATGATAACACTTAGGAAAATGCAAACTTTTGGGTTAGTTTTAGGGGTTAGTATGTCGATTAAGGATACTAAATAAGGTTGTAACATAAACTATAGCAGTAGTAATATGGTTGTTAGTGTTAGTGAAATTTTCAAGAAGATGTGTCGAAAGTTTTTTGGGTCTCATTCATCCACAAGGGTGTAAAACTCAGTGCCTTTTAGGGCTTATGGAGTCAATAACAGTAACAATATCACTTGGGAAATTAAACAATGATAATTCTTAGCTAATGGAAGAAGTGAATGCAAGATGTGTTGGCACTTCAAGGCCTCAAGAATTTTCCCCTTTTAAGGAAGGTTTTGTTAGAGAGTAGGCACTTCTAGGCCCTAGCGTACCTTCCTTCCTTAGCTTTTTTGAAAGACAATTTAGTTGGTGACAAGAATAAGATTACTAGAGAGATATAATTTTAGGGCTCTAACAATCATTCTCAAGAAAATGTATAATTGGTAAGATTAATCTAGTAGAATAGTTATAGAAAGAAAGAAGCATTTGTTGTTTCTCCCCTAGGGTTTAAACAAGCAATTTCATAATATTATACATGAAACAAGTAAATTTTACCACAAACATTCATAGCATGAAATAAAATTCAGATTTTCCACTTACTTCGCCAAGAATAATCAAGTCAAACCCTATTTGAAGAATATTCCACCATGAAAAATGCCAAAATACACCACCATAAAGCTCTCCCAAGAGGTGCACACTAGTTACTTCAGCCAATAACCCTTAAAGAGGGAGAAAATTTTAGACCACCACCTGTGTGTGATGAGTTGTGATGAAAATAAATGTCACTTTATGTTTATTTATACAAAAATTTGACCTTTGATTAATTTTAGGTCAAAATCAAGGCCGACCTGGCCAGTTTACACAAAAAATACACTTTTACCAAAATTAATTCAATTTGCATCTAATTAGGCCTCTAAAGGTGATTTCATGCCCTCCTAGGGTGACATTGGGACTCAAGTGTGGAACGTTTGGAAAAGGAGATGAAACTTTGGGCCTCCAAAGGCCTAAAATTTTCCCACACGTGTCAATGGCCTCATGAATGCCACTAAAGTAACAACCCCAGCTGATAGGTGACGTCTAGGGATGCAAAGGTGACGTCCAAGGCCTCCCAAGGACAAATTTAGGTGGGATGAGCATGAGACCTTAGGTTTGGGTCTTCCATAGTGCATCCAAAGGAAACATCCTTTCTTCATCTGGTTCAAACCCTCAATCTCTTCTTACCCCTGTCTAGGGTTTTAACATCCATTTGTGGGCTTTGATCCCTCATGAAGGTTTGAGCTAATAATTCCCTCATGTGTACCTGTCCATCGAGAAAAGTCCTGAAGAAACAACAAGTACGCCCTTCGAGATTTCATAAGTCACGAGCATCATAGCATGTAAATCACATCCAATAATTAAATTACCCAAACATGTGCATCAAACCCCCCTTAACCCCAAACAAATTCTCAAAGAAGTTATGTAATTTGACAAGTTAGGTTTGGAGAAGGTATCAAGGTGTCCTATTGGGCTAACCTCTATTAAGTTTGGGGTGTTTCCCAGGTGGGATCTATTCCAAGTCATGTAAGTGTATGAGGTGGCATGGGGTAAATATTTGTTCATGGGGTGGATTTGATAACAAGGAAATGTAGAGTCTTACTTGTGGGTGCCTTTGTGGAGGATGAGTTGCACCTTGTCATGAATGCAATTATTTCCTAGCCCATTTATTGAATTTTATTCTTATCTTTATTTATTTTGATCCTTTTCTCTTGTGCTTCAAAAAAATAGTTGAGGGACACTATCCTGGCTTGATGACCAGAGGTGACAGCGTTATCCACAAACATTTCATGGAAATGGAAGGTTGGTTTGTGATGAGACCCTCTTTCTATGTTAAGGTTTAATATATTATTAGGCTTATTTTCAATTTAATAGATAACCATAGCATAGATAGGATCACTGAGAGAAACACAATCACAATATACACAACATTTATCCTGGGAAACCCTCATGGGGGAGAAAACCCAACAAAAACTTTCTTAATATAGATAGTCAATGCAATACCAAGACAATAAACCAAACACTAGAGAATATCCTCTACTGAGCAATGCACCTCTCTCTCTTCCTTCTTTTGGAAACTGGTAACTTGCAGCTTCCTTCAAACTTGTTCACTAGATGAGTGAGTTGAGTGAGTGATCAAATGAGGCATTGGCTTCCTTTATTTATACAAACTGGCAGGAGCTGGAAAGGTGTCTCTTCACTAGGCAGGGCCAAATTGTCTTCTTAGTGGTTAAAACCACTTTAATTAGCCTGGGGGCCAACTTCTCAATTTGCATAATATATTTAGGGTTTGACCAATCCACCAAAAGGGTATTTTTTCAATTACAATGCCCGACATGATCAATCCACAAAAGGGGATTAATCTAATGAATAATAACTCAATAATAAATAGAAAACTCTTTATAGTTACAATATTTCAACACTCCCCCTTAACAAGAAGGGTATTAGGAGAGAGAGAGAGAGGGAAGCAACATCAACAGCATCTGGAACACTGACTGGCATATCTATAAATCATCAGAAGTTTTTCTCATCATCAATATCATCATTCACAGTAGGGAGTTGGAATGGCATCATCATCATATGCATCAACATGGATTTCTATAACATTAACACAACATCATCAATAACAACACAAGGTTGATACAACATCAACAACAACAATATCACAGCACAAAGGTTGGAGCATCATCAACAATAGCAGCATCACAGCACGAATGTTGGAGCATCATCAACAACAACAACATCACAGAACGAAGGTTGGAGCATCATCAACATCAACACTAGATTGGAAATATTCGACATGAAGCTAGCATCTCATCAACATCATCACGAGGCTAGAAATATTCAGCACGAGGTTGGCATCACAACAGCAGTAGCATGAGGTTGGAATCACAACAACATCAGCATGAAGCTGGATATATTCAACATTAGGCTAGAATCACAACAACATTAACACGAAGTTGGAAATATTCAGCACTAGGTTGGCATCACAACAACATCAGCACGAAGCTGGAAATCTTCAACACTAGGCTGGCATCAACACTACTCCCCCTTTCGAGGGAATTCCTTTCAGACTACACCAATATTATCTTGAAAGTGCTCAAAATTTACACAAGATGGAGGCTTGGTAAACACATCGGCAACCTGTTCATCTGTGCTAACATATTGGCGCTTTATGGATCCTCTCTGCACCATATTATGGATGTAATGATATCAGATCTCTATGTGTTTTGACTTGTCATGGAACACAGGGTTCTCTATCATCTTTATTCAAATTTGGTTATCACATATAATCAAGGTTGCTTCCATCTCCAGATCGAATAGACCTGTCAACAACTTCTGAAACCATATGTCTTCATAACTGGCAGAACATGCAGCATTGTATTATGGTTTTTTCATGCTAAGAGAAATTATTGATTGATTCCCACTCTGCCATGAGATCATGGCTAACCCTGGACTTAAACAACATCCTGAAGTTCTCTTTCTATCAGAGACACTTCCTGCCCAATCTGAATCAGTATAACCACTCAGTCTGAAGTCATGATCTCCATTATAACTAAGACCACAATCTAATGTACCCTTAAGGTACCTCAACACATGTTTTGCAACAACCAGGTGACCATGTCTGGGCTCTACCAGAAATTTACTCAAGGTGTTCATAGCAAAACATATATCTGGCCTAGTGTTCGTCAGATACATCAATGATCCAATGATCTGTCTATACAGCGTAGCATCAATCAATTTTGATGAAGTGTCAACTAGGAGATTCAACTTTGTTTCCATGGGTGTATTCATGGATTTTCACTCCAACATGTCAAATCTCTTCAGTATTTCAACTACATACTTCCCTTGGTTAAGGAAGATCTTCTTTGGGCTCTGTCAGACCTCAAGACCTAAGAAATAGTGCATTAGGAAAAGGTATTTCATCTCAAATTCTGCAGTGAGCTTCTTCTTACAATCAGTGATGATATTTTCTTCTCCAATTAAGAATAATTCATCCACATACAACAACAATATAACAAGCTCATCATTCATAACCTTGAAGTAAAGGTTAGAATAAGCTTTACTCTTGGTAAAACCCAAGCTCGTCAGGAAACTGCCAATCCTTCCATACCAAGATCTAGGAGCTTTCTTTAATCCGTACATATCCTTCTTCAACTTGTAGACATGAGTCTTCATGTATTCAACTTCAAACCCTTGAGGTTGTTCTATATACACTTCTTCTTCAATGACACCATTCAAGAAATTTGTTTTCACGTCCATCTGGTGTAACTTCCACTTCATCTTAGTTGCAAGAGCTATGATGGTTCTGATTGAAGTGTATTTGGCTACAGGAGAAAACATCTATTCATATTCAATGCCTTCCTTTTGACAAAATCCACGAGAAACAAACCTTGCTTTATATTTCTCAATACTTCCATCAACAGCATGTTTTATTTTGAAAATCCATTTGGAAGATACCACATCCTTTCTCTTTGGTCTGGGAACTATTTCCCATACATCATTCTTTATAATGGATTGGTATTCTTCTGTCGTGGCATCTGCACATTATTTCTTCTAATTAGCTTCTTCAAAGAAAGTAGGCTCATTCTCTAAGAGATCACACATCAAAGACATATAACTGGAGAATGCCTTGGGTTTGTTGACTTGTCTCATGGTTCCTTCGGGGGCACCATACTTCTCTCCATATTGAAAAAGTTCCCTTGTCCAGGTTGGCTTTCTCTTGTGGGAGATCGTCATCTGGGGAGGTTCTTGGGATTATATTATGTCATGATCTTCTAGAATATCCTCATCAGGGGAAGTTGTGACTTCTCTCACTGGTTCTACAACTCTAAGAGCCACAGGTTCTTCTTCATATACTTCTTTAAGTTGGCATCTTCTTGATTTCTTGAGTGTTGCAACTTCATCAAAGGTTACATCCCTATTGATCTCAATATGATGGTAACCTGGTATATAAACTCTGAATGCCTTGGATACCTCATAGTATCAACAAATATTCTCTTCTTTCCTGAAGGGTCCAGCTTGGTTCTCTTCTCTTTCGAAATATGTACAAATACTAGACAGACAAATATTTTGAGATGGCTTACTTTTGGCTTCTTTCCAGAGAACATCTCTTCAGGGGTCTTGAACCCAAGTGCACTATGGGACAATTTGTTTTGTACATATACTATTGTTTTTGTTTTTTCTTCCCATAAGTGCATTGGAAGATCTTGATCATGGATCATAGTCTTCACTACTTCCATTATAGTTTTGTTCTTTATTTCTGCCACACCATTTTGTTGAGGATTGTAGGGAGTGGTGAGCTCCCTCTTGATCCTGACATATTTGAAAAAGTTAGCAAACTCTTTTGAGGTGTATTCTCCTCCATTATCTTACCTAAGTATCTTGATCTTTCTTTCATAGAGATTCTATAACAAGGATTTGAATTCCTTGAATTTACTGAACACTTCATGTTTTGATTTCAAAAAGTAAACCCGGGTTTTGCGAGAATAGTCATCAATAAAAGACACATAGTATACATACCCACTTATGGAGGTTGATGGCATTGCACCACATTCATATTAGTGAATGAGATCTAGGACTCCTTATGATTTATTGTCTGTCTTCGAGAAAGGGTTCTTGATGTTCTTTCCTTGTGCACATCCATTGCACACACCTTCATGGTCAACCTTGAATTCTGGTAGACCTGTGACTACCTTGCGTACATATGGTAATGCCTTGTAGTTGATGTGAGTTATTCTTCTATGCCAAAGTTAACATGGATTCTCAATGGAATGGGTCAAGGCTGCTTCTGAGTGACCCTTTAGCTTATACAAGCCACCTTCTTCTTTTCCAATAACAATTGCTTCTTCCATGGTTTTTCCTTTGGGCCACATGAGAAATTCTCCATCTATGAAGGCAACTCTGAATCTTTTTTTCTCTAAAGCCGAGATAGAAAGTAAGTTCTTTTTCAAACCTAGTACATATAGTACATCCTTCATATTCATTGGGGTCCCTAAATCAAGTTTGTAATTTGATTCTCCTACTCCTTTGATAGGGTATTGATAATCATATCCAAGTGTAACTTTCTAGGGAAACTTATTTTATGTAAGGCAAGAGAGAATGTCTCTTTGACCTATCATGTGCTTGGAAGAACCACTATCTATGAGCCAAGTGTCCTCACCACGTGATACTGATCCTAAGAGGGCAGAGATTAAGACATAGTCTTCAATCTGTTCTTTTATCATCTTTGTGGGTGGATCTTCATATTCAACTGTATGGGCATGGTGCCTCTTGTTTAGATTCTTGTATTCTTCTCATCTAGCTACGCAATTCTTAGCAATATGTCCCATCTTGTCACAATGGTAACATCAGTAGGATGAGAAATCTTTTTATCTTCTTTGACCTTTCTGAAACTTCTGGAATCTCCTTGGAAGGTGAGATTCTTTATGAGTTTATTTTTGGAAGTAATACCTCTTTCTTCCTCCTTTAGTATGAGTAGCTAGGGATTGATCTTCATCTCTTGATAGTAATGTTTCTCGGTTAGCTACTCTTTCTTCTTCTTGGACACATTCTTCCCAAAGACTGTCAAAGTGTAGTTTCTCCTTTCTGGCACAAATAGTTTGGATGAATGCATCCCAAGGTCTTGTGATACCATTAAGGGCTATCATTATAAGTTCGTCTTCATCTATAGTATAATCAATTTCTTCTAGTTGTTCTTTGAACTATGATATTCTGGAGAAATATTCCTAAATTGTTTTTCCTTTCTGCATCATTGTACTTTTGAGTTGAGTTCTTAGATTCATCTTCTGATTGATGTTATTTCCTTCATACAATCTGGTTAGGGCATCAAACATTTCTTTTGGAGTCTTCTTTGAGGCCACTTGATGAATCAAGTGATATTTAATAGAATCTGCAATGATTCTCTTGGCCCTAACTGTGTCCTTTTGGTGTTTTGCTTTATCTGCATCATTAGTAGGTTATGGTACATCTTCTTTGATGAATCTTGCTAGGTAATTCTCTTCAAGAATGGGTGCAATCCTATACTTCCAGGAACAAAATTTTTCCACACCTTCTAGCTTGTCAACAAGCTTAGTGCTTGTAGACATCTTTACCTAGAGCTAAGAAAATGACCAAAAGTTGAAAATGCTCAGAATTTAATTTTGAACTTACCAAGAGGTGTGCTTGGCTTAGGTGAGTAGCCTGGTGTAGTTATATTTCATAAAATCGAAATGTTTCTCCTTCAAACTTGACCGGCAAAATTTTGGACTGGTACTTCTGGTATTGGTACTGGTTCTGGTTTTCTGGTTTTTTGGTATTTCTGGTTTTCTAGTTTTCTGGTACCAATGAAAACTAGGGTTTCACTTTCTGGGATTTATATCCACTAAAAAAGTGTGTTGAAGGTTCCAAAGAGTTCCCTAGGCTAGGGCACACTTCCTTGATGATTTTTAGGCTAAAATTCATCTTCAATAAAAATCCCTAATTTTCTTGTATGACAACAGTGACGTTTTTCTTTATCCAGTGAAAGATGGTCTCTTTAGCTTAGCTCTGATACCATGTTAAGGTTTAATCTATTATTAGGTTTATTTTCAATTTACTAGATAACCATAGCATAGATAGGATCACTGAGAGAAACACAATCACAAGATACACATCATTTATCCTAGGAAACCCTCATGGGGGAGAAAGCCCAACAAAAACTTCCTTGGTATAGATAGTCAATACAATGCCAAGACAATAAACAAAACACTCGAGAATATCCTCTACTGAGAAATGTGCCTCTCTCTCTTCCTTCTTTCGGAAACTAGCAACTTCCAGCTTCCTTCAAACTTGCACACTAGATGAGTGAGTTGAGTGAGTGATCAAATGAAGCATTAGCTTCCTTTATTTATACAAACTGGTAGGAGCTGGAAAGGTGTCTCTTCACTGGGTAGGGCCGACTTGTCTTCTTAGTGGTTAAAACCACTTTAATTAGCCTGGGGGAT
This sequence comes from Picea engelmannii, assembly GCA_009831015.1. Taxonomy (NCBI): domain Eukaryota; kingdom Viridiplantae; phylum Streptophyta; class Pinopsida; order Pinales; family Pinaceae; genus Picea; species Picea engelmannii. The sequence goes on from ML786663.1 coordinate 271,370, forward strand.
GACTTCTCAATTTGCATAATATATTTAGGGTTTGACCAATCCACAAAAGGGGATTTGGTCAATTACAATGTCTGACATGATCAATCCACAAAAGGGGATTGATCTAATGAATAATAACTCAATAATTAATAGAATACTCTTTGCAGTTACAATATTTCAACATTCTCTTGGCTATGCCACCAAGAACCACTACCCTGGTTTGGTGACCAGATAGGTGGTAATTTCATACAGCTACATGCCCATGGTCATAATAGGTCATCTCATGATGAGAACCTCGATCCATCAACTAGTACCTTGAGTCTTTATGTTATCGTGTGGGTCCCCTTTTCTTACTGAGAAGTTTTTCACTGCTTTCTCGGGGATCCCTGGGTGAAGCATCTCAAAGGTTTCAAAATTGGATTTTAACTCTTGCTAGCTACTTTTACCCTCTGGGCCTTTAGCCCCTTCTTCCCACGAGGTAAGTTACAACCTTTCCTAGTGTATTCAATCCCAATTTCCAAACAAGGATAGGGGAGATGGAAGGAATGAAGATGGAAAGTGGTAAGTATGGAGGGAACAAGCGATGACTTTTCACAGACTGATCCAGATTATTTGGAGAACGACATGAAGGCATAAATATAACTAAGATATAACAATGAAATACACAAAATTATAGAAGAGAACACAAAAATACAGTGAAACCCAACTTCTATTACTGAATAAGATAGAAAAACATTGTAGAACACAAACTGGAAAAATGGGGTAGCTTATCTCTGAAAAGAAAGAGATGTTGGCTACGCTTCATTCACAAGAAGATTTACATCACACTCCATTCCATGCTTAAAGGGCCTCCTTCACCTCAAATATATATGAGAGAGTGAGAAGAGAACAATTTCCATGATGCATGTGGGATAAATTGGACTAAGTTTATAAAATGCCATAGGCATGTAAAATATTAGGACTTCCTCGGTGGTCACCCATCCCAGTACTACTCTAGCCCAAGCGCACTTAACTGCGGAGTTCTAATGGGATCCGATGCATTAACATTATGTTGTAGGCATGTACATAAAACCATTACATGGTGTCTGTAATTAACAATTGAAGATGGCATTACATTCCATTCCCCATCAAAAGGGTCAATGTCATGGTTTATCAAAACCACAGGTTCAAAATGGTGATTCAATGGAAAAGGTGGATGGCCACCGAGATCCATATGAATCATTCCTCCCCCCTTAGGAAGCAATGGTCTCCATTGCGTTGAGTTCCTGAGGGAGAGGGAGAAGTGTTTGTTGAATCTACATCTTGATGAGTTGCTTGCCTTGTTGGAGAAGTTATGCTTCTTAGTTTTTTGAAGGTTTTCATGAACCTATGGTTGGAAGGGTTGGACCTTTTTAACCAGTTTGGCTACATGAGATGTCTGTGTGTAGAAGGGATCTTTGCGCTTTGATGCAATTTTTTTAGACCTGCTTCTATTGGATAGAAGGTGCTTGGGCCAAGGCTGTAGTGGTTGCAATATCCTTATGTTCACCTTTTGAACATATTGTGAAGAAGTTATATTTTGTAGTATGAGATACTACCTTGTGGCACTATTTAGGTGGGACAGTAGTCGGAACCACCTTTGGTATCTTGTAGAAATGACCCCCCGGAGTAATAATGACACTACGGGGTCGAGACTCATATATAGCATGGTGCTTCCACATATATGGCTGGCCCAAGAGAACATCACAGACATCCAGTGGGGAAACATCACATAATACCTCATCCTTGAAGGGTTGGATGTCGTATGACAATCGACACTATTGGTTGACATGAAGATCTTGACCCTGGAGAAGCCACCCGATGTTGTATGGCTATGGGTGTGGTGTTGTTGGCAAATCCAACTGCTTGACAACCTCTAATGATACAATGTTCTTTTGGCTTCCACTTGTTGGATTACTGAGATGGGGCTTGAATCAGTAATAGAGAAATTTAATCATTTTTAACCATATAATCCAAGTGTTATATCAATGGATCATTATCATCCAATAACTACAGAGTAAATAAACAATGAACAAATGAACAATCGTACACATATACAGTACACCATTGTTTTACATGGAAACCCGAAGCAGGAGAAAACCACGGGATGCTTTATCTGATATGTCTTGAAGAATTACATTCATTGGAAGCACCAACTTCCTTTGTTTTCCAGCTGCAACTGGAAGGAGGCTCCAACCCCCTAGTTTCTCAGGCTACAACCTGAGGGAAGCTCCAACTCCCCAATTCTCTGGCTACAACCAAAAGGAGGCTACAACCCCCTATGTTCTCTGGCTACAACCACCTATCCTTGCCCCATTCAACCACCCTGATGTATAAGTAGAATGATGGAACCACCGTCACACTATCACTATGAGATATATTGTTGTAAACCTGTACCAATCAACCTACACCAAATAACTTGTACCAATAACATAAACCATGCATCAACCTGACCTCAAACTGTAATCAACCTGTACCATAAACAAGTGCATCAACCATGCACCAACTTGTACCAAACAACCTGTAATTAACCTGTACCATAAACAAGTGCATCAACCATGCACCAACTTGTACCAAACAACCTGTAATTAACCTGTACCATAAACAAGTGCATCAACCATGCACTAACCTATACCTCAACCTGTACCATGAATAAGTGCATCAACCATGCACCAAACCTGTACAAATAACCTATCACAACAACTTGTCCAAACGACCTATCACAAAAACCTGTCTCATCAATGTTATCAACCAAATCATATCTACTCGCCAATATCAATAACCAAGACAACTCTCAAGGATGTGCATCAACCAAGGATAACACAACAACTCATAATCATCACCAAGATCAATATGTGCTTCTAATAATACAAGTATGCTACATCATCCATAAACCATGTGTCAACAATACTACTAATAAGGGCCTCCAACCATGTACCAAGTATGTACCAATCATGTATCAATTACTCATCAAGATGTACCAACATCATCAACTATACACCTCATGTATGTGTCAAATCATCAACTACTTGTCTCAACCATGTACCCGACATGTACCTCAACCAAATGCCCTCATCAATTTCATCATCCAAATATGATTTTTAACTCTGTAATATACCTAGTGTATATGATCACATACCTACAAACCTTCCTTAACTTTAACAACAAGAGACTAGCATTTTCATCAAACTTTTCTTTAGTCTCACATGACTAGTTTTGGATTAGTCAACAACCCTAACTTGAAATAATCATAACTTTGTACCTGTAATGATTAAATATTTGAAACTGATACAAAATGTTCTTCAGTGTGTTTTATGCAATTCCTCCAGGTCTCACTACTTGGAACCTCTCAAAAAAGGAGTTATAGCAAAAATGGCACACCTTGCTGAATTTTGGCTTATTCTAGAGAGTGACCTTGTAGAGCGTGCCCCACACGGAATATTCATTGAATTGATTTGAAACTGTTACAAAAGATACTACAGGTTGTACTCTAACCAACACATTTTTTCTTACTGAATTTGGATCTTCTATGAAGAAGTTATGATGTTTTTACCTGAAACACTTGTTTTAGACTAGTTTCAGGACTAGCCACAAACCCTATTTTCCACGGAGTGTAACTCCAAAAATACAACGACCCACAAGATGATTTTTTTACCATAGATACTTGGATATGTCTCATCAATGGAATAGAAATTTCAAGGTCTGAATCATTATAGAAAAAAAATTATTGCGAAAATGGTGAGATGACCTGGAAAAAAAACATACCGTAGATGTAACTCCTTGTTTCCCCCAGATTGTAAATATAACTGAACTGGCCAAGGACTACGGAAAAACTCATAAGTATGAATATGTGATGTAAATGGACCTACAGGAAGAGGTCAATGAATGTAAATAACAGTTTGAATTTATTGCAGAACTGCTGAGAGGGGATGTGCAGAAAAGAGACCACGAAGGTTGTGGAGGGCACTTGGAAAAGGGGCGTTAACTTCCACCAAGAATTAAATATCGTATTTGGACTCCACTGGCCTGGAGAACCAAAAGTGACTCGCTAGGCCTGAAATAAATGCCTTGCAGGCTGGTCATTGGATGGCTTGATGAGCGATGGGGAGGTGAACCGCCTATCCGTAGAGCCATCATGACTAACCAGCGCGAGGGTAATCGTGCCACACGCAACCTCGCGAGAGGTAAAGGCATATGGCAGAAGCGGTTGACGGGGGTGGACGCGAGGGGAACTCTGGTAGTTTTACGTGGAGTGAGTGATCGCAGAGAGGAGGGGATTTCAACCTTCGCTCCTGGGCACTGGCAGACAGGGAGGCGCAGGTCTTAGAACATCGTGGCCTCAGCTCGTGGGTGGCTAGTGGTAAATCCATTAGGAGTCGCTACGCCTACGGTTGGGTGGACACAAGCACCCCTCTCAGCAGTTGCTTCCATTGCTGAATTTATTTCTGATAAGTGTTTTTCTCATATTGCATCTTGAAATTTATATGTTGTCACATATGTTCATAGACTTGTGGAATTGTAAATGTTTCTTGTGTAAGAATGTCGGTGCAGTAATTGATAATAAGGAGTAGATATTAGCTCATAGAACTGTGAAATTGTAAATGATTTCAGCATGAGAATGTCCGCGTAGTGTTTGATATGACTAAGTTGATGTATGCTTATCACAGAGGAAACCATGCACGACTTACGTTGATAAATAAATCTAGTTATGCTTAGATTGAGCTAAGTTAGGCTCCCAACCCGTCCTCGGGAAGCTATTTCCCCTATTCGTCTCCAGGAAAGCCCTGGAATAGATCTCTAGTAGAGATTCCCTCTTGTAGAAGGGTACTTAGCCATTCTCGAGAAGGTCTTGAAGGAGGAAGAACTTGATGGTCAGGATCTTACAGAGAACATTGACAAAATCCCGTCAGCCGTCAGATCTCGAGAAGTTGTGCCAGAGTTAAACCCTAGTGTGCAGAGAAGGAATCCTAGTCATTGATCTCGGCAGGACACGTGTCAGCATTCTGGGCAGTCATCGGGATTTTGGAGGCATCGGGGTTTCACAGATCGAAGAGAACTGAGACCTTTTTAGTCTCGAAACTCAGACAGAGAATCTTCGTCGTTGATCTCAGCAGGAACACGTGGCAAGAGATCCCGAAGAGTCGTGAATCGGGAAATCGGAGTTCCTGAGAGAAAGGGAAACATGACTTCGAAAGTCTCGAAATCTCGAGAGTAAATCTAAGTCGTCCATCTGAGGGATAGGTTTCGGAGATCAAGACGCCATCAGAGTTTGACGCATCCAAAAATCGGAGTTCCTGAGAGCAAGGGAAACAGGACTTCGAAAGTCTCGAAATCCTGAGAATAAATCTAAGTCGTCCATCTGAGGGATAGGTGTCAGAGATCAAGGCGCCATCGAAGTTTGACGCATCGGAAAATCAGAGTTTCCGAGGACAAGAGGAACGGGACATCGAAAGTCTCGAAATCTCGGAGGAATCGGGACCGTCCATCTAGAAGGACGCTTGGCAGGAGATCGAACGTCGTCGGTGAAAGTACCGACAGGAGACTTCATTGGGAAATCGAGGATCCCGGTGACAAGTGAATTGTGTGCTTTGAATTCGTGATCCGTGAAACCCCGATCAGTGGGGGCCAGTTGTCAGCACAGTAGCAGAGGAGGACGAAGCTGTAAGGAAGACGCGTGTCAAGCATCCGGAGGGAATCGGGAATCGGGATATTGTGGGTCCCGTGGACTTGTGTCTTGTGACATTGGAAACCCCGTAACCCCGACGGGGATAAGGTAGTGGTCACGGAGTTGGTCATGTGGACCAGGGGCTAAGCCAGTGGGGCTAGCGTGATCAAAAAGGCGCGTCGCAAATCGGGAAATCGCGAGTCCCGGAGACATGTGTTTTGTGTCGTCGCAAATGCCGAAACCCCGATGGAAGGTTATACGGCTGTGGTCATATGGTAAGTGGTCACATGGACCATTGTATAGCCAGTGGGGATAGCGTGATCAAAAAGGCGTGTCGCGAATCGAGAAATCGCGAGTCCCGGGGACATGTGTTTTGTTTCGCCGCAAATGTCGAAACCCCGATGGAAGGTTATATGGCTGCGGTCATATGGTAAGTGGTCACATGGACCATTGTATAGCCAAGGGGGCTAGCCAGTGTAAAGGTGCGTCGAGAGTCGAGGGGACTTGTGCATCATGATATTGAAAGGCGCCAAACCCCGACAGGATTTAAGGCTGTGGTCTAGTGAAGGTTGTGGTCGTATTGACTAAGATTTAGCCCGAAGAGCCAATACGCTAGGAGCACATCGGGGATCAGAGGATCGGGAGTTTTGGGTACATGTGCACCTCGGCACCGCAAACTCCGAAACCCCGATGAGAATTTGTCGCTATGGTCATATAGGAACTGATCATGTGGACCAAAGGCTTATCCAAGCGGGGCTGAGGCAACCAAGGAGTGAATCGGTGATCGTGGATTCGAGAGGATAGGGACCCTCGACACTGCAACCTCCGAAACCCCGAATCCCGATATTAAACCAGGGATTGGCATTTCGAAAATGCAGGTTTCTGGAGATTTCTCATTTGTGGGAGATTAACCCAAATTTTTTAAATTATGATAGTGGGTGTGTTACAAAGTGGTATCAGAGCATGGTTACAACACTCAGCCTGATTGGGCTCATGCACCAGTTGCACTAGTTGCGCATAAACCTCGTACGAAACACTTCTATGAGGAGTAACCCCCTGACTTAAATATTTTATCCAGGATTAAAAACTTGGAATATGAACACCCGACTGTGTATGCATGTGAAAGAATTATGGAATTATGCACAAATTATAAAATGTATTTAACTCTTGACTAATATCCAGTGTTTGTCTTTTCACTCAAGCGGACGATCAACCACGGGAATCTACAAACGCAGAGTATGGTGACTCACCAAGAGGTGGGAGAAGGCTCCCACAACAGAGACGAGGAGTCTGATGAAAGAAGAGCAATATGAACCCCTCCAGACTTAGCTGAGACGGTGAGGAGTCTCATGGTCGAATTGCAAAGTTGCAAGGCCGATAATGAAAGGATGATGAAAGAACAAGAAAAACAAACCGAAATTAATGCAGTTCTACTGCAGAGCCTATCTGACCTACAACGACAAATGCAGCATGAACCTGAGATGCAAAATCATGGTCATGTCAGTGGACACACTGAGAGAAGCACATCCAAAAAGGTCCACCCCAGAGGTAAAGGACCAGTGCCAGACGATTCCACTGAGAAGGAATTCGGTGATTCAGAAGGCTCTTCTAGCATCAGGACCAGTTCCTATTCTCGCAGAAAATAGAAGAAGAAAAAGACTTCCAAGAGTCACAAATGTGAAGAGTTTAGAAAGGCCAAACCTCCCTCCTTCGACGGTGAGATAAAGAAGGGAGAGGAAGATGAGGCGTGGCTACTTGGGCTGAAGAAATATTTCAGAGTCCATGACTTCTCAGAGAACTTGAAGGCCTGAGTGGCCACTTTCATTCTGAACGGAAAGGCTTCCATCTGGTGGGAAGACCTTAAGAATATAAAAGGGGTCCGTGAGGAGGACATGTCTTGGAAACAGTTTGAGAAGTACTTCCGGAAGAAGTATTTGTCGGAAAGGTATTTCGACGAGAAGGCTAAAGAGTCTTATGAACTCAAACTGGGCCAACTTACCATGGAGGAATATGTCAACAAATTCCTTGACTTACTGAGGTACGTACCCTACATCAAAGCAGAGAAGGCGAAGGCACAATGGTTCATCAGCGGTGCAAGATACCAGATATATAAAATAAGCAGAACAGAACGAAATGCTAGAAATGACAGAATAACAGTAAAATATCCAGCATAATCTTCACAATACATAGAAATGATATACGAAATAGCAACAGAAATAGCACTTGAATCAGATAGCAATGTTCACAGGCCTCTTCGAGGGGGAAACCTC
>ML786663.1:295143-313939 GCA_009831015.1 Picea engelmannii
CATTTGCTTCATGATTTCTCTCTTGTTGTCCATCTCTTTGTTTCTTTGGAGCTCTGCAATCTTTCTTCAGATGTCCTTTCTTCCCACAATTCCAGCACTCTATCTTTCCAAGTCTGGATTTGGATCTGCCCTTCCTAGAATTTCTGCGATTCCCTGAGCCCTTTCCTCTATCCTTTTGTCTTCCCCTGTTCTCCATGTTCAATGCATTACCTGATGTCTCACCTATGATTTTATGTCACATTTCCTCACTAAGGATAACACCAACAACATCATCAAATTTTAAAGTATTTGAACCAGAGACAGAGTTACTTATAGCCATGACCAAGCCATTCTAGCTTTCTGGCAATGAGCACAATATTAGAAGAGCCCTAACCTCATCATCAAAGTCCACTTTTACATAACTTAGTTGATTAGTAACCGTATTAAATTCATTTAAATGATCTGCAACAGACCCACCTTCTGACATCTTCATATTAAATAATCTCTTCATTAGAAATACCTTATTAGACACCGAGGGTTTTTCATACAGTTTAGCCAATGCGTTCATCAGATCCTTCGTTGTCTTTTCTTTGGAAATATTGAAAGCCACTGACGCTGCCAAGCTCAGCCGTATCATTCCTAGAGATTTTATGTCAAGAATCTCCCATTCTTTGTCCTTCATGGCCATCGGCTTCTTTGCTACTCTACCTAATGGTAGGAATAGATCCTTCTGATATAAAAAATCTTTCATCTGCATCTTCCATAACTGTTAGTTTTGGCTGTTAAATTTATCGACCCTAAACTTTCCATCTTTCGACATTGCTCCCACTCGAACCAGGAACCCTCTTTTCCTGCGAGTTACCTTTCTCTCTGATACCAGTTGTTAGAAAAACAGGACCGTGGAGCAATAAAAGAAAACAAATGTGGAAACAAAACACAACAGATACACAATACAATAGAGACACAGATTTACATGGTTCACCCAGTGTGGGCTACGTCCACCAGAGAAATTGCCAAGTCCTTCCTTTATTATTATCCATCATATGAAGGGATACAACCTACAGCAAACCCACTGTAACTTCCTCTTATTTCTCTCACAGTCTCTTATCTCAGAATACAATATTCACCCTCAACCATAGCCGCAATACATTTCCCTCATAAAAGAGGGTTGCCTTCTAGGGCAAAAAACCCTAACATAATCTTTATCATTAGATCTGAGACCTTATAATGAACAGTTCAGATTTGTAATGAAATTACAATATACATTTACAAGGCAATTTTTCCTTCGGGGGCTTCGCCCCCGGACCCCGTAGAGGGGGTACCCCCCCTTTTCACTCCCCCGCATGGAAGAGTGTACATACTTATGGGGTGTAAATACTTCATGGGGTATAAACACAGCTGACAGTAAAAGACGTCTGAATCAGGAAGATAATCATGCTCCACAGCCAACATGTTTCACATAGTAAATCATATGTCATTGATCACCAATTGTCGATAAAGAGCATATCAACAGTCTAGAAAGATTTTGATTGAGATCGATGGTGCAGATCGCACTTAAGAAAAATTGCTCCACGGTTAAAAAAAAAAAAAACTAAGGTTGGAGCCATTTTCTTATTTTTATCACAATGGGAGTATATTAATTTGGATTGAGATGAAACTTAAGGGTTTTGTCCGCAGATATTATATCTACAAAAGTGACAGAGAGGCCCCTATCTAATTCGGCTTGGATTTGTCAGAAAATGCAAAATAGTGGGTTTCAAAGCTCTAGGTCTAGACCATTGGCATTGGTCTAGAGTAAGATAAAACTCTTGGAGAGATTATAGAAAGAAGATGTTGGCCCTTGACCATGTTTTGAGGATTGTGGTGTTGCTCTTGAAGTAGCACTGTTGCACGAAATTGCAAGTAGTCGACACTCCCCAGTGTATCGTGACAAGGGACTAATCGCCTCTCATGGATCCTTGAAATCTGGCAGTGGTGAGTTTACAAATCACCTACGGGTTTTAGTGTAACAACAGTCGTACTACTAACAAATGGTATCAGAGCAAGAGGTCACGAGTTCGATACACACTTGGTTCGTGCTGAGGGGGATATTGTTGCACGAAATTGCAAGTAGTCGGCACTCCCCAGTGTATCATGACAAGGGAATAATCACCTCTTGTGGATCCATGAAATATGGCGGTGGTGAGTTTACTAATCACCTGTGGGTTTTGGTGTAACAGCAGTCGTTTGTTGGATATATTGTCATTGATGTCAACAATCGATGTGATGATATGTTGTTAATGATGAATTACCACATATAAGATTGTCATCGAATGGAACAAGTATATCAGTAAGCAGAAGATGTCAAACAGTGTGCAGAGATCGAAAGCGTAAGCTCAGAAGGAGGAGTGAACAGTATGAAGATCAAAGCTCAGAAGGGAAAACGCAGTACAGAAGCAATTTATGATTATTGTTGATCACGATAAGATCAAAAACGTTCCTATGATCAAAGCTCAGGAGAATTAGTGACTGACTATTAGTGCATAAAAGAATGTAAAAACAGTTATTAAATCTCAAGAGAGTTAGCGAATGAAGATCTCTTTGCAGTAGTATCTTCGGGATCGAAGGAAATATTGAGAAGCCTCGGCAGTCATCTGATTAAAGTGAGAAGCCTCAACAATCGTCCAATCAAGGAAATTAACGATGTTGATTGTCTCATATAACGGACAACGGTCATATGAGTGATCGTGAGCTTGAGGATCATTGGAGGATCGTGACCGTCAGATCTGCAAGCCAGATCAACGATAGGGATAAATTGTAGAGATCGGAAGGAGAATTAAAAGACTCGCTAGTTCCAATCTCGCAATTGGACTAGATCATCAGATCTCATAGCTCCAAAGATATACGACTGTGGTTGATCCAACAAACGATGATATTAAGCCAGATTAAATCATGAGCGTCGGATGCGCAATCGCTAGATCAATGACAAGGATGAATTGAGGAGATTGAAAGGTGAATTAAATATCACGTTAGATCCAATCTCACAATTAGTCAAGACTGTCTGATCTTATAGCTTCTAAGATCAACGATTGTGGTTAACTCACCAACAGCGCACAATTTCCAATTGTGGAGTTTGGGTGTCGAATTAAATCACTCGCAAGTTGTAGCTACGTAATCATCGTCAACTATTGATCTGCTTCGAGTATCTTCATGATCGTTGGATCACATTTTAGTGGAAGGACGGAATAAGATAATACGATTGAGATTTTGATTATCCAAATACCTATCAGTCGTCGAATCAAACCCAATTCTCGTCAATCGTTGGATTGTGTTAAAGTGGTAGGACAGGATAAGCGAGGTAAAAAGGCTAAGAATTTGACTATCCAAATACCCGTCAGCCGTCGGATCAAACTTGAGTTCTCGTCCATCCGTCAGATCATTTTTTAGTGGAAGGGTAGGAAAAGAAAGATAAGATCTGAGATCTCATTCATGCGAACTTTCGTCAGTCGTTGGATCATTTTAAGTGGAAGGACAGGATAATCCAGAAGAGCAGCACTACAGACAGATCGAGTCATTGATCTAAGATCCTAATCAAATGAACATCCTTCACTTCAAGTCTAAATACATGAGGAACTTACGCTCCATTAGTTTGAGATTTGAAATCCTCGGATCCCAGAAATCCAAAGTGAATAAGGACCGTCGGATTTGGAGGACATAACGAGGACCATTGGATCAGGGTTTTTGATTAGCAGACCATGTCAACAACGACGTGTAGGAGATCCACGTCAACAAACCTCTTCAGCAAGGATGCATGGAAGACCACGTCAACAAAGACACATGGAATAATCAGATGATGACAACTGTCAAGAGGAAATTGACTCATGCCATGTCAACAAGTGACGTAAGCAAATTATGTCACTCCAGGAGAATTGCTTCGAGAGTTTTACCACGAACGAATGTCAAAAGTCCCGAAGTCTCGAAGGATGAAGGTCTGAAGTCGCTCTCAGTCGTCGATTTGAGATACAATTTGTAAGTCAGGACAACCGTTAGATCCAGGAGAAGAACATATGTCACATCGGGAGATCTACGTTGACAGACCATGTCAACAGTCGACATCAGCAAGGACACGTGGCACAGTCAGAGAACGAAAAGTGTCAAGATGAATCGACATTTCAGGTATGTGTAAATCATGAATCAGAGGGACATGTGGTAGCTACTCATCTCGTGACACATCAGCAAGTGACATAAGAAACTCATGTCACTCTAAGAGTTTTGCTTCGGGAGATTTACCACCAGCACTCGCCCAAAGTCTCAAAGTCATGAATGTCGTAGTCTCGAAGTGGACACGAGACGCCCAATCTGAAAGATCACTTCAGGAGCATTCTCGACCGTCGATCTACTTCAGTGGAAGGATAGTGTAAGCAGAAACGTTAACTGATAGCAAGCGATGTCCACTGTTGATGACTTACACAGCAGGTGATCACTCCCAAGGAAAATGGAGCAACGTTTATTCGTAACCTCCGAAGTCCCAAACGCCAAAGTCTCGAAGCGAACATAAGTCGTCTGATCTGAAAGATTGTTTTGGGAGTGTTCTCAACCGTTGATCAAAATACAGTGGAAGGATAGCATAAGCATAATAGTCTGAAGACTCAGAGTAAATGGTGGCCTTCCATCTCATTAATTGATTAAGTCTTGACCATTGGATTAAGAAATGAAGGAGTAATGTAAGGATCGTATATGACCATTGATCTAGCTCCGAAATATAACGGTGAACCATCTGTTCTATTCGACGATATCGTATTTGGGAGATTTGAAATGTTGGAAGTCACGAAGACCCGAAGTCCCAACAATCGTCCATTTCAGGAGATTGAATTGTGACCATTGAATTGATAAACGCTCAAGCGCTCATCTCGCCTAACGTGAGGTTACCGCCATTGGTGATATGAAAGTTACACCATAACAATACAGAGAATCGATAAATGATCAAATATGGTCTGTTGGTGAACCGAGAACATAGCAGAAACATGAGTACGATCTAATGAGTCGGTCCATGTCTGTGATCAACTCATGACAAAAATGAACCAATACACAGTCATGATTAAAAGAGAGTTAAATCATGAAAACTTGAATAAAGAATAAAAAGGAAAAATGATATTAATTAAAGTTTAGATTATCATTTTAAATGAAAAGGTACAATGGTTCAAATAAAGGGACATGATGTTTTATATCTCACACAAGTTTAAAGATTATATAAACGAGAAAAAGTGGTGAGAAGAGTGGGTCGTTGTGGTTCAGATTAGAAGATCAAAAACAGGAGCAGAGTCCAAGATGAAGAACTTTTTGTTCTAAGGTGCATGTCAATGTCTTATTGAATATCAAGAACAGAAGAAGACAGAGTAGCAGTTATGCAATCCAGTACTTGATACAGAAGACCATACAAGCAAAGGTTGCAGCAGACAAGTGGAAATTACAGCAATGACTACATGAGTCAAATTTAGTGAAGTAAAAAAGAGATTATATTACATTATAAAATAAGGGTGGTTGGGTGGTGCAAGGGAAGGTAGGATCATGCAGGGGAGTAGATGTTTCCTTGTCAGTGGTAGCTATCTAAACATGGGGTTGAAGCCGCCTACCAGTTGGTGCTGGTGAAAAGAGGGAGTTGGTGCTTCCTTGTCGGTTGTAGCTGACTAAATAGGGGGTTGTAGCCTCCTACCAGTTGGTGTTGGTGTACAAGGGTGTGGGTGCATCATGATCAGTTGGTGCTGATCGAAAAGGAAGAATGTCTTCCTTCTATGTAACTTGTAAGAAAGGGATTTTTTCAGTTAATAGAAAAGTGTTGGTGGTTTTCCTTGTTGGGTTCCACGATAAAATCTTGTGTTTATAAGGGTTTTTTGTTCATCATATATTTCTTAATTGAATAATTAAAATGTGTTCTTAATATGGATGAAGTTAAAAATAAAAACTAGGCAATATTGATTCACCCCCCCCCCCCTCTCTGTATTGTGGGATATTCCATCAAGCACAAACTCTCTAGAGTGATTCATATACATTCTTAATAGTCTACATTGCATTCACAGCGAGCAAGGTATCATTTTGTATTACATTATCCATTTATTTGTTTGTATCCAAATGGTTCACGAAAGGAACGAAACATTCAGAGGTTAAATAGAGGATCCAATCCATTAACTAACTTGTTTAATAATTATAAATGATTTATGATGATGAATACACATCTAAGAAGTTGAAATTTGTCTAAGAATATTTTGAGCATAGTGTATTCAATTCATACACCCTAGGTCACATGCAAAATGATAAAAGGTATTTCAAAATTACACTTGGACAAAGCATGACTCCTGGGCACTCTTAATCAATGTATGAATCAATGGATCATCCCCAGGAAGCCACGTGATCCAAGTGAAGTAAATAAGTTTGTGTAAGTTTTCTCTCTAACATACTAGATCATCTTTAAGTCAAAAGAGATGAAGTGGAGTGTTAATAACTAAATTTGCATCATCATTGCAGTTGAATGTTCCAGAATAGAACAAAGGCATGAAAGACTTGAGCATATGATTGAACTCATAGCTTGAAGTCCCATCTATTTATGGATTAGTCATGATTAACATAAACTGAGATGAACTAGTTTTCATCTAAGAAGTCTCTAATGGAGAAAGCAAGTGTTATGGATCCCAAGGTGAATCTAGTTGATGATGATTACTTCTTGTGAAATGAATTGCTTATTTTGTCCTCTAGTCATAACATTTTACTTCAACAAAAAAATAGATGTAGCATTATCTTTCTTAGTGTTGTGTTTGATGTATAACTCAACAATAGTTGAAAATGTGTTGGAAAGACAAAATGCACTTGGAAAAGGGATGCAACAACAAACAAAAGTACTGAGTGATGCATTTTTCCTCCTAAGGCTAAAATGAGGAGGAAAAATGCATCAATGAGAAAATTGTAAGTGGTGAAGCAATATGCTATGTAATATGTTTTGATCATAGAAGTTTGTTTATACTTTGATGAGAGTTAAAAATGCACTAAGAGGAAAAACGCATGGATAAAGGAGTTGAAATATTGGCTAAGAGCATAAAATGATGCATTTTTCTCATAGAGGCTCCAATGGACCACACCAAGGGTTTAAAAATGCATGAATAGGTAAAACATGGTAGTAGTGCAAGTGCAACAGTGGAAAAGAGGAGAGAGGGATGAATTTTCCCCTTTGAGGCATTTCTAAACCCTACCATGAGCTAAAAAAAGTATGGGATTCAAGAATTCATTAGTTGGATAGCTAAGGAAGCAAACCGAAGAAGAAAGTGTTGTGTTTTTCTTTTTGGTCTTTGCTAGGATTCACCAAAGGTTGAAGAATGTATAGGGATACAAAGCACATTACTTGGCGGGTTGCAACAATGGAACAGTTGAGATAGGGACGCATTTTTCCCTTTATGGGCTTTGCCAAATCCTATAACAAGTAAAGAGACACTCAAAGCGGTAAAATGCATTTCCACAGAGAGTGTATGTTATTAACATAATTTTGCTCACCTACGCATTTTGAGTAGATTTGTCTAAATACATCACTATTGCAATCATAATCCACAGTATGCACCACACTCGATCATCATATGATCTTATGGTACCTTGCTTAGTCAAGTCAAATAATTAGTTGACCATTTCTTGAGGTGCATAAATTTTCCTCATTGTTTTATGTGCACCATGTAGGAAATCCCTTAATTTCTTCATGGCCCTTATTAAAAGTAAAAATGTCTCATTAGCAGCTCATAAATGTGATCGTTCTTGTTTAGGTGGCATAGTGGTTACTTTTGAACCTACTCAAAGCCTTGTATTCATTAATACCATTGATTTAGTCTTCCATAATGTCCACTAAACTTATGGATTTTTATTAATAGATGGAGAGATTTCACATGGAAACTACATCCAAAGGGCAATTTCATTATTCACCTATAAATAGAGGCCATGGGGTTTAATTTCATAAGAAATAACTAAAGAGCAAGGTTATGGTGCCAAAATTCCATTGGACAACTATTAATCACCATTGAGAGTGTCTTTCCTTCTAGCAAGTTCATATCATTGTCCATTCACATAAGTAACTTGCCACTTCCATCTACCAAGATTTGGGGCTCAATCATACAAGGAGACAAATTGACTCTCCTAAGTAGAAGCTTTGGAGCCTGTGACACACCCGACCCCCTATCCCTCATTTAGGCTGGCGGGGTGTCACGATTTCTTCCTTATTTTCTCTTGGGTGAGTAGTTGGAAACATTGGTGTCTAAGTGAGGACTTCTCTTATCAGAACATGATTTATGTTACTTCTTACGAAATTCATGGTTACAAGATAATTCGGGGTTAGTTGAGGTACCCAAGAATTCTAACGCTTTAATCAGACGATCAACGTTCCTTCTCGACCTCAGCTATATGTCATGTAGCTAATTCAGACTTGGTCCCATCAAAGTACTTACTCACTAGAGTCGCCAACCTCTCTAATGGCATTGTTCCGACGGATTCCTTAAGGATCTAATGACTCTCTGATATCCTCGTTTAACGATTGTGATCTCATCGGAGCCTCTTACACAATCATTAGTTACTCTCCTATCAAGTCTCGGTTGTATCAATCCCATTAGGTCCACTTTGATTCACGACTGAGATCAAGTCTCTCCATTTCCAAATAAACGATCTACTTCCTTTCTCATAACTCATCATCATCAGAGTATCTCTATTCCAGATCTAATGACTACCCTGAGTCAGCCACTACAAACACATGTACTCCCAAAAATTGAATGGTCCTTGTTCATTTGATCTGGTGGATGTAATGTCCCTTAGAGGTTCCAACTAATCACTAATTAAAGTGGAAGGATTTCCCTCTTGGGGAGGTTCTCACAATATCTGACGATTGTGATTCCATGACACCCACCGTGATATCTACAATCTTCAAGCCTCTGTCGTTGGACTCCCTATTCTAACCTACTTCTCATATCCTTGACTATCCTTACGTTGATGGGATATTGAT
The DNA here is from genome assembly GCA_009831015.1 of Picea engelmannii. Lineage (NCBI taxonomy): Eukaryota > Viridiplantae > Streptophyta > Pinopsida > Pinales > Pinaceae > Picea > Picea engelmannii. The sequence continues at coordinate 304,124 of ML786663.1, forward strand.
TGGATCCAATGGTCTAGTGTCCACCTTAGCCTTAATTTGACAAATCAATCGTTCTCATCGACTCTGGATCTCCCTCATTGGAGTATTGTTGCGACCCTACCATTGATTACTCTGATGGGTACCCCATCCAAAAAATGGTCTAGATATGCTCCCCACATCTATCCAATGGTTGTGGTTCACCCCAACTTAACTCATATTTTCTTCAAGAAAGTAGTCTGACTCTGGACTTAAGCATTCAAGGACTTCTTCGTGGATTTTCCCAAATCTCTAAGGGTCATAAATCAACTCTAAGACCATCAAAGACCTCTCAATTATTATAAGAAAAGAAGATCTTGCATATCTTGCAATCTTTCCACATAAGCCCATGACAATCTTAGGACTTGAGGTCCTCCATTCCTCACATAAATCTCTCTGACCAATGGACACCCTCATCACTGGTTAAATGATGTTTTTGTCCATATACTACAAACTTTCCTCTAATATGGTAAGGCTCTTAGGAATATGGGCTATTTATGTTGGTTAGTTTTCTTCCCATGAATTATTTGACCAAATGAAAACCATGACAGATATATACCATTCATTAAAGGATTCAATTCATTGTTTATAAATAACCACATTCCCATTCAATCCAAACATTTACATAAATGCAACATTCAAGCATAATCAAACAACCAAGTTATATACTTATCTAATCAGAAAATTTTGCCAATACCAACCAACTGAGAGAGGACCCCTTTCCTCCCTACCATAGGCCATATCGTACAATACCTTCCTACAGTACGTCGCCCCTATGCCAAGCCATGATACCACAAGGGGAAATGATTCAGTTGGTTTCCAACTCTGATGATCCAGGAAGGTTACTCTCCTTCCTCCACTGACAACAACAGAAGTTGCCTCCTTCCCACTGAGCTCAGGAAATCTACAGTTTTATCAGGTGGTTTCTCAACTGGATTTTCTCTGCACAAGGGATTCCCTTCTCTACTAAACAATCCCTCAACAACCTCCCCTTACTAGTGTCATTTTATGTCTAGTAAGCATTGTTATCACATAATTTGTAGGTTGGGAAAAGCCCAACCCAAGCACCAAACGGAAACAAATAAGAGAGAACCTACCCATTGTCACCTTAGATAGGTGTTCTCGTCACGTTAGAGGTGAAGTGGCTACCTCAAGGGGGGAATCCTGATGACCCTAAGGGGGAATGAGATGGAAAGTGTGACGCATGAATGAATGCCCATATAGGTCAAGTTTCTATGTGTAGAGAAGGGATTGAGTAAGGTATTGATGGTAGCCAAGGGTTGCCAAGAAGTAGTATACCTTGCAAATGTTGATTCTACCTGCCCGAGACACAAGAAAAACAACAATACAAGCCCAAGTATATGATGGAAAAGCAAGTCAATCTTGTTGTCCCTAATTGCAGCAGTTAGTAACAATATATATCAGCAATGAAAATGATAAAAATGTTGCAAACAAGTTGCCAAGAATCTAGTTGAAAGAGCAAGAGATAAACTAGAAACAACTAGATTAGTTCAAGTAAGATAGCATTAGACTCTAGCAATGAAAGAAGGTTGTAAAAAAAGGTGTTTGCAGAAAAAAAATTCAGCCTTATGGTTGTAGAAAACTTGTTGTTACAACAGTAAATTCAACCATCAAAACTCACAAAGAATCCACCCAAAAGTTGCGCTAGACTAGGTAGATAAAGGTGGCAAACTCTTAGCTAATTCTGACAGTTGAAAAGAAAGTTATAAGTGAGAGAATGTTAGGTTTTCTACGGCCCTAATCATTGAAGATGAAATTTTATAACAGCAGCAAGCAATACCCCTTTAGAGGGGATGCCCTGGTGGATAAGAGGTGCTCTAAGCACAAGGAACAAAACCCAGATTGTAGAAAGTTGAAATGACCGAAAACCATGTTTCCCAATGCAACTATTTATTTCTCCAATGCAAAATATTCAGATTAGTGCCTTTAAAATTGGGTAAATGGAGTCTTAGAATAAAGAGTTAGATCAAAAAACACCCTATAGGTGTAAGCCCTTTTACTTCCTAGGGTATGCCAATCAAACTTAGGGTGAATCTAAGAAGGTATACACACTCATATTCCTCCTAGAAACCCTTGAAAAATAACTTGTAAACTTTATCAAATTAAATGAAGCTTAATGGAGGGTGTATCCAACATACTCCTCCTAGGGTTTGAAACAACCATAACTAATAAAAAGGAATAAATAACTAACAATGCAGATTTTTCCTTACCAATTCCAAGAGAGAGAGATCAAACCCTAGTTTCACCAAGAAAAATTACCATGAGCATCAAGAGAACAATCATCCAATAGGTGCACATCACTCCTCCTCGTCCATTCACCAAAAGATAGCACCATAAAACATTTTCACAAGAGAGGAACACCATAATGCCAAAAAATAGCAAAAGTTTCAACCAAGTACTTCTCACAATGGGGAGAGTTATGTTATGAAATGAGATTCATGTGATCTCTATTTATACAAAATTTCTTAAACATAGTTTGTCCACTTAAGTTAGGGTAAACACAAAATAAGGGGACAACAACCGTTATTTTTCCCCTTTACACAAGAAATTCATTTTTAATTGAAACTTAAAATTTAAAAAGTCCACAATAGAAACCCTAAAATGACGTCACCTCTCTAAGGGTGATGTTTTGACCCTTTGCGCAAGTCGTTGGAGTAGAAGGTTGAAGTCATTGGGGCTCTTAGAGCCTCCCTCTCATGCAATATAGCCTCCTTCCACAAATTCATGCTAAGTGTCAACAAGTAGCAACTTCATCACCACCAAACCCTAGCCCTAATGATGACGTAAACTCTTCAAAGGTGACGTTTTAGCCCCTCCAAGCAAATCGTTTGGCATGTGAGGGATAGGCAAGGTCCTCCAAGTTGTCCTCTAATCCTACGAAGGCATGTATTCATGAGTCTACATGTGGGACCTTGGAATCCAACCTATGGGCCTCAATCCCCATGGAAAACCAAGCTAGGCTTGTTCCTCCGAAACTGTCCACCGGTTGGGTCCTGGAAAGACAATTGGATATGCCCTCCAAGGATCTCAAGTCAAAGCATCATGATGAGTAAATCAAATCAATAAAAGAGCCATCTAAGCATGTACATCCTAACTACCTCATAAAAATAAACCAATGCTCAAAGACCCTATGCATGTCTCATTTATGGGTGCCTTTGAAGAGAGTGTGTTGCACCTTCATTTTCAATGCATCCTTTTTCCAAACCATTCAATGCCATTAATTAATTAGAAATTCAAAACCTTGGGTACTCCCTATTGGTGAATCGATTAGCTTGGGGGGAATTACCACAAGGCCACTTGAAGCTAGAGGTACACAGAGTGCCATATGCAAGGAAAGAAAGGGAGACTGTATGAGTGTACACACCTCAACAAGTGAGGACATTTATATATTGTTAATTTTCTTTTGCAGGTCTTTGAATTTTTAGGAGAAGCATTTCATTTCTCTCAAGACCTCTTTGGGTGAGCATGTGGAAGGTTCATAATTAGGATTTTATCTTTTTCCAACTATCTCCCCTCTGGGCCTTCAACCCCTTCTTTCCATGAAATGAGGGACAACCCCTTCTTGGGTCAGTACACCCTTAAATCCTAAAAGGTGAGGAGATGAGGGGATGGTGTGTGGAAAGTGATAAGTATGGTCGAGAATGGCACGGTGACGCATCCAAAGCACCTTTGATTAGCATCCCTATCCCTAAGGGTGACCCACTTACTAGGGCGCAATGTCAACCACTAAAGTGAAACAGGGCAAAGATCATAATGTCCAAGCAAGCGTCACATAATCAAAAGAAGTAATAGATCTAACAAACTCAAATGCCTCAAATATTGAAATGACACTCACCATAACACATGACTTGTACCTCATACGACAAAACCCATTGTCTTCTGAAGGCCAACTATTGTGGTGGATACCGTTGTGACGAACCTGGAGCTGTGGTGGTGAGGTGGGTCTCTGACTGTGCAAGTGGACATTGTTGGTCAAGCCATCTCTCAGTACTCCATGTCTGCAACCCGAGAGCCCAAAGACATCATCTCTTTAGTTATACCTAGGAATTGGAGATAACAAGCACTAATTTGTGGTCCTTCTTGCTCGAGTCTAGGTTTGGGTCTTCTCTGCATCAGGGTGATCAGTCTTAATTTTGGACGAGTTTCCTATTTTCTCCAAGGAAACTTCTCACTTTTCTCAATCTGCACTCGTGAACTCCTCTATTCGTAGTGCCTTCTCTCTCTTGGTCAGTATGTGCATAATCCTCCTTTTTTCTTCTATCTTTGATACCCCACTTTGCTTGTTGAGTGTCTGGTTGAATCCCTGTGTGTAGTCTCTAGTGGTGTTTTTCCACCTTTGGTCTCTTCCTCTAATTCTTTCCTTGGGATTCTCATGGCTTTCCTACAAGACGCAACCTGCAGTCTACAATTCCCATTCTGAAGGGGAAAATATGTGGCATCCTAATGTCAATTATTTAATTGGCCCTTGCTTCTACAAAATACCAATCTTCCAACAGCCATTAACTACCTCAACCACTTTCTTGGCCCTTCATAATCAGTCATGTGGCTCGTTCAGATAGGGTAGTTTGGGGGGTATGAGTTTATGCTTAGCAAGCATAGGTTAGCTTGTTGAACAAGCTTCCTATTTTCTTCATAAAACAACTCAGCTCCCTTCTCCATGCCACTTCGTATATCCCTGCTTAATCAATTTCCCACTTGTGTATCATGGCCTGTCTTTTACAAGGTTGTTCCCTCTCAGTCAGTGATTTCGGTATTTTTATTAAATCAAAACATAGTTACATGCTTCATAAACATACTTAATGAAATCTTAGCATAATTACAGTCTTGGGGGAAAACAGGGTGTTACAAATCCCACTTGCCACAACAATGTCTCTTCCCAAGTGTTATATGTTGAGTCTATATTGCCTTATTTGGAGTTAATGCATGCATTGTGGTTTTCCATCATTTGTTGTGTTTAAATGCTAGATATTGGTATTTTCCATTAGTTCTTAAGCATCTTTCTTTCTTTCACAAGTCAGTTTTTAGTGTAGTGTTTGCAAATGATCCTCTTGTCTTATTTTTACTTTATTTTAATTATTCTGTGTATCTAGTTACACAACCAACTAGATTAGGATTTTTTGCTCACTTGTTTTCCAAATCACTCACAATATATTGGTTGCTCTCCTAAGGAGTTAGATCCATAAATCTTACTCTCAATTATGTGTGTGTTTGATTTATTCATTTTGGTAGGGAGTAGGATTAGCCTTTTAGTTTTTGTTATTGTAACAATTCCTTGAAAAGTGTCATTCTTGACTAAAAGCCTAGTTTTTTTTTCCCAATCTCAATCCTTGCATAGTTGTTTATCCCCTTTTGCAAAGGTTACATAGTTTTTCCTTTAAAATCCACATGCAGATAGTTTTTCATTAATTTTCTACGTTACCATATACATTTTTTGCAAATTTTCCATTTTTTTGCTTATGTTTAAAAATTTTACAAATTGTTCTACCATTTTTGGTGAATCTGCTAATTGTGTAGTGCTATTTTGCTAAGTTTTTAAGAGGACATTGTAGATATGGAGAGAAATCCATGCATTTATAGTACTTTATGCATTTAGGGTTCCTTTCATTTTATTGGATTGTTTCATTTCAACATTAATTCAAAGCTTTTCTTTGTTGTTTATTACATTTGAGTTGCTTTCAAACCTAAGTAAAGTTTGTTAAAGAAAAAATTAATTAATTTTAGTACTTGTCAAGTTCATTTTGATTTCCTTGTTTGCAATTCATGTAGTGTTTCATTTTCAACAATTTACATTTCATTTCCAAAAATTTATTTGTAAGTAGGTCACATGATCCAGAATATATTTGCAGAACAAAATGAATACAGATTATTATCAAAAGATGCTTAACACAGAATAACAGATATACAGTAAAATTGGTTTCTATTCAATAAGGAAATAAGTTGAAATAAGCTCGAGACCCAATTCTTTGTACCCTAACCTCGTTGGGGACATGCATTAAAAACGACAAGGGGCATATCTCTTTGATACCACTGATCCGGAATATATTTGCAGAATGAAATGAATACAGATTATTATCAAAACATGCTTAACACATAATAATAGATATACGGTAAAACTAGTTTCTATTCAATAAGGAAAAAAGTTGAAATTGTAAAATGCAGTGGAAAAAAGCTTGTTAGAATGGTGGTGGCTTATCTCTAAGAAGAGATGTGACGGCTACGTTTATTTGCAAGAAGATGATTACAATGAGGCTCTGAAGACATTTTTACAATAAACAGGAATGTCAAAAAACCTAGACATCCAAAAAACCTAACCCTAGGAGATGAAGCGCCAAAAGTCATGTGGGCCCCGTTTGGGTAAGTTAGTACATCAACTTCTCGGGGTTGTGACTTTTGCATACAATCTATGTTTTAGGAACACGATAGCCCATTGGAAAGGTCTATCTAAGGACTACATATTTTGTTTCCATTTGCCAAAGGTCATTTTGATTGTGGTGAGCCCTAAAAAAACGTTGTTTAGGGCCTCAAAACAACCACACAATTCAGGGACCTGAAAACTAGGGAAAAAATTGCCAAACTGGAAAACTGCCAAATTGAGCCATTTGGAATAGGTGGGAGGCCACTGACATCCATACGGATCAATCCTCCCCCCTTAGGAAGCAATGGTCTCCATTGCGTTGAGTTCCCCCATCAGATGAGGAAATTTCCACTGAATTTTACCTCGAGTGAGCCACTTGCCTTGGTGCAGGAGTTGCCCTGCTTTGACAACTCGATAAAGTTGGATCCTTTGTTGGTGAGTGCCCTTGATCTGTTTGTCCACAATATGATCATTGGATGCATGTTTTATGCAGTCGAGGTTGACCTATGTTGGTTTCATTAGTTCTGTTATCTCTGAGGTGTCCAATAATGGTGGGAAATACGGTCGAAGGATATCCACATTGAACACTGGGTGCAAGCCAAGGAAAGGAGGAATGTTGAGCTCGAAATAATTATCACCCACATCCTTGGTGATGGTGTATCCCCCATAACAGAGTGGGTGAAGCTTCCTATGAGGTTTTGTAAGTTGCTCTTTCTGCAAGTGCAACCAAAAATTTTCGCCCACTAGAAACTTATGTGGCACCCAATGTTGATCATGACATTGCTTGTACTTGTCATTGGACTTCTGTAGGATATCCTGAACCTGTTGGCGGATGTGTTGGATCCACTCAATGAACTGGGTGGCTTTGTCAACTTCAGTTGGAGCACGAGATGAGTCGATCGAGGTGACTACAAGCGGTAGTGCAACATCTATGGGACCCATTGGTTGGAATCCCAACCCCACCTGAAAGGGGATGTGGTCGGTTGAGCTATGCAGGGCTCGGTTGTAGCTATGTTAAACATAGGGGAGACTCTCATCCCATCTGTGAGGGTGCTTGGAATTATACATGCGCAGGATATGCACGATCATTCAATTTACGACCTCGGTTTGGCCATCTGTCTCGGGGTGGAAGGTCGTGGATTTGGTGCGCTTGGTGTCCAGCAATGACCAAAGGCTTGACTAGAATGTGCTGAGAAATCGACTATCTTGATTTGAGACAATGGTTTGTGGGATTCCAAAATGTACCCAGGCTCGTTCAAAGAAGAGCTTGGCAGTGGCCTCTGCTATGATGCTCTTCTTGCAGGCAGCCAAAATCACCATCTTGGAAAAGTATCCACAACCACAAAAACACAGTCATTGCCCCGCTTGGTGGACAGGAGGCCCGACATGTAGTCCATTGAAATGGATTCCCATGGCCTGTCAAGAATAGGCAGAGGGGTGTACAGGCCTTGTTTCTTATTGGCTGGTTTGGCAATCGCACAGGCAGTGTAGGACCTGATATACTTGTTGACCTCTTGTCAAAGTTTCGTCTAGTAGAAATGTTTCTGGAACATTGCCACTATCTTTTCAACACCGAAGTGTCCTGCCACCCGACTGTAGTGGGATTCCCAAATCAACTTCACTCGCTCCCTTGATGGAACGCATATATGGCCTAGACGACACAACAACCCCTCCTAAAGATGGAAATTAGTGACAACTACGTTTGCGCCCAACATTTGGTAGGTGGTGGCGAAGTTAAGGTCTGTCTCATAGATTTGGGGCCATCCATAGGTCTCATGGTCGCAAGAGTCTAGCACCGTGGTGAGTGTCGCGACTGGCGGTCTGCTGAGGTAATCAACAACGTGATTGGTGCTTCTAGTTTTATACTTGATGTTGAGGTGGAATTGTTGCAAGTACGTGCACCATTTTTTATGGTGTTCATTCTGCATGAACATTAGTGGCTTATGATAAGTGTGGATGACTGTCTCCATCCCAAGAATATAATGTCTCCACTGGCGGCAGTTTTGAACAATGGAGTACATTTTTTTTTCGTAAGTATGGTACTTACAGACAATATCTAATAGTGTCTCACTATGATAGGCCACAGGGTGGTTGTGCTGAGTGAGAAGGATGCCCACAACATAGTCGGAAGCATCTGTCTCGATCTCAAAGGGTTGTTGCAGGTCCGGTAGTGAAATTATTGGGGTTGAGCACAAGCGCTACTTCAAATCATCGAACGCTTGTTGTTGGGACCGACCCCACACAAATTTCGCCTTACCACCACCCTTGGTTACTTGGATGAGGGCCCATGCAATATGGGAGAATCCCAACATGAACTTGCGGTAGAAATTGGAAATGCCCAAGAAACTTCGAAGCTCAGTGAGTGTGGTTGGGGATGGCTAGTCACGAATGACTTGGATTTTGGCTGGATCCACATGTACATCGTGCTGAGGTAATGAACCCTGTCCATGCCGAAGGAGAATTTTTCCAAGTTGGCGTAGAGTTGGTGTTGCCGCAGGGTGTGCAAAACCTGTTGAATATGTTGCAATTGTTCTGCCCAAGTCTTGTTATAAATGAGGATGTCATCCAGATACACCACGACAAAAGTATTGGTGAATGGTCGTAGGATATCATCCATCATCCTCGTGAAAGTGGATGGATCATTTTTCAAACCAAAGGGCATGACCAACCATTGAAAAAGACTTTCCTTTGACTTGAAGGCAGTCTTCCATACATCTGTTTGTTCTATCGGAACCCGGTGGTAGCCAGACTTCAGATCAATCTTACTGAAGTATTTAACCCTCGTGAGATGAACAAGGAGGTCGTCGATTCGGGGAATGGGTATCGATTTCTGACTGTGATTTTATTAAGGGCCCGATAATAAATGCAAAGACACTAGGTTCCTATAAATGTGTTGAACCTGCACATAATAGATCTAACTAAACAATAATACACACATTTGTAGAGAGAATTGGAGAAAGAAGAAGGAGAGAAAGAATGAAAGAATTCTCATTAACCATTGTGAATCATAAATAATTTACACATGATATACTCTGTATAACTCAATGAGTGCGCACTGGAGGAGAACCAATGCATCATAGTGGTGGTCTAGAGTGAGCTAGACACACACCAGCAGTTACGAGAGTAAACTGCCACCTAGCCTAGTCTCTGAGGCAGTTACGAGAGTGAACTACCACCTAGTTGAGTTAACTAGTCAACTAGTCTTCAGTTAATTGACTGAATAGAGAGTAGTGAGGAGTTAACTCAAGGAATCAAGGGTAATGCGCCATTGTGGTGATGATCCCAAGGCAAGGTCGAATTAGCATGGTGATGATCCCAATGTTGCATGGTGATAAAACCAATGCAACATCTAAACTCAACTCAACTAGTCAAACTGAAGTGTCAACTGAAAGAGAATATTCTCCAAGTGGAATATTCTCCCCTAA
>ML786663.1:314362-328191 GCA_009831015.1 Picea engelmannii
CAGCTCAGTGAAGGTCTTGGTGAAGATGTATGTCATATGTTATGTTGAAGGACATAACTGTAAGTCGATGATCCCCTTGTGTACTAAGTCCCAGATGTAGTGCATGTGGATCTCAATGTGCTTCGTCCACTGCCTCTGAACTGGATCTCTGTAGAAGTTCAGAGTGCTCTCATTTTCACACCAGATGACGATCGGCCAATGAAACTGAATGCCCAACTCAGTGATAAAATGGTGTAGCCACATAGCCTGAATGGTTATGTTAACTACCCCTTTGTACTCTGCCTCGACTGAAGATAGAGCAATGGCAGCTTGCTTCTTGATCAACCAACAGATAGGCCTGGAACTAAGACTGAGTGAGTAACCAGATGTGGACTTGGGATCAGTGTTATCGTCAACCTAGTCAGAATCAATAAATCTGATGAGATCTAATGTAGATTTTGTTGCATAATGAATCCCAAAGGCGATGGTGCCCTATACGTATCGAAGGATACACTTTGCAGCCTTCCAATGTAGCTCAAGTGGCTCTTGGATGAACCTGGAAATTGCGCCAACTGCATAGGAGAGGTCTAGTCTGGAGTGTGTGAGATACAACAAGCTCCCCACTATCTATTTGTATAATGTGTTGTCAACCAATGGAGTCTCCCCGCCATCCTCAAGTTTGACTCCTAATAGGAAAGGAGTCAGAGCAGACTTGTAGTCTGTCATGTGAAATCTCTCAAGGAGATATCGTGCATAGTTGGCATGAGATAGTTTGATGCCTTATGCATCTTGATTGATCTCGAGTCCAAGGAAGAAGTGTAGCAGACCCATGTCTGTCATCAAAAACCTGTCATGTAGAATCCTCTTGACTGGAGCAATATATGAAGTCGAGCAACCAGTGATCAACAAATCATCAACATACAAAACTAAGAGTAGAAGTGAATCAGTCGTCATGAGCATGTAGACATTTGGGTTTGATTTACAACGTATAAAGTTTTGTGATAGCAGGTAGGAGTCCATTTTGGCATACCATGCCCTCGGAGCCTGCTTGAGGCATTAAAGTGACTTCTTCAGTCGATAGACCAAAGATGAGTCTTGCATAAATCCCTAGGGATGCTCCATGTAGATCTCCTTAGAGAGATCACCATGAAGAAATGCATTATTCACGTCCACCTGATGGACTTCCCATCCCTTGGTTGTCGCAGTGGCAAGTGCCAATAATATGGAATCCATCTTCACTACTGGAGCGAATGTCTCATCATAGTGAATACCATGAACCTATTGAAAGCCTTTGGCGACAAGCTTGGCCTTGTATCTACTAATCTGTCCATCCGCTACGCTCTTGGTCCTGTATACCCATCTGCATCTAACAAGTTTCCTCCCAGAAGAAAGGGAAACTATATCCCAAGTCTTGTTCTCGAGGAGGGAGTTGTACTCCTCCTGCATGGCGGATTCCCAAAAGGGATTTCCAGCAGCCTCGCCATAAGACTGTGGACATGAAGACAGAACCAAGAAAAGATGCATGGAGGGCAATGGTTCAATGGTCATGAGTGCAACATGAGGCTCCTCAAAATCAAATCGAGTCCTCCAAGTGTCGGCTAGATCACCAATGAGATCCCCTGCATCCTAAAGAGTAGTTTGTGCCCACTTGGGCCTCTGCTCTAGCTCTGCAACTACATTTGGATGCTTTGAATCTGCATCTGACTATACTGACTCTGAATTTGAATCATCTGAGTCCTCTAAATCAGAAATCTCATCTGAAGACGAGTCGGCATGTGCATGCTCATCATCTCAGATAGGTGGAAGAATGAAGGTGTCTGCATGCAGCTATTGAGGTGCACGCGAGACACTTTCCTGGAATTGGACACTTCGCTCAATGATGAGCCGACCTGAGGAAAGATCAATAAGCCTATATCCCTTCACACAGTTGCGGTATCCAACAAAAATACACTCAATGCTCTATGGATCAAGTGCCTTCCTCTTTTCAGAGGGAATCTGGGCCCATGCACATGAGCCAAAAATGCGAAAGTGCGTCACTTCCGGTTTGAGGCCACTCCAAGCCTCGTAGGGGGTCTTATCCTTGACGGATCTATGGGGGGATCTGTTTTGGATGTATGTTGCACAGTTAAGTGCTTCGGCCCATAGTCTCTGTGGTAGTGACTTTGCATCCAGCATGCAATATGCCATCTCCTTTAGAGATCTGTTTTTCCGCTCAACAACTCCATTTTGTTGCGGAGTATAGGGAACTGTGTGCTGCAATTGAATCCCTGCCTCATGGAAAATATTATGGATCTCATGATTTACATACTCTCCCCTGTTATCAGTTCAGAGGACTTTGATCGTCTTTCCTGACTGTGTCTCAAACAGGGTTTTGAAATCTTTGAGGTGTTGAAAGACCTCAGATTTTTTCCTGAGAAAGTAGATCCAAGTAAAATGTGAGAAATCATCAACAAAAATGAGAAAAAACCTCACTTTGATGATGGATGGATGCGGAAAAGGACCCATAAGGTCACTGTGGATCAGATCTAAAGGTGCAGAAGCTCTCTGAGACTTTCCCTTGTCGAATTTCTCTGGAGGGTGTTTTCCGAGAACACATCCCTCACACACTCCCTTGGAGAAATGGATGTCTGGTAGACCATCAACCAATCTTTCTTTTCTAAGTTGTTGGATGTATCTGAAATTCAAATGTCCAAACCTTTTGTTCCATATCCTACTATTTTCATCATCATGACTAAGCAGTAAAGCAAAATCAAGTTCAATGAATTCAGAAAAAAGTATACAATCTAGACTAATGATTTACCTCACCGGTAGCAACCCTGGAGTTGGTTTGCATGTCATAGATGTCTATGACATTTTGTGTGAATATGACTTTCTTTCCAGTGCCGGAATTCGTCATCTGATACATGGAGAAAAGGTTGATAGAAAGCTTGGGAACATGCAGGACATTCTTGAAGAATTTGTTGGTGAGTTCAATCCTTCCTTTGTCGATGATTTTGATAAAAGAGTTGTCCCCCATCAAAATAGGAGGACCTTTGCATGCATCCAAAGAAGAATATACTGCTTTTAAGGAAGCCATGTGATGTGATGCTCCTGAATCTACGATCCAAGCATCGGGAGAGGAGTTGATGGCAATGAAGGCATGGCTAGAATTGTCTTTCTTGGAATTCGGATCTTCTGGCTTCTTCTTCTTGGCACCCTTGAGGATGCGATCTACAAGGTTGTTTTGCTAAAGTATCTGAGACATCAGATCTATTTGCTTTTGCATGCATGTGGATTCTGAATGGAATCCTTTGTGACAGTATGTGCATTTCTCCCCTTTTCTTCCCTTTTCTCATTTGGATCTGAAGGCATCGGTGAAAGTTTTTGTGTACCCTTCCTTCTTCGGATGTGCATAAGATTTTCATTTATCTTTATCTTTAGATTTCTGATATTTTTGGCTGCCATCATGCAGAGTGAGTGCATGCGCCCTTGGGACTTTGATTGTGCCCATGTTGATGAGCTTGGTTTGCTTTTGTGTCAGGGATTCGATAAAGTCCTCAAGAGAAGGCATCTTCCAGGTAGCTCCAGAGGTGAATATGACAGTATGGAATGTGGATACGAATATAGAGAATTCAGGACCAAGCTTGGAGAGAATGGTGAGAACCATTTGTTTCTCCTCCTTCGATTTATCAACCCCGCAAGATTTGAGTTGCGACAATAAATCCTTGAATTTTGTAAAGAAATCTTGGATATTATCGAAGTTTTTTGGATCCAATGTGAGCAGCTCCACCTCCATCATGTGTCCCCTCATCTCATCATGTTTTCCAAAGAGCCCTTCCAAGGTGGTCCAAGCTTCATTGGGAGTCTTACAGGAAGATATATGAAAAAGGAGATCGGCAGAAATAAGACTGCAAATTGTTCCGAGTGCCTCATCCATGCGATTTAAGTACTTGGATTTTTCTATGGCTGATGTTGTTTCTGTATTTGTATTCAAGGTTAACATGTACAACCCTCTGGTTTGGAGATGTATGGTTATTTTCTCCTTCCATGCAAAATAGTTGTGAGGTGTAAGAATGAATTCTTTTTGGAAATCCATCTTTCCGTTGCCTTCAATATTTTGTACCTGTAAAAAATTTTGGTGTAGCTTTTGCTTAGCAGTCCCTCAGCTCTGATACAGTGTAAATGTGTTGAACCTGCACATAATAGATCTAACTAAACAATAATACACACATTTGCAAAGAGAATTGGAGAAAGAAGAAGAAGGAAAGAAAGAATGAAAGAATTATCACTAACCGTTGTGAATAATGAATAATTTACACATGATATACTTTGTATAACTCAATGAGTGCGCACTGGAGGAGAACCAATGCGCCATAGTGGTGGTCTAGAGTGATCTAGACACACACCAATAGTTACAGGAGTGAACTACCTCCTAGTCTAGTCTCTCAGGCATTTACAGGAATGAACTACCACCTAGTTGAGTTAACTAGTTAACTAGTCTTTAGTTAACTGACTGAACAGAGAGTAGTGAGGAGTTAACTCAGGGAATCAAGGGTAATGTGTCGGTTTGGTAATGATCCCAAGGCAAGGTGGAATTAGTATGGTGATGATCCCAATGTTTCATGGTGATAAAACCCATGCAACATCTAAACTCAACTCAACTACTTAAATTGAAGTGTCAACTGAAAGAGAATATTCTCCAAGTGGAATATTCTCCCCTAAAATATAGAAGATTGGATAATGACTAATTATGACTAATAAACAAGGAAAAATAAATCCTAGTTGTGTGTGAAGTAACTCCAACAATTCCATCTTTCTTCTGTACTAGCACGATTGGGCTCCCGCAAGGTGATGAGCTGGGATGGATGTGCCCCTTGTGGAGCAGTTCTTGGATTTGACGTCGATCTCCTCATTCTCTAATAAAGAGTGGCGATAGATTGAACCATTGGGAAGCGGTGCCTCGAGGGTCATATCGATGGGGTGCTTGACCTGACAGTGTAGAGGTACCCTGGTAGGTGAGGAGAAAATATTTGAGTATTCTTCCACGACGTTATCCACTTGCTTCTGTTGTGTGGAGAGGTCGATCGCAGAGACGCTAGATGTGGCTGCGATCTTTCGCTCATTCTGAGAGCGAATCACAAAGAAGACAAACTTCCTTATCTGAGAGATGACCTTTTTGCATTGCTTAGAAGAGATCAAGGAAATATCATTGGGTGGGACTGCCTCAGGTATCCTGTACAATTTTTTGTTCAAAGTAATAATAACACTGCGAGGCCTAGACTCATATACAACATGACGTTTCCATAAATATGGTTGGACCAAAATAACATTACAAACTTCAATAAGGACAACATCACACAATACCTTGTCTTTGAAGGGCTTGATGTCGTATGACAAGCGACATTGTTGGTTGACGCAGATGTCGCTTCCTTGGTGGAGCCATCCAATGGTGTACGGTCGCGGGTGCGGCATTCTCAACAGGGCAAGTCGCTTGAAAACCTCTGCTAATATGAGGTTCTTCTAGCTATTGCTATCAACGATGAAGTGCAACAGGGTACCCTTCACCCACATATGTGAATGAAAAAGGTGATCGCCTTCCTCTGGCTCGTCTGGTTCACCGGGCTGGAGCTTGGTGGTAGAAACGGTAGCACTGGGTTTTGTGTCTATGATTTGTCTCTCTCTTTCTAGTTCTGACTCAGAGTCAGAACCCACATCTGATTCAGAGTCTTTCACCTCAACCACCAGCGACAGCTTCGCGCGGCAATCAACAGTGTTATGCCAGAGGCTCTTATGGAAGTCGCACCAATTCCTAGTATCTTTCTTTGTCTTTCTGGTGTCCTTCTTTTCTTGCAGCCTGGACTGGTTGTCCTAAGGTTGTTTGTCTTTGATTTGTCCTTTTTTTTGTGGGTTTGGACCACCCTTTCCTAGATTTTGCTATGAGGGGTTCCCAGGCCCAAATTGTTGCGTCTTTTGTTTGAACTTCTGCTCGATTTTGATGGCATATCGGTAGGTCGCGCCAAAGGATGAGATGTCCAGAAACTCCATTTCGGCCCGGATGTATCTATGCAGACTGCCACGATACTTGAGCACCAGATGTCGCTCAGAATATTTGATACCCAGCTTGGTGCGCAAGGTATGGAAGATATTTGTGAACTCGAGCATTGCTTGGTCTCTTTCCTGCCATAGCGTGGTCCATTTTGTGTGCAGGTCGTCATAACTTCCAACGGGGTAGTATTGTTCCTTAATAACATCCATGAACGACTCCCAAGTGACTGCGACTGTAAATAATGAGGGTTCCTCTGTTTCCTTTTGCTCACAAAAAATTTCCCACCAATCTTTGACATGGGGGACGACTTTGAGGAGCACAAAAGTAATATTTTCTCTATTCGAGAATTTATGTACAAATAAATACCCTTCTAGCAGATTCAACCATTTGTATGCCATATATTCGTTTATCTGACCTTCAAATATAGGAATATCGAAGTTGATTTGTACCTTGAAAAGGGCGGCGCCTCCGTTTGAGGAAGATGCATCGCCTATTGGTAGTCGTCGAAGGATTTGCGCAAAACTATCCATCATCTCGTTCCTTTGTTGTGTGAGGGCTTCCTCGAGCAATATTTTGAAGGGATCTCTTGTCCTGTCATTTTGAAGGGATCTCCTATCCCGTCAAGAGAAATAAGCTCGAGACCCAATTCTTTGTACCCTGGCCTCGTTGGGGACATGCATTAAGAATGACAAGGAGCAAGTTGTTTTGATACCACTGATCCATAATTTATTTGCAGAACGAAATGAACACAGATTATTATCAAAAGATGCTTAACACAGAATAACAGATATACAGTAAAATTGGTTTCTATTCAATAAGGAAATAAGCTGAAACTGTAAAATATAGCGGAAACAAGCTTGCTAGAATGGTGGCGGCTTATCTCTTAGAAGAGATGTGATGGCTACGCTCATTCGCAAGAAGATGATTACAATGAGGCTCTAAATGCCTTTTTACAATAAAGGAGAATGTAAAAAACCCTAGAAGATGAAACGCCAAAAGTCATGTGGGCCCTATTTGGGTAAGTTAGTACAACAACTTCCCGGGGTCGTAACTTTTGCATACGATCTTTGTTTTAGGCACATGATAGCCCGTTGGAAAGGTCTATCTGAGGACTACACATTTTGTTTGTATCAATCAAAGGTTGTTTTGATTGTGGCGAGCCCTAAAAAATGTTGTATAGGGCCTCAAAACGGCCCCGCAAGTCAGGGACTTGAAAACTAGGGAAAAAACTGCCAAACTGGAAAACTGTCAAAATGAGCCAGTTGGAATAGGTGGGAGGCCACCGACATCCATCTGGATCATCACACCACTTATGCACATACTTCACACCTAAAGTATATTCTTGGTTCTGTTGGCGACGGAAGTCACTCCTGGATTGCAGCAGGAGCAGAGCATGATGCACATCAGTTATGTCATGATTTGTTTATAAAAGGGGTGATCGAATGGAAGTTAACTCAAAACAATATTGTTCTAACTTCGAAACTAGGCCAGGCATCCATGGGAAAGTGAGGTCTTAGATAAACTTCAGATAGTGAGTTGTAGTAAGGATGAGTAGGGGGCATACTTGTATCAGAGAGATGCAAAGGTCTGTCGTAAACATCAGGTTTCTAACAGACTATGGGAGAAGGCATCTAAACGCAAGATCTTCTTACATTCAAATGCAAAAAACCAGAGAATACAATAATGCCACTATAAATCCTTTATCATAACATAATTGTGATAATTCATGTGAATCAGTCAATCATGAACTCCCTCAATATGAGATGAAAACTAGATGGGGTAAAAAAATTGTTTGTCATTAAACAAGAAATCTTACATACAAATGCATAACCAGAGAACTAGAGTGTTTGTTAAAACTTTACAATCGGGAGCTTCGCTCTACCATCAATCGCTTGAACAATATCAAAACTAAGTATATATACTCCAAAACATTTGCCCAACAGAGGCTTACTAGACTTTCGGGATGAGGAGTCTCTTCAATCAAATCTAGACTGTGCTCATCTGTCATACGCCACCTTAATTCCGCATGGCTCGCGCCAGGGGGTAGATGAGCCCTTAAATGCTGATTTAGCGTGCGCAGGCTTCCCTGGTGAGTTGAGGACTTGACATGGCTTCCCTGGAAAGAACCAGTACAGAGGACTATCTCGGGTAGACTTTCAGCCGGGACATCCATACCTTGCAATTAATGAGTGAGGCGAGGCTTCAACCACCCTCTCTCTTCTTCATTCATTCCAAGCAGGTATCGGGATCTAGATCACGTCGAACCAGCATCTAGAGAACATAGTGCCCCCCTTTTGAAACTCAACTCGGTGCTTTTGGCCCTCTTTTGTACAGCCCTTTCTACTCCCTCAAGTGACCACGGGCCGTGAACCTACGCCTATCTTCAAAGGTGCTTTCGACGTTTCGGGGTTCGTGGATAGGAAGGAGTAGGTCTCCTCTTTTCGAAATCGCGATGGGCGAAAAGGCAAAGAGCCTAATCGCGCGCCATGTGTTCCTCTGAGATGAATGGCTCAGATCACTCTCGGCGCTTTGGGACCCGAGGTTTCAAGAGGTGAAATGACGAGGAGCGCTTACCCCTCGAACTCTCGAATGTCGACATGGCACGGATGTGTGTCGCGTGTCCTTAAGATGAATGGCCAAGGTAGCATTCATTATTTAAAAGGGGGCTGCCCTCATTCCCAGGTTCGCTTTACGTGACCTGGCGCTAGGACCGTGGGCTCAGATCCAAAAGTGCTTTCAGCATTTCGTCGATCGGCAATTTCAGTTGCGATGAATAGGAGGTTCCTTGTCTCCCGAAACACCGATCCCCACAATGTCGACTGGCTGACACCTGTCTCAATGGGATCGGATGACCCAAATCTGTCTTGAAATATGGGTGCTTCCTTTTATGCTAAATCCCGTGCAACTTGACAGCCCCAAAAACCCGATGACCGTCGATCAGCTTTATAGATGAATCCCGACTGCTGACAACAAAACTTCGCCCGCTCGCTTGACTAGTAACCGGAAAAGAGATTCTCTCGTGCTGCGCTTGGGCGCTTCCCGTGCAACCTGCAGACTAGGGTACTTTTGTGCCCAGGACAAAAATTGTCACTAACATTAGGCTCCATGGGGGATAGAGTCGTCCCTGTGATGCTCTAAGAACTTATTCTGCAGTTTCAGTGCCTTGCTATTGGGTTATGGAGTCATTTACTAAGCCGAAAACATGCAAAAAGAAAATGAACGAAGAACCAAAGGACAATATTTACAAACAAAGGAGCCGTCTAAGGCTCAAACAAAACATTTCTTCAGAAAATTCCCATTTACTGGGCTGTTGAAAACCTCTTCACCCTCCAGATCTTGCAACTTGTACGTGTTGTTTGAGAAAACCTCAGAGATTTTGAAGGGGCCGATCCAGAGGGCGTCAAACTTGTTGTGTTTGCCCTTATCCTGTCTGGGTGCATCCCACTTAAGCACCAAATCCCCGATCTCGAACTCCTTCTTCCTAACCTTCCTGTCAAAAGCATGTTTGACCTTTTGTTGATGACTATGAGCTGCGTCCCTCACCTGTTCCATGATTTGTTGTACTTCCATTATCTGATGAATCCTTCTGATCATATGATCCGGCTCTCCTTCATAATCTTGAAAGAACTTCGCCACAGGTAAGGCGATTTGAGTGGGAAAAACTGCCTCTGCTCTGTAGACCAACTGAAAAGGCGAGGTGCCCAGGGATTTCTTCGTTGTCACTCGATCAGCCCATAGAGCAAATTTTAACTTTGAATCCCAGGCCCTTTTGTTGTCCTCCAATAGTCTTTTGATGATCGGATTTTTTTGGAGGACTCTGCTAAACCATTTCCTTGGGGATAGTAGGGGGTGGAATGAATTAGCGAGATCTGGAACTGCTCACAAAACTTAATGAGAGGCTCAAATTTGAAAGAAGCAGCATTATCAGTGATGATCCTACTGGGACAGGCAAATCTGGCTATGATATCTTCCAGGAAGATGATAATTACTTTGTGTGATGTACTTCTGGTGGGGGCAGCTTCTATCCACTTAGTGAAATAATCTGTTGCAGTCAGGATCCATCTGTGTTGGCCACTTGAGGGAGGATGGATTTCCCCGATGAAGTCTAGCCCCCACTGTTGAAAAGGTGTTGAAGCTATTACGGGCTTCAGTGGTAGTGGTCTAAGCTGTTTCTTTCCTGAGAACTTTTGGCATTTGATGCATGCCCTGATTTCTCTACTGACATCAACGAATAAAGTGGGCCAGTAATACCCAGCCCTGAGAATTTTGTGAGCTGTGGTCTTCCAGAAATGATGCCCCCCACAAAGGCCTCTATGGAAATCAAACATAACTTTATGGGCTTATGGTGGGTTCAAACATCTCAGCAGCACCCCTAGAGGGTCTCTCTAGTACAAGACTTTCCCAATGAGGCAATATCTGACTGCCTTGAGCTTTAAAGCTCTTGCCTTACTTTTACTCATTCCATCCAGGGGCTTCAACTCCTGCAAAAAGTACAAAATGTCACGATACCAGGCACATTCTGCCAATGATAATTCGTCCTAAGAGCGTTGGCTGGGCAACTCAGCTTGCTGAGTTCCTGAGCAAGTATTGATGAAACTAACCCCCAAGACTTCGCAATTGGATTCAACCAGTATATTGGCTAAACCTTGCCCCTTAACCAACTTGGTGGGCTTTATCTCCAAGTCAAGTTCCAGGATTCTAGCGATCCATCTGCCTCTTCTCCCGTCTATATCGGGCTAAATAAGGATGTCCTTCACAGAAGCCGAAGGAACGTATGCGGTTACCTTTGAGTGCAAGACATAGACTCTGAAAGCTTTGAGAGATTTCACTAAGGCATAGGCATGTTTCTCCATGATTTCATACCTGATCTCTGCATCTCTTAATGCCTTGTTGAAGAAGGCAATGGGTTGCTCTTGCCCTTCCTCATTTTTTTGCAATAACACCGCTGCTACCGTATCAAAAGAAGCAAAAGAAAAAACTAGGAAGGGTTTGGAATAATCAGGACTAATCAGCACAGGTGCCTCAGTTAGTGCCCTTTTTATTTGGACAAAAGATTCCCTGGGTTCAGCGGTCCATTTCACTTCGCTTCCCTTTCTGAGCATGGTTGTGATGTGTTGCACCAGTTCAACAAAATTTGAGACGAATCTCCTCAGAAAATTAATCTTTCCTAAAAAGGCTTGGACTTCTTTTTTAGACCTGGGAAGGGACAGGGTTTGAATTTCCGCCACTCTACTGGGATCAATTCTCACTCCTTCCACTGACACTATATGGCCTAACAACTTGCCCTCCATCATAGCAAACAAGGATTTCTTAGGATTTAGGGAAAGACCAAACCTCCGACACTTCGAGAAAACTTTCCTTAAGTGATAGCAGTGCTCTTTATCAGACCTGGAGAAGACTGTGATGTCATCCAGGTAAATCACTACAAACTGGTCTTTCTCCCTGATGAAGGCTATATCCATGGCTCGCTTAAATGTTGCTCTTGCATTCATTAGTCCAAATGGCATTTTGGCATACATGAATGTGCCCCAAGGAGTGGTGAAGGTTGTCTTTTCCCTATCCTCAAGCATGACCGATATCTGATTATAGCCAAAAAACCCATCGATCATGGATATCCTAGATGCACTAGTTACCCTCTACAGTATGTGTTCCATCTTAGGTAGGGGCTAATTGTCTTTCTTTGAGCTCCTGTTCAGGTTCCTAAAATCGACAGAAAGTCGGATTTCTCCACTTTTCTTCCTCACCGGGACTAAATTAGCCACCCATTCGGAATATCTCAAGGGGATGATGATCTGGGCCTCTAACAACTTCTTCACTTCTTTCTCCGTGACAGGCAGCAAATGGGATTTATCTGTCTTAGCTTCTGCCTAAATGGCCTAGCCTCTTCTTTCAGTGGGATCTTGTGCTCAATGACAGATGTGTCATAAGTCTCGAGGTCTTCGTATGTCCATGCAAACACATCAGCAAACTCTCTCAGCAACTCAGTATATTCGGCCCTCTGTTCTCTGGTCAAACTGCTTGATAATTTGACAAACCTAGGCTCCCCCTGTGTGCCAATGTTGCATTTGGCTGTATCAACATCTTCATTTGAAACCTTACCCTTTACTGCCACATCATTCCCATCGAACAGTATTTCTAAAGGGACTAGTCCCCTCAGAATGTGATTGCTAGGCAGCTGAATAATCTGGTGATTAGCAATTTCATTTAAAAACACCTCAGGGTGAGGGTCACCTTCTGGGTCAGGATCCTGATCAATGTGCAACGTAGAAAATTCATCAACAGATTGGAGAAATTTTTCGATTTCCAGATCATCTTCGAATACCTTCCAATGCTTGACATTGTCCGATACAGAGGGCCTATACTTTATTTCAACATCACATTTGATCACAGGTGGCAGAGGGACTTTGAGCAAACTAGCTGAGATAGCTAAAGAATCGACTGAAGTATTTTCCCCCCTCAGAATGAAAGAAATGTTAAAAGCCAGGAAGAAATTATCAATCAGGTCCCATACTTCATTTCTGTAATTTCTAAGCCAGGGATTATTGGCACGATAAGCATTTCTGACTTGCTGGATAATCAACTCAGCATCCCCAAATATTGTTATCTCTTTAATTCCCATTTCCTTCGCAGCCCTCATACCCAGAACAAGAGCTTCGTACTTTAACACATTGTTGGTGGTTTCGAATTCCAGCTTGTATGACAGGGATATGGCCTCTTGGCAAGGTGATATGAAAACCACTCCAGCGCCAGCGCCTTCGCTAGAAGAAGCTCTGTCGAAAAACATCTTCCAAACAGAGGGGGTTGGGGGGGAAGTCGGATAATCAAGACTGGGATGCTTTCTGACTTGGAAAGGGCCTTCAGGAGCATCAGTGAGCTGCAATAAACTAGACCCCAAATCGGTGTCAAGTGCAAAGATGGGGTGATTGGTGGGGTTTGTTTCGTCACTAACAATGTAGTCCTACTGAGCTTCTCTATATAACCTCCTTTGTTCCCCTCCGAAGACTGGGATGGTGGCATACGTGAGATCCATCTGTAATGTTCCTCCAAGCCTTTTTATCCAAGATCTAGACAACAACATGCCAAATTTGGGGGGGACGTCAGCTACCACAATATCCATGACCACACTCTTCATGGGCAGCTGAAACAAAGAAACCACCAGGTCTTTGATGACTCCTAGACACTGCACTCTCCTTGAATCGAAAGAGTACAAGTCATGATAAGTTTTTGTCACCTCTAGTCCCAATTCTTCCATTACTATTTTGGGCATAAGGTTATGGGAAGCCCCTGAATCCATGAGGCGGTTATGCAGCGCTTTATTATGTATGTTCAAGGATGTGTAGAAGGGAGGGGATGAATCATCTCTATCTTCTACCATCGGCCCTAGGACAACTACTGGCTTTTCATATTGGAGATTTATTGAGTCAGTGGAAGGCTGGGGGGGGCTTAGATTGTAGCAGCTTGGAGAGGGATCTTTTGAAATCTTCGTTTTTAACTAGTTCAAATAGGGGTACAGGAATTCTAATCTTCTGAATCTCATGCTCAAAATTGAAGGAGGGAATAGGCTTAGGAGCTTCCCTTACCTCAGTGACAAGTTCCTTGGTTGTTGGCGAAGCATTCTGAGTTTTCTTTTCTTTAGTAATGGTTGTTGCAGCTTTAGTAGGCCTTTCCGTTGTGGGGGGCTAATCCTGGTTATCAAAATTCCCTTCTTTCTTTTTTGACCTGAGATTATATCTGTTAGGAGTGTTGCTAGCTCTTTCCCCTCTACTCAACTCGTTGATTTGAGCGTTGATAAGGGATTCTTCATATGCAGATTGAGTCAAATGAG
>ML786663.1:328241-347515 GCA_009831015.1 Picea engelmannii
TGGTTATCAAAATTCCCTTCTTTCTTTTTTGACCTGAGATTATATCTGTTAGGAGTGTTGCTAGCTCTTTCCCCTCTACTCAACTCGTTGATTTGAGCGTTGATAAGGGATTCTTCATATGCAGATTGAGTCAAATGAGGAAACAGGGAAGTGTCCTCGATGCGGTGGATCTCGGGGTCGAGCTCATCCGCCTCCTCCCCCTCCTCATGAGAAACTAGGTTGTTCTGGAGAGGGGCCTGAATCCTCTGATCATCTCTATCTCTGCTCCTTTGTTCCCTAGGAAAAGCCTGTGGCACATTGTTATTGGGCTTCTTGAAACCTCTATTATTTGTGTTTTGGGGATTTCTGTAGATGGGCTTCCCTTCTAATTCCCACCTTTCCATCCTAGCAGAAAGTGATTTTAGCATTCTGGCTGTCTCATATGTCTGAAGGGGTAGAGGAAAGGAAATGGATGGGGAAGCTTCAGGCCTCTTCCTGGATATGTTTCTATCAGCAGCGTTCCTAAGTCGGTCAACAACCAGTATGTTAGATTCTACTTCCACGGCCGCGTCTTGCATGTGAGCTAGAGTAGTGGCTCTCCTTTCCCTGAGCAGGAGGCAAAAATCAGGATCAAAGGCGCTAGCATAAGTGATCTTTGCAGAGGCTTCGGAGGGTTTTATCTCAGCAGGGATTTTGTTGTACATTTTATTGAATCTCTTGGAGAAGTCGGAGATAGACTCCCCTTCTTTTCTCTTCAAAGACCCAAACTCTGTCATGTAATACATGAAGTCTTTTTTATCTCCCCACTGTCTCAAAAAGGCACTATCCAAAGCTTCGATCCCATCAATAGATCTAGGAGGCAAGGCCTTGAACCATTTTCTAGCCTCGCCTTGAAGACTATGGTAAAAAATCCTCATCCATACGTCTGTGTGCATGATAACATTATCATCTGTAAAACTGTAGAAGGCTTCTAGGTGTTCTTCTGCAGTTATGTCCCCCTCACCTGTAAACTTGGGCAGCTGCTTGAGGTAACCATCTGTTGGGAGGGCATTAAGAGGTTGTGGTAACATGAGGGGAGCATACCTAGCGGCTATAATGGCCTCCATTCTGGTCATGGGGGGATTTGCTCTTGCCATAGGGATATTATGTGGAGGAGAAATCGGAGGAGAAGGAGCTCGAAAAGGGGATGTTGGGGATGAGCTCCTAAGGGGAGTGGGAAACAATAGGGAATTTAGGGAGAAGGCTAGAGAGCTTAAGCCGACGGATGCTTCTCTTTGTGTAGAAGCGACAACAGTAACAAGAGGAGGAGCGATAAAGCTAGGAGTGGGGAAATCTTCTGCGGTCCTGGGTCTATGCCAAGGTACAACTTCAGGGGAAAGGGGAGTGACAAGGATTTCTCCCTCCAATCCCAGACTAGGGGAGGAAACCTCAACATGAACACTCCCGAAATTCAGGAAACGGGAAACTTCAAAAAGCGGTCTGCTAAGAAACTGAGGAGGAGAAAATGGAGTTCCTACAGAAGGAGATGGCGGATTACCTGGTTCGATGGCAACGACTTCTCCTTCAGAGGCCTTTCCTTTTATGAGAACCACCTTCGGATCAGTTTCAGGTGTAGCTAGAGGCAGTTGTGGGTGGGACCACGTGTGTTGGCCTCTGAAAGCCACAATTGACATGGCAGGTTCGCCACAGTGGAGTCGTCACAATGGAGTCGCCAGGTGCACAGTAGCAATCTTCAAAGGCTCTGATACCTAATGCACCTTCAGAATCAGAGGCTCAATGTTTTTTCGATCTCGGGGAAAATTTTCAATTTCGTCCCCGGCAACGACGCCAGAAATGTTGGCGACGGAAGTCACTCCTGGATTGCAGCAGGAGCAGAGCCTGATGCCCATCAGTTTATGTCACGATTTGTTTATAAAAGGGGTGATCGAATGGAAGTTAACTCATAATAATATTGTTCTAACTTCGAAACTAGGCCAGGCATGCATGGGCAAGTGAGGTCTTAGATAAACTTCAGATAGTGAGTTGTAGTAAGGGTGAGTAGGGGGAAGACTTGTATCAGAGAGATGCAAAGGTTTGTCGTAAACATCAGGTTTCTAACAGACTGTGGGAGAAGGCATCTAAACACAAGATCTTCTTACATTCAAATGCAAAAAACTAGAGAATACAATAATGCCACGATAAATCCTTTATCATAACATAATTGTAATAATTCATGTGAATCAGTCAATCATGAACTCCCTCGGTATGAGATGAAAACTAGATGGGGTAGAAAAATTGTCTGTCATTAAACAAGAAATCTTACATACAAATGCATAACCAGAGAACTAGAGTGTCTGTTAAAACTTTACAATCGGGAGCTTCGCTCTACCATCGATCCCTTGAAAAATATCAAAACTAAGTATATATACTCCTAAACATTTTCCCAACAGAGGCTTACTAGACTTTCGGGATGAGGAGTCTCTTCAATCAAATCTGGCCTGCGTTCATCTGTCATACGCCACCTTAATTTCGCATGGCTCGCACCAGGGGGTAGTTGAGCCCTTAAATGCTGATTTAGCATGCGCGGGCTTCCCTGGTGAGTCGAGGACTTGCCATGGCTTCCCTGGAAAGAACCAGTACAGAGGACTATCTCGGGTAGACTTTCAGCCAGGACATCCATACCTTGCAATTAATGAGTGAGGCTAGGCTTCAACCACCCTCTCTCTTCTTCATTCATTCCAAGCAGGTATCGGGATCTAGATCACGTTGAACTGGCATCTAGAGAACACAATGCCCCCCTTCTGAAACTCAACTTGGTGCTTTTGGCCCTCTTTTGTACAGCCCTTTCTACTCCCTCAAGTGACCACGGGCCGTGACCCTACGCCTATCTTCAAAGGTTCTTTCGGTGCTTCGGGGTTCGTGGATAGGAAGGAGTAGGTCTCCTCTTTTCGAAATCGCGATGGGCGAAAAGGCAAAGAGCCTAATCGCGCGCCATGTGTTCCTCCGGGATGAATGGCTCAGATCGCTCTCGGCGCTTTGGGACCCGAGGTTTCGAGAGGTGAAATGACGAGGAGCGCTTACCCCTCAAACTCTCGAATTCTGACATGGCACAGATGTGTGTCGCGTGTCCTTAAGATGAATGGCTGAGGTAGCATTTGTTATTTAAAAGGGGGGCGCCCTCATTCCTAGGTTCGCTTGACGTGACCTGGCGCTAGGACCGTGGGCTGGACTCCAAAAGTGCTTTTGGCATTTCGTCGATCGGCAATTTCAGCTGCGATGAATAGGAGGTTCCTTGTCTCCCGAAACACCGATCCCCGTAATGCCGACTAGCTGCCAACTGTCTCAACGGGATCGGACGACCCAGATATGTCTTGAACTATGGGTGCTTCCTTTTATGCTAAATCTCGGGCAACTTAACAGCCCCGAAAACCCGATGACCGTCGATCAGCTTTGTAGATGAATCTCGGCTGCTGACAACAAAACTTCGCCCACTCGCTTGACTCGTAACCGGAAAAGAGATTCTCCCGTGCTACGCTTGGCCGCTTCCCGTGCAACCTGCAGACCTGGGTACTTTTGTGCCCAGGACAAAAATTGTCGCTAATAGGTTCATGACACCAAGTTCAACCTTTAAAATCAACAAGTTAGTTAATCAACCAACTAAATTCCTTACTTTAGGGACAAAAGGGAGATTTTGGTTAGGTTAAGAGTGTGGGGAGAGGCTTCCAAATAATTTTCCATACTCAATCACATTTGAGACATAGTTATTGTCTTTTAGGGTACTTTAAAATCACTTATAATGAACATGGTCATAACCCATTTGTCAATGGATGCACTCGCTTTTGAGTGTAAATGCTTAGATTGGGACTATAAATTTGATTGAGTCACTATCTCTTTCAAGCTTCTAGCCAGACCCTTAATCACTCAAAGGTAGAAATGTAAGTTTTAAACCTGTGAAGTAAAGCAATGCATATAGATTCTTAAGAAAAACAAAAATTAATCAATGTCTCATACACATAGTACACAGAGATTTATATCGGTAACCCTTAACCGAGAGAAAACCTTTCAACTCTTTATTGTATTAATTTCACCATTCATCATACAATATATACAATGTTTTTAGGTACTACGTAGATACCAAAACCCTAATCCCTTAATCCGAGATTAATTTAGAAAACTACTAAAAATAGCAAAAACTGCCCAAAAAGGGATCGCCAGACACAGTTGTCGAATCTAACGCGCCCACACACACACATGCAAAGAATATATCACATACCCAACAAGAAACACTTTGGATGCATCCATAAAGAGGTATCTTAGTGACCATTCATTAGGTTCCCACCCAAGGTGGTTCTCAGGTGAGGGGGAACTTGAGATATATAGTTACTGGAGGTTGGGAGTTTCCCTCAATGTCATAATATTATTTTTTCATCACTGACCTCTAATGCCCTTTTGGCCAGCTTACCTTCTTGGGTTGACCTTTGCTCCACATGAAATATATGCTAATTTGTAGGTTTTCCTCATACACGTGCCATTATTTCAAGCAACATGCAGGTACCCATGCTTTTCCTTAAGGAAAGGCACAAGTACATCTTGAAAAGGGGGGAAATTAATACATGTGCATTAATCATATGCCCCTGAGTGGGGCTTACTAGATTTTTCCACATATGCAACCCTAATTCCCATTAACAATGAACCTAACCAACTCTTAATGATATAATTGAGTTCAATGTTGGAGAAGTTACTTGTGAAAGTCGGATCACGTTTTGAGACAATAGATTGTGGCATTCCATGTAGTTTGAAGATATTGTCCATGAAAACTTGAGTGATTGTGGAAGCTTTAAATGGGTGTTGGAGGGCACATAAATGAGCATATTTGGAAAGTCGATCAACCACAACCATGATGACTTATTCATTGTCAAATTAGGGTAATTTGACAATGAAGTCCATAGAGATATTTGTCCACAAAGTAGGTGGGATAGGGAGAGGTTGTAGTGTGCCTAGAGTTTTGACTGTTTGCCTTTGTTGTGTTAGAAAGTATCACATTTTTCTACAAAAGTGCATATGTTCTGCTTCATGCCTTCCCACAAAAAGGAACGTTTGATTCGTTCATAGGTTTTATGAAAGCCAAAATGTCTTGTTGTTAGCAAGGCATGGAGTTCAGAGAGCACAATGGATTTAAAGTTGGATTGTTTACTTAAATACGTGTGACCTTGATAGAGTAGCTCCTCATTTTTCCAAGTGTATCCCGGAGATGCATTAGTGTCTTGTTGCAATTGATGGATTAGGCTATTAATTTTGGGATCTTGGAACCATTCATGGTGAACTACCTTTAGTCAATTGGCTACAATGAAGGAGAGTGAAAAGAGGGACCCTTCTTGTTCCAAAAAATATTTGAGGCTACGATGAACAATTTTAATTTGGAAGAGTTGGCCACGAAAGTAAGGGTGCCAAATATTCACCGCATGCAAAATAACAAGCATTTCATTTTCATGTGTGGATTTTCCCAAGTGTCGCTCATAAATTTGTTTACTAGTAAAGGCCAAGGGTCTGCCTTCTTGCATGAGAACTGCACCAATGTCTTTCCATGAGGCGTCACACTCCAAAACAAAAGTCTTTATGAAGTCGGGCAGAGCCATTATTGGAGTTGTACACATAGCCTCTTTCAAAGCTTGGAAGGCTTAATCAATAGTTGCATTACAATTGAAAGCATTTTCCTTAAGGAGGGCAGTGAGTGGGGCTGCAATTTTTCCATAATTTTGGACGAACTTTCAACAATGGCCAGTTAAACCAAGGAAGCCTTGCAAACTTTTAAGAGTCTTAGGGCAGGACAAATCCTTCATACCTTTGATTTTATTGGGATCCACTCAGACACCATCCTTACCAATAGTATGTCCCAAGTATTCTACTTCGGAGGCCCCAAAGGCACATTTGGAGATTTTCAGAAAGAGTTGATGCTCATAAAGTGTAAGACCTGATCCAGATGG
Organism: Picea engelmannii; assembly: GCA_009831015.1. Taxonomy (NCBI): domain Eukaryota; kingdom Viridiplantae; phylum Streptophyta; class Pinopsida; order Pinales; family Pinaceae; genus Picea; species Picea engelmannii. The sequence continues at coordinate 334,184 of ML786663.1, forward strand.
GCAATTATTGTAAATGAGGATGTCATCAAAGAAGACAAGGAAAAAATGATGGAGAAAGGGTCAGAAGAGGTTATTCAGGAGACTTTGGAAAGTGGAGGGTGCATTACTTAGGCCAAAGGGCATGACCAAGAACTCGTAATGGCCTCCATGAGTATGAAAAATAGTCTTGGGAATATTGACTTCCTTCATACAAATCTAGTGATAGCCAAAACATAGATCAAGTTTGGTAAATAATTGAGCACCAATTGGTTCATCCAAAAGGTCATCAATGATATGAATGGAAATTTATCTTTGATGGTAATTTTGTTGAGAGCCCAAAAATTAAGGAACATGTGCCAAGTACCTTATGTTTTGAGTACCCTGACCATGAAAGATGAATGAGGGTTCGTACTAGGGCGGATGACATCCACAACTAACAATTCTTGAACAATTTTTTCAATCTCATTTTTCTAAGTGAATGGGTGGTGATAAGGGTGAACATTGGGTGGAAGAATACTAAGTACCAGTGGGATGAAATGATCATGGGGACCATAGGAAGGTGGGAGGCCTTGGGGGTTTTCAAAAACTGAGTGGTGTTTGTAGAGGATAAGATGCATGTTTGGATGAATGATTGGGATGGAGTCTCAACGGCTTGAATGAGATGGAACTCGGAAATAATGCCATAGTGATGCGCATCCTGTTGGAAGCTCATGTATAATTCCTTGAAATCCATGGTGATGGGGCCTAGAGTGTGTAACCATTAAGCAACCAAAACAATGTCACAACCTCCCATTTCAATGGAAAACATGTGGGATTTCAAAGAATATTCACCAATTTGCAGGCACACATTTTCACAATGACCCCCGCATTTCATGGAACCCCCATTAGAAATCATGATTTTAAAGTTACTAACGGCATGGATACAACAATGGGTCTCTTGAGAAATTCGTCGATGAATAAAGTTATGGGCACTACCACTATCGATGAGGATAATGACTTTATGATGCTTGATATAGCCAATTATTTAAGAGTTTGTGGAGTTAAAATACCATTTAGAGCATGCAGAGAGATAATGGGTTCTACCTCAATTTGATCAGAGGGTTAACTGTTATCATCTGCCTAGGGCAACGATTTGGGAGGGGAAACATCACCTTCATCTTCAGAAATGTCCTTAAAAATGGCCATAAAAAGATTTTGATCCTTACATTTGTGCCCCGGAAAGTATTTTTCATCACAATTGTAGCAAAGACCCTTAAGTTGTCATTCATCCATTTCCACCCTGGTTAATTTCTGGACTTTAAGAAGAGGGGAAGGCAGAGATGGATTGGTGGGGTGGGAACGAGGAATAAAGAATAGTTTTTTTTAATCCGAGTGACATGTTGTGCTTCCTTGACTATGTGAGCGGCTTCAAGCCATGTCTTAGATGTAAGCACATATATCATCTTTTAGGCTAAAGCATTCATGGAAGAAGGTGGCCGAAATTCAGAGCAGCATATCTCTGAAAATTCCACAATATATCACAGGTTACTTTGAATTCGATTCTTCAAAGTAGTTGAATTTTTTTTCCATCGCTAAAATCTAGTTGATAATCTGTGTAATATGGTAACTAACCAGAGAGACATTCTGCTATTAGAGATGATCCCCAATTAACCACGACTCTTACTTGCACAAGTGAAACATGCTGCAAAAAATTTAAGTTGTTAGTATTAATTAAGCATTCGAACTATAGTTGAGCCACACACCAAGTCAATGAAGCTACCAGATCAACAATGTAGTTCTGCTTAGTATTGTATAAATACCTATGTTCTATAATGCAATTGATAAGTTTTTCGTTTGTGTTTATCTATGTGTAAGAGATCTCAGATCTCTGATTTGGTATTAGAGCCGAGTGAAGGAGCGCTGCTTTGCCGTTGGAAAAGAAGGCTATCGCTCGTTAAAGGGAGAACAACCATTTCAGATGTTCACCCTAGCCGCTGCTCACTAAAAGAAGAGTCGCCTCATGAGATAAGAGTGCACACAGATTCCGGCCGTCGGTCTAAGAAGCCCGGCGATCTGCGGCTACGTCTTAGCAATAATCTCTGTTCGCTTCAGCTCCATCTCGGCCCGCAGCCTCTCGGACTCTTTAAACATATTGCTGACTTGTTGACTGTTGAGGTGGAATATTGCTGAATGCAGTGACTGTTTGATTATTGTCGCTTCCTTTCTCAACGAAGAGTTTGGCGAGCTGCAACTCAGTTATCTTCTGTTGTTCCCCTGCTGTAGTCTGCGTAGCGCTGAGGATTCTTCCCTTTCCCAAGTGTCAAATCGTTGTTGTTCTTCAGCATCGGTGCTACCACCGCACGGGTTCGAAGAGAACGCAGCTGATAGCTTGGAAGAGGTCCACGTGACGCTGAGGAGGTTCGACGGGCTTCACGCCCAATTGAAGAAGGAATCTTAATTCCAAATAAATGTCGTTTTCTTTGCGTTGTCAATTATCACAGATTTCGTGTTTGGGTTATGTTATCCCCTAGCCTAGGGATAACTAAGGAGATCATGTCTCGAGGCCTACAGGTTCTAGACATAGAGTACTGAGAGTCAGACGACTTGAGCATGGCCTTGGAGGGCCTCTCTTTTCTTCAATGCAGTCCATTCATCACCAGCAACAATATCCATCCCACTACCCTGGCCCTGAAGTAGCGGTGGGTCTTGCTCCATGAGGTAATGAGTCTGGGTATCATCACTCTGATTTTTGAAGTACTTTAATATGTTGTATTGAATTCTTCTTCGTTTCATGATGTTTGTTTGGAAATTATGCTCTTTGTTTCATTTATACCTGGAAGGGAAACACGATGCCCTAGTAAGTTGGTTTCTCTTTAGGATGGGTTGCTACTCGGTGGGTCTATGAAAAGTCATCGTCTGGTCCCTCCATACTTACCACTTTCCATCCTTATTCCTTCCATCCCCCCTATCCATGTTTGGGCATTGGGATTGGCTATGCTAGGAAGGGTTGGACCTTACCTTGTGGGAAGAAGGGGCTAAAGGCCCAGAGGGTAAAAGTAGCTGGCAAGAGTTAAAAGCCAATGTTGAAACCTTTGAGATGCTTCACCTAGGGATCCCTGAGAAAGTTGTGAAAAGCTTCTCAATAAGAAAATGGGACCCATAAGATACATAAACACTCAAGGTACTAATTGATGGATAGGAGGTCTCATCACGAGCCGACCTATTATGACCATTGGCATGTAGCGGTATGACACTACTACTTATTTGGTCACCAAACCAGGGTAGTGGCTCTTGGTGGCATAGCCAAGAGAAAGGGGGTCTCATCACAAGCCAACCTTCTCATTTCTATGAAATGTTTGTGGATAACGCTATCACCTTTGGCCATCAAGCCAGGACAGTGGCCCTCAACTATTCCCTTGAAGCACAAAAACAAAAGATCAAAAGAAATAAAGCCAAGAATAAAAGGCAATGAATGAGCTATGAAACAATTGCATTTATGACAAGGTGCAACTCACCCTCTACAAAGACACTCACATGTAAGACTTTACATTTCCTTGTTATTACATGCACCCCATGCCCAAATACTTACCATATGCCACATCATACAGTTACATGACTTGGATTAGATCCCACCTGGGAAACACCCCAAACTTAAGAGAAGTTAGCCTAATAGGATACCCTGAGACCTTCTCCAAACCTAACTTGTCAAGTTGCATAATGTCTTTGAGCATTTGCCTAGGTTAAAGGGGGTTTGATGCACATGTTTGGATAATTTAATTATTGGATGTGATTTACATCCTATGATCCCTGTGACTTATGAGCCCCTGGAGGGCGTACTTGTTGTTGTTGTCGGACCTTGCCCGGTGGACAGGTACACATGAGGGAATGATTAGCTCAGAGCTTCACGGGGGCTTAAATCCCACAAATGGATGTTGCAACCCCAGCCAAGGGTTAGAAGAAATTGAAGATTTGCACCGGGAAAAAGAAAGACGTTGCCTTCAGAGGCACCCTGGTAGACCTAGACCCAGGGGGACCTTGCTCTTCCACATGGACGTTGGCCCTTGAGGGCCTTGGATGTGACCATCATGACCCTAGATGTCATCCAGAGCTAGGGTTTTCGTTTTGGAGACATTTATGAGCCTGATGGCACGTGTGGGCATCATATGGGGCCTCTGGAGGCCAAGCGCCCTACATTTTAGGCTCAACATTCCACCTTTAGGCCTCAACGTCACCCTAGAAGGGCATGACGTCACCCTTGGAGGTGTTTTTAGATGCTAATTAATTTTTATTATGTCAAAATTGAATTTTATTATAAATTGGCCAGGCCGACCTTATTTTGACCTGAAAATTAATTGAAGGTCAACATTTTGTATAAATAAACATAAAGTGCTCTCATTTTTACATCACAACTCACCTCTCACAAGAGGGAGGACTGAAATTACCAAGGCACACTTGCTTTGAGGCTATTTTGGATGCATTTTTTTATCATTTCTTGGTGAAATTTTGGCAAATCTAGAGTTTTTGTGCTTGATTATTCTTGGTGAAATAAGTAAATCTACAATCTTCATTTCATGATAAATGTCTATGGTATGCTTACTTGATCACATGTAAGATTATGAAATTGCTTGCTTGAAACCTTGGGAGAAAGAAACATAATGTGCTTCTTTCTTGCTCTTTATTTTGTTAGTTTTGTTTAAGAAGATCTTGTCTAGACAAACTTCTAGAGCCCTAAAGTGCTAGCACTTTAGAAGCTTTGTCTAGTTCTTATTGCATTAAATATGTTTCAAGAGTCTAAGGATAGGAGAAATCACTAGGGCCTAGAAGTACCTACACCCTAGTTGAACCTTCTCTTTGAGGCTTGGTGCTTGAGAACTTAAGGTACTACTTCTCAAGCTTCCACCTTGTTATCTTTTAGACAAGTATGATCATTGTTGTCTCTCCAAATTAATGTGCTGATATAATTGACTCCATAAACCCTAAAGACATTAGTCTCTTGTCTCTCTTTTGTTGGAAGGTTGATCAAACACTCAAACACTATTCTCTTAAGTTATTACTAATTAAATCTAACACCAATTTAGCCTAGATCGCTAACTTTCTTGTTGTTGTTATAAATGTTTGCTACAACTATCTAACTATAACAATTTTTCTGCATAATTGACTTTGAATGCTAACTAAACATTTCAGAAGTTGCTTATGACATTTGATTATCATTCTGCTTAGTAAATGTTATCTTTTCATTGTCTTTTCAAACAATTTTGAAGAGTTTTTATTGCAGTTGTTACAATTTATTAATTGTTGTTGTAAACTTATTAACTGCTTCAATTTTATATGAGCTGGCACTTATTTTCATTGTCCATTGTCTATTGAGGTGTTATTATCATATTTGTACTTGGAATTATTGTATATGCATGTTATATTGTCTTGTTCCGGGCAAGTACATCAAACACTTCATTAACCTCATCTTTTAGACATGGACTTAGTGACTTTGGTAACCAGTGAGAGGGGGGAACATATCTTGACCATAACCCTAATTTTCTAGCCTTTTAGGTTACCAGGGATGCCTCCCCTGGGGTAGACCTTGCCTATCCCTAAAAAGTGGGGATTTCCTATTAAGGTGATAGTGATAGGATATCATGTTTGTAATGCCAAACTCCCTTACTTGCCTTGGGCTTTGGGCAAGTACAGATTGTGCGATAACAGGTTCCTCTAAATTTGTATGCTCATCCAAAATGAATGTGTGGCTTGGAGTTTGATTTAAGTATTTACCTGGTTTATTTTTATCTTTTGGTTATTGGCTATAGTGGCTCTCCTCCCTTGGGTAATACATCAACCTACAATTTATTGTGCTCATGGCACATATCATGATTTGGGTCCTCCAGAATTAGTCTGTTTTATCGTTTGGGTTAGTGATTATTGCAGATTTGCTCCCTTGAGTCCAAGAGTTTAGGTCATTTTGTAGAGATTTTATTACTTCCAAAGATGGGAAATATAATGGCAGATTCTCATATAAATGAATCAACTAAGTTAGATAGGGAAAACTATGTAAACTTGAAGTTTAAGATGCATAATTTAATGGAAGTATATAATGTTTGGTCGATTGTGTCTAGAGACGAAGCCAAACCAGCAGCCCCGACAACCTCAATTCAAGATTGGGAGAAAAGAGAAATCAAGGCAAAGGTTCTCTTGAGAATGTTCGCAAAGTACAACATCATTCCCCATATAAGGGACTGCAAGACATCCCAAGAAACTTGGGATGTACTTAAAGGTTTATATGAGACAACAAATATAAACCGGGAATTGTTTTTAAAGAGTAAGCTTTTCTCAATAAAATGGAAGAAAATGAAAATATTAGTAATTTTCTCTCCAGTATTAAAGCGCTGAAGGATAAACTCGGTGATATTGGTGAGAAGATTTCAAGCACTGATTTAGTCACTGTAACATTGAATGGCATGTTAGATAAATATTAGATCTTTATCACAAGTCTTGTAGCTAGGGAGAAATCACATTTGTTTGATGATTTGATAGGTATTCACCTGCAAGAAGAGGAGCAAAGAAAGAAACTCAACAATAGTTTCAGAGTCCAAATTTGGCGTTGGTAGCCAAAGCAAAGAAACCATATAGAAGAAAACCATGGGAAAGGAACAAAGTAGATAAGCCTAATGTAAAACCACATCAAAGCGAAGCATCGTCAAGGACATATACAAGTGAAAAGAGAAATATCTCATGTTACTATTGTAGTAAGTCTCGACAGTTTGCTAAGGAATGTAGGAAAAATAAGTTTCAAGTGTCCAAATATAAAAGACATACAGGTCATTTTGCTGATAGAGAAGAAACAATAATTGATGATCTAAAAAATATCAAGTTGTTTATTTCATATGTAGCTTTATCAGTAGAAACAAATAATAGTAATGCATGATTCATAGATTCAGGGGCTTCTATTCATATGACACGTCATAAAGATTGTTTTGTGAATTATCATGAGAAAACTAATGGTGCTAAAATCTATCTAGGTGACGATAGATGTCATGAAATAAAAGGTCATGGTGGTGTATGTGCGACTTTATCAAGTGGTCATGTTAAACAAATCAATAATGTAATGTATGTGGCAAGGATTAAGAAAAATTTAATCTCAATTTCAATAATCGCAGATCAAGGCTTACAAGTTGAATTTGTGAACTCAAGTTGTCTTATGAAGGTCATACATGATCACTACAAAGATATTGCCAAAGGGACCAGAGTGGGAGGCCTCTACAAACTTGATGTCACTGTGAAGGATCATCAAGAGTTGTCATCAACAACTATGTCTACTAAAGAATTATGGCACTTAAGGTATGGTCATATAAATTTTAATGATCTATCTTTACTTCAAAGGAAAGAGATGGTGGATGGTCTTCTAGTTCTTAAGAATGAACATGTTGAATGTGATGGTTGTGCACTGGGAAAACAACATGAGAATGAGTTTCTTATAAGTTTAGATGAAAGGAAAAGAGAAGTTCTTGAATTAATACACATTGATGTGTGTGGTCCCATGCAATCTAAGTCACTTGGGGGAGCTTCTTATTTTCTAATTTTTATTAATGATAAAATAATGTTTACATGGGTTTATTTCATCAGAAAGAAAAGTGATGTGTTTGAATACTTCAAAGAATTTAAGAACATGGTTGAAAAACATACAGGTAAGCGCATCAAGATTCTTAGATCAGATCAAAGAGGAAAATACACATCAAGTGATTTCATCAAATTTAACAAAAACAATGGGATTCAGAAACAATATATAGTTTCACATACTCCTCACCATAATTTAGTGGTTGAGAGGGAAAATAGAACCTTGGTTGAATGTGCTTGAAGCATGATTAAAGGTAAGAATCTTCCTAATAACTCGTGGGTTGAAGCTATAAGTACTACTATCTATCTCAAAAATAGAAGTACAACTAAAGCTTTAGAGCATTAAACTCCTTATGAAACATTATATGGCTATAAACTAATTGTTAGTCATTTGAGAATTTTTTGGAGTAAAGCATTTTCGCACATTCCAAAGGAAGATAGAAGAAAAATTGATGCAAATGCAGTCAAATGTATCTTTATTGGTTATTGTGCTGACCATAAAGCTTACAAAATGTATGATTCCATTACTCATAAATTGTTTGCAAGTAGAGATGTTATATTTCATGAATATGCAAACGAGTTTCAGAAAGAAGTTGATGTATGGAAAGTTCCTGAAGAATACATTGAAGGTGAAAACACTATTGAAATTGAAGATCAACGGGTTGATGTTGAAGATCAAGCTACAAGTAGCCAAAGTACACCAAGAAAGGTTAGAGCAACTCTGCAAAGCAATGAGACACTACGAAGATAAACAAGGCAAATTCAAACACCTATCATGTATAAATATTATGCTTTGATGACTCAAGTTATGAGTGTAGAAGAACCTTTGAATTTTGAACAAGCAAAAGATCATAAAGAATGGATGAATGCAATGCAGGAAGAATCTAATTCCATTATGCAAAATGATACTTGGGAACTCACTGAGTTGCCTAAAGATAAAGTTCATATTGGTTCAAAATGGTTGTTTAAGGAAAAATCAAATTTTGATGGTAGCATAAATAAATTCAAAGCCAGACTAGTTGCAAAAGGATACTCACAAAAGGAAGACATAGATTATGATGAAACATTTGCACCAATAGCTAAAATGAATACCATCATATTATTAATTGCACTTGCTATAAAGCACAATTGACATTTAAATCAGATGGATGTTAAATCATCATTTTTAAATGGTGAATTAAAGGAAGAAGTGTATCTAGTTCAACTAGAAGGTTTTGTAAAACGAGGCCAAGAACACCTTGTATGCAAATTAAAGAAATCATTATACAGTCTCAAACAATCTCCGAGGTCATGGCATGTGAAAATTGACAACTTCTTTTATCAACAAGGATTCATTAAAAGCAAGAGTGACCCAACTCTTTACATCAAGACAAATGAACTTGGAAATATTGCTTTGATGTCATTGCATGTTGATGATTTGGTCATAACAGGGATTGCTACAGAGTTGGTTGATGAACTCAAATTACAGTTATCACATGCATTTGACATAAAGGATCTTGGTCAAATGCATTATTGTTTAGGCTTTGAAATATGGAGGGAAGATGGTAAGACTTTCATCACTCAAAGTAAGTATGCTAAAGGACTTGTTCAAAGGTTCAACATGCATAAGTGCAAATCGATGTCTACTCCATTATAACAAAATTATAAGCTTTCTCTAAAGGATGATACAAAATAAGTGAATGGCACCTTGTATAGACAACTTGTGGGAAGTTTAAATTACTAAGCCACAATCAAACTAGATATTGCATATGCAATCGGTCCACTTAGCTAATTCATGGTGAAACCACATGAGAGCCATTGGAAAGTTGCTAAGAGGGTAATTCGTTACATAAATGGAACTAATGATTTTGGTATTGAATACACTAATGCTTTGAATGCTAAGTTGATAAGTTATTTAGATTCTGATTGGGAAGGAAATTCAGATGACAGAAAGTCCACCACTGAATATGCATTTAGTATAGGATCCATAATTGTGTTTTGGAGCAAAAAGAAGCAACAAACTGTTTCCTTATCCTCCACTAAAGTTGAGTACAAAGCATTGTGCAATGCGACATTTGAAGCAATATGGATGAAGCATATTCTCAAAGATATGGGAGCAAGGCAAAAAGCATCGACATCAATCAAAATAGATAATCAAAGTTCAATAAAATTCACCAACAATCTAGTTTGAGTATGCAGGTTTTCACAGTTAGACATAATGCTAGATAGACTTATGGATTAACATAATGCTAGATAGACTTCTAGATTAAAACTGTGTGTGGAGTGTCCACTCGAAACTTTGGATGTTTCAAAACTCCACACATAGTTGGAGCAAAAGATTGCTTAATTAAGGGGGAGTGTTAGTATTAATTAAGCATTCAAGCTACAATTGAGCCACACACCAAGTCAATGAAGTGGTTGAGCACTTGGCTCAAGAAGATAAGGATAAGATTGAGCTGCCTTGTGATAGTTGGCATTATGAATTAGAGCCCTCGATCTCGAATTAGATCAACGGTGTAGTTCCGCTCAGTATTGTATAAATACCTATGTTCTATAATACAATTGGTAAGTTTTTTTTGTGTGTTTATCTCAGTGTAAGAGATCTTAGATCTATGATTAACTGATTTTTTGCTACATGCAAGAAACCAACCACGGTTTCATCCATTTATCCAATTGCCCTCCATTAATCCTCTAAGCATTTTTTTTTAATGTTTCACTGTGATTGGCAATGCCAACGCCATTGCATATATGAGTAGGTGAATAGTTCATTAAGTGAATATGGTTCATTTTATGAATCTCTTCAATAAAATTAGGCCTCGTTTTACAGTCGTTGGCATTGAGGATGGATGTAGAAGGCGCCTCGTTTTCATAGGCATCGACAATGATGATGGAAGTAGAAGGCATGCAAAGAATCCTTGTTATGCCAAAATAAGAATCAACACTGCCAATTATTGTGAATTAGTGGGTGTAGATAACTTGCATGTAAAGAATCCATGTTATGATGTAGAAATCATTGGGAACTGTTTATGAATGGAAATGCATGAATAATCACTCATGTATAAGAAGATAGCAGAAACAATGATGTTATCTACAATGATTCATTTGGGTATCTCCAACTATAACAATGCCAATCTCATAAACTATCTACAAATTGCCTGAAAGTGTAGGGGCTATAAAAATGGTGAACCCCAACCAATTTAAAGTTGAAATTGTTCTATTCTTTCTACCCTCATTTACTTTGCCTACGTGTGCTTCTCATAATTAGGTTTTTAATAGGCTTGCAAAGTTGACAGTGAAAATCCACACCAATGCCTCATATTTCTCGTGTTTCAACGATTTGGGAATGATGGACATACCTAGTGTAAAAAACCCAAGAAGGAATAACCTTTACCCATCTTAGAGAGGACAAAGGATGAGGCTTGAGGTTTCTGTAGAGGCCACTATACAATAAGAAGATATAGTAAGAGAATCTACAAAGCCATTCATTTGGAACATTTGGAAGGCATTGAAGAATTTATAAAGTTAATAACTAAGGCCTTGAACCCAGAAGTGACGTTCGAGGTGTTGAACCAGTAAATATATGCTCAAACGTTCCTTAGGTTCTTCCAATGGACAAATCCATGAGTACTATAAATCCTATAATCTTTAGGGCACAAGGCTTGCCAACAACAAGGCTTGAAGCCATTATAATAATACACTCATTAAGAGCTCAGCATGCCACATGTCACTTACGACAATTGAACCTGTGAGGGTAGGTTAAAATCATTCCTCCCAACCACACAAGTTAAACCCAATTGACATACACCACAAAAATACCTATAACATTGGCCTTAAAATTTCAAAGAGCAAAAACATGTTCAATAAAATACTTTTGCACTAGATGGGGAACAATGAATGTAACATAAGTGTCACTATACTCAATAACGGTGAGGATGCAGGGCAACGAGGAGGTGCAATGTGATGCAACAAGATAAGGTCGTGCATTATGGTGCAACAAGATAAGATCGTGATAGGTGTGATCCAACTTTCAGGTCAAACTAGTTAATAAATATTTAATATACCATGTAAGTGGAGGCATTGCACCAATAATTTGATTTTTTAATTATTTTTTCAACTTTAATAAATACTTAAAATATATATCTTTTCACCAACATTATAAGTTTTATTATTGTTTTCTAAACCAATAAAAAATTAAAACAATTAAAACATAATTTTTAATTAAAAACTAAAATTAAAACCATGGGAGAGAAACTAATACGAAGGGAAACACTTTGATTTCCAAGGGCCACACACTTAGGGATTAAAAATAATTTTAAGAGAAATAAGTGGTTTAGGAAGGTAGTTTGTTTGAATGATTGAAAGGTAGGTTTCACACTTTGTCAGACGAATTCCAATCTCTAATGAAATTTTGCCTCTTAAAATAAGACTACAAGAGTAAATGCTAAGCATTGACTTGCTCTTAAAATAAGACTACAAGAGTAAATGCTAAGCATTGACTTGCAGAGTATTGACACTAGCGTAAGATTTAGAGTGTCTATGAAAAAAACTTAAACATTACGGATTGGTTCACAACCCACGACCCTCACCTTGCAAGAATCGAACCGCCGACCTCCGACTGAAGCAGTCACTGGAGACCGGTTAAGAGACTCGGCCCAAAACTTTCCAAATAAATGTAAATTAATCACAAATATTATTCGTATTCCCTTTCAATTTGAAGGGAAGCATTTCTTCTTTCAAGCTAACTTTCAAACATTGTACAAAGTTGTTTTGCTCCCTTCAACGTCTCTGCGGTTTCTTGGAATCCAAACAATTGACGCAGAGCAATTCAATTCAAACAATCTCTAAACTTTCACGTCTACCGAAGTTCCCAGAAAAGGAATTGACGGGCCAGTTGCGCGTCTAAACCCACACGGTCATCATCCCTGGATCTTCCGGAGCCATAGCCAAAAAGGGCAGAGGAAGCAATCTCATAAAGGTGCTCATTATGAGAGCTAAGGACGGAAAAAAGCTTAACAGGGAAGTGGTCCAAAGAGCTCTACACCGTCCTGAAATGGGTTTTTGGTTCCCGAACTTATCGAAGCCCCTCATGAGATGTATCAGGCATTACTCACAGTTCGTCATGGTGTCAAGCTTCCCAGTGTATTATTAGAACATACGTTCAGGTATGAAGTATACCCATCTGCTTTTTGTCATTTTCTCCGTTTCAACTATCTATAACTTTAAATCCCAATTCATATTGCCTGAAAGTAACAAAGGGGTTCTTGTAGGATTGAAAACTATACATTTTATTAAAGAATAATCTCATTTCTATGAGTATCGCATATACCCAAAAACGAAACCCTAAGGACATCATTTTTGTTTATAAAACATATTTACGGGAAGAATGTTCAAAAGGCATGCACATCCTTCTCTTGTGTTTGCAAAACCTAAAAATACCATTTTGGTGTATAAAACATTATTTACAAGATGGTTTTGAACAGAACTCATCAACATGTAAATCCAATTTTGTTTTGGTATGTTCACTCCGCTGATTGGTGATTTAGAATCTTGAGTAGGAGGCTTTCCTCTGTAGTTTTGCAGAAATTTCATTCCCCAAAAGCCGCTTCGGGGATTTAGGGGATGACTATGTCTTTCTAAAATGCTAATATTTTCAATTATTGGAACCATCATTTTCAAGATTTAAGAGGAAAATCAACACATGCAAATATATCATATTAATCTGTGTTTGTGCAGGTTTGTCCAGAAGCGCATATTGCCCTTCTGGGTTATGAGTCGAGGACTTGCAAGGAC
>ML786663.1:363125-377839 GCA_009831015.1 Picea engelmannii
GGATTTGAGGTTGAAGACAGGAAGTCTCATGTCTGCAGATTGAAGAAAGCCTTATACGAATTGAAGCAAGCTCCTAGAGCTTGGTATGGTCGTATAGACAATTTCTTGACGACCTTAGGCTTTACCAAGAGTAAAGCAGACTCTAACCTCTACTTCAAGGTCATGAACGATGAGCCAGTAATATTACTGCTATATGTGGATGACTTATTCTTAACTGGAGAAGAAAAGCTCATCACCGAATGTAAGAAGAGACTCGCCTTAGAATTTGAGATGAAAGACCTTGGCCTAATGCATTATTTCTTAGGTCTTGAGGTATGGCAGAGTCCAGAGAGGATCTTCCTTAACCAAGGGAAGAATGTAGTCGAAATCTTGTAGAGATTCGACATGTTGGAATGCAAGTCCATGAATACACCCATGGAAGCAAAGCTGAAGCTGCTGGTCGACACTTCGTCATAATTGATTGATGCCACACTGTACAGAAAGATTATTGGATCACTGATGTACTTGACGAACACCAGACCAAACATTTGTTTTGCCGTGAACACCTTGAGTCAGTTTCTAGTAGAACCCAGACATGTTCACCTAGTGGCTGCAAAACATGTGATGAGGTACCTTAAAGGTACAATAGATTGTGGTCTTAGCTATGATGGAGATCATAATTTCACATTGAGTGGATATACTGATGCAGATTGGGCAGGAAGTGTTTCTGACAGGAAAAACACTTCAGGATGCTTTTTCAGTTTGGGATCAACTATGATCTCGTGGCAGAGTAGGAAGCAATCCAGCATTGCTCTCAGCACAACGAACGCATAATTCATTGTTGCATGTTCTGCCAGCTGCGAAGCTATATGGCTTCAAAAGTTGCTGACCTGTCTATTTGACCTAGAGATGGAAGCAACCACGATCCTATGTGACAACCAGAGCTGCATAAAGATGACAGAGAATCCTGTATTCCACGACAGGTCGAAGCACATAGAGATCCGATATCATTACATCCGTGACATGGTGCAGAAAGGAGCTTTAAAGCTCCATTACATTAGCAGGTTGCTGATGTGTTGACCAAGCCTCTATCTCATATAAAGTTTGAGCACTTTCGAGATAATCTTGATATAGTTTGAAAGGACCTTCCTCGAAAGGGGGAGTAGTTGCTGTGATGAGACATCTCATGCTTCCAACTAGATGGTTGTGACGTAAAGCAAGATGATGTGATGTGACTAGCACTGAGCTTCCGGCTGGATATCTGTGATGTAAAGCCAGTCTAGTATCCTGCTTCCGACCTGATGGTTGTGACATAAAGCAGGACGAGTACCTTGCTTCCGACCTGATGGTTGTGACGTAAAGCAGGATGAGCATCTTGCTTCCGTCTTGACAGTTGTGACGTAAAGCAAGACGATGAGATGAGACTAGCACTGTGCTTCCGGCTGGATAGCTGTGACGTAAAGCTAGTCTAGTATCCTGCTTCTGACCTGATGGTTGTGACGTAAAGAAGGACGAGCATCTTGCTTTCGGCTTGATAGCTGTGACGTAAAGCAAGACGATGAGATGAGACTAGCACTGTGCTTTCGACTGGATAACTGTGACGTAAAGCCAGTCTAGTATCCTGCTTCCAGCTTGATTGCTGTGACGTAAAGCAGGATGAGTATCTTGCTTCCAGCTTGAGTGTTGTGACGTAAAGCAGGACGAGTATCTTGCTTCCAGCTTGAGTGCTGTGACGTAAAGCAAGACATTGAGATGAGACTAGTATTGTGCTTCCAGCTTGAGAAGTTGTGACGTAAAGCCAGTCTAGTATCTTGCTTCCAGCTTGAGTGCTATGACGTAAAGCAAGACGAGTACTGAGCTTCCAGCTTTACAGCTGTGACGTAAAGCCAGTCCTGTATTATGATGAGCCAACCTCGTGCTGTGATGATGATGATGATGTATTAGCTTTATACTAATACATATTGATGCAGATGATGATTGCATTCCTTTGAGAATGACGATGTTGCCAATGAAGAAAACTTCCGATGACTTATAGATACGCCAGTCAGTGTTCCAATATGATATTGTTGATGTTGTCCTCTCACCCACTTGATGTTGTTGATGATAAAGGCCTCTCTCTCTCGCATGATGCTGCTGAAGAATACCCTTCTTGTTAAGGTGGAGTGTTAAAATAATGTAACTGCAAAGTGTATTCTTATTATTATTTGATATATTATTCATTGGATCAATCCCCATTGCGGATTGATCATGTCGGTTATTATAAAGGACCAAATCCCCTTTTGCGGATTGGTTAAAAGATAATTGTAGTAGGCAGAATAAGAAGTCAGCCCCAGAAGATATTAAAGAGGTCCCGAAATATAATAAAGGTGGTTATAACCACCCAGTTGGAGAAGTCGTCCCTGCTAGTGAAGAGACACTTCACACGTGCCAGTCTTGTATAAATAAGGAGGCTAGCGCCTCACTTAGACACACAACTCACTTGCTCATTTTGAGAGACAAGTTTCGGAACTGCAGTTAGAGAAAAAGGAGAGAGAGTGGCGCATCTTTGGGAGAGGATCATCTGTTTTAGTTTGGGTTATCTTTTGGCATTGTATTGGCTATCTATAATAAGGAAGTTTTGCTGGGTTTTCTTCCCCCTAGAGGGTTTCCCAGGATAAATGTTGTGTCTCTTGTGATTGTGTATTTCTCAGTGATCTTATATTATGCTATTGTTATCTATTGAAATGCAAAGAACTATAATAATGGCTTAAACATTAACACATAGACAGTCTAGTGCAAAAATCAGGGGGAAAGTACAACTTTTGTGGGCATAGCCAGACTAGTGCAAAAGTCAGGGGGAACGTACAATCTCTGTGAGCCTAGTCAAGCCTTGTGAGCCATGAGCAAAAGTCAAGGCATCTAGCAAAAGTTAGGTTGAACGTAAAATTCCTATGAGCTAGAAACAAACGATTTTCTTGATATTGCTAATGATGTAAATGTATTGATCTAGTGCGTTGGCACGTGTAACATTATCCACCATGAAGAGAAATTTGAATTGCCATGATAAGAGTCGATTTGAATGAGTTGTTAAACTCATGCTGTAAAGAGTCAAGTTGTAAAAAGTCAAAGTTGCATGTCTAGGTCAAATTCAAAGTTGTCAAGTTTGTCGCATGTCTCATGTCTCATGTTGCATGTCGCGTGTTGCATGTTGCATGCATGCATGCCTTGTTGCATGTTGCATGACATGTGCATGTTGAGTTAGTTCGCATGCATTGCCAAGTCACAAGGGCGAGTTGGATTCCTAACTGAAGTGTAAAGTCAAGTTCTAATTTCAGACTCAAGTGTAAAGCTGAATTATGACAAGCATGCATTTAAGCTGCTAATTCGAGCTCTTTCCTTCACCTCTCCATTCCTATATAAGCAGAGGTCGACCCTTCTTCTTATTCATTGTGTTATACAGTGTGAGGGTGTATGAATAAGAAGGTTGTGAGTGCTGATACATATCAGTGTAAGAAGGCAGCATAGATATCAATGTTAGATATCAACAAGAAGACAACGTATATTTGTCAAGAAAAGGACAACATAACAGTCAAGAAAAAGACAACATAACAGTCAAGGAAAAGGGCAACATATCAGTCAAGAAAAGAGGCTGCATATCGGTCTTGTAAAGGACAACAAAGCATCACCTAGGCAGTGCATGGTATCTTCCACAGTGCTGGTCAATAAAAAGAGATTATATTAGCCAAGTCTCTCTACTTCCACAAGGTCTTACAGTCTGGTCTAAGTCGTCTTGGCAAGCTCATTTAAGAGCAGTTTTTTCATGGTGGATATTTGTAAGTGATCATACATTATTAATGCAATAAAGGAAGATTGTTTGCTGGGGGCTTTTTCCCTGTACAAGGTTTCTCCAGGGTATATATGTTGTTGATATGCGTGCTTATGTATCTACATGGTTATTGCTATTCAATTATGATTCTATATTGTTGAAATGTATTAAGTTGGAATCAAAGTGTTGAAGAATTTAAAGAAATAATCCGCATAAGAAATCAAGCTCATAATTTAATATGGTATTAGAGCTTAGAGTGTGATAAACTTGTTGAAGTGCAACAACAGGGTACACACAGATCTAAGCGAGCTTGATTAAGTTTCCAGCATAAAGTCCATAGCATCCTACATTTCAGTTAGGGCCGAGGATAAGCTCGAAGGAGCTGCTAACTTCAATGTGTGGAAGCTCCAGATAACAAATATTTTGCAGGAGCATGATCTTGAGCAGTATGTGACCATAGTGATGGAGGAACCCACCTCTAATGCAGGTAGAGCAGCCTTCAGGAAGAGTCAAGCTAAGGCCAAGTGAATCATCTTTGACTCAGTCAAAGACATTATAATGCCAACGGTGACTTCGTTAATCACTGCCAAGGACTGCATGGATACCTTGGTGAATCTGTATGAGAATCAGGCTCCAAGTCAGAAGAGGACACTTAAGCACAAGCTTAAGTATTTGAAGATGGAGAAAGGTGAATCAGTAGCATCTTTCTGTTCCAGGATAGCCTAGATCAGAGATCAACTTTTGGTCACAGGTGTCATAGTGGACGATGATGACTTAGTACAGGCCATATTTGATGGTCTTCCTTCTTCATGGGAGACCTTCTTATCCAGTGTGAGTGGGAGAGAGATTCAACCCACGTTAGAGAGGTTATGGGATGATTGCATCCAAGAGGAGAGTCACACTGCTACCAAGAGCGAGCCAACCAAAGAAGAACATTCAACATTAGCATCAAGATTCAAGGGAAAGAAGAAAGTCACTTTTCAGAAAGGCTCTTAGACGAAGTCAAACACATCTAAGATTAAATGCTTTAGTTGCAATAAGTTGGGTCGTTTTGCTAGAGACTGATGGTATAAGAAGAAAAATCCAAGGAAAGGGAAACATCATGCCTCAACTGTCGAGGATGATGAATCCAAAAGAAAACAGAAAAATCCTCATAATGAGAGAGAAAATAGAAAAGAATATTACCTGGTTTCTGCCGTAGTAAACATTGGTGCATCAAAGCACATGATAGGGTACAAGGAGATCCTCTCAGATTTCAAGACAAAATCTTTTGCAGAGCAGGTTGAGCTTGGGGATGACAAATGTTACAAGATAGAGGGAGTAAGCTCTATCTCCTTCAGATTGGAATCTAGGGCTAGACTTCATGTTGATGAAGTATTATATGTTTCAGGGCTCAAGAAGAATCTTTTATCAGTTGCAATCCTTGAGGACAAGGGATATTGGGTGATCTTCAAGGACATAAAGGCATTACTGTGGGCTAAAGGTAGCCACTTGAGTACAACAAAACCCATTGGGACTCGCAAAGGAGGATTGTACATCGTGATAGGACAATCAGTTCAGGCATTGGCTCATGATGCGACTAACTCCAGCGAGTTGTGGCATAGAAGACTTGGACATCTTCATTACATGACACTTCTAGATCTACAGAACATGGTATGTGGCATGCCCTCTATTTCTCTTAGTAAAAATGAAATTTGTAAAGGATGCATGCTGGGTAAAAATATAAAGAAAGCATTTCCTAGTAGTGACAACAGAGCTCAGGGCATATTAGATCTGGTTCATTCTGATGTATGTGGTCCCATGTTATCAGAGTAGTCGCTATGAGAGGAACCCAGATCTCAGATCCATAGCCGTTGATAGCAGATCTATTAGATATGCAAGGAGATCTTAGCAGGTCCATAACCAACAGTCAGAAGTCAAGGATTTGATTTCGGGGAAACAACAATAGTGAGGTAGAACTAGGGTTTTACAGTTGTACGGAGTTGTATGTAGGTTACATAAGGGACAACCATGTAGATACGCAGGTTTCTTTGGAGACAATCGCGTATGTCAATTTACACATACACTTATGTGCCTGATTTTCAGATTTGAAAATTGCTTCCTAGTGAGCAAATAGTAAAACCCTAGCTGTTATCACCAATGTTACCGGAAGCTTCCCCCCCTCGCTTCGAAGCCCCAAAGCTCGATCCGGGCGGGTGTGTCCAGGAAGCTTGGGCTGAAGCACGCTTCAAAATTTAAGAAGTGTGCTTCAGGGCTCTTGAGCACTCTTCCTGCCATTTCTGAAGCGTCCCTCTTTGAAGCGCGCTTCAGAGGGCGCTTCACGCACGTTTCCGAGGAAAGCATGCACGCTTCCAAGGGGGAATGAGGTTTTTGGTGTGCAGTTGAGGGTTATTTTTCCTTCCTAGTGCTAGTTAAAGAGGTCCCCGCCCACTCCGTTTCACCCACCCTAGTAATTAATGGTAATGTTAAATTCTTAGTAAAAGTGACATTCTCCTTTATCTTTCATTTTCATCCTTTTACTTAAATTTTTAACATTACGATTAATTGTTTCAGGATGTTTGAGAGTAGTTCCAATCTCATTGGACTTCATATGGAGAAAGTAGAATTTTAGGTCCCATTCAAAATTCAGTAGACTTAATAGTTTTCAGGATTTCAAGATTGGCAAGATTGCAATGTTTCCACAGGATTCTATCATGTATGAGGGTATGGAACTGACATTTAATCAAGAGAACCAAGCCCTTTATGTACCTCGATGTTGGTGGCATTGATGGTTGAACTCTTTTGTCACGACCCCAGTAAAAATGTACCCTTCACTCAAGTATAAACTCTTCTGTTGAACTCTTCTCTTTGTCATCGTGTCAGGTGACTAAGTGGTGTATGTGCACACCAACCTTCGTCTTATATACATATTACAGGCAGAGAGAAGAGTGGTTGAAGGGAAAGACAAAGATTTGGAATGTGTTTCTTGATGATATGGGTTTGAAGTTTGAACAATAGTGTTGAGTTGGCATTAGCCAACTTGGATCTTAATGAATTAGTGCCATAGTCTGTCACTTTTGATGATGGTGATCCTCTTGAGGGGTCATCCTCCACATCAACAAATGCATGGATTGCATTGGATATAGGGGAGGAGGAGGAGGAGGAGGAGGATGGACTCATGATTGGCTAGATGGACTCGAGTCAACCACTACCAAGATTGGCTAGAATCTAGAATCTAGATGGTTGATGCTCGAATGATTAATCATTGATGAACTATGTAGTATGGATGCCATTTCTATCTATATTGATGTACAAATATGCATGTTTTCATATATTCTACAACTAATTTGTCTTTCTACATATTTTTTTGAATATAAATGCAATATATATAAAAAATTATATCTATATCTATATCTATATATATATAACAGACGCTTCCCGGACGCTTCGCTTTCGAGGATTTTTGGAAAATGATGCTTCCGACGCTCCCGCTTCACTCCCGCTTCTGGCAACACTGGTTATCACTGAACAATTTTACACTGAAAATTATTGACTAAAATTATATGCAGGGGAAACAACAAGATTGGAGATGAATCATCAATTCACAAGAGACAAAATTTCTGTTTTGTAACCTTGTCATTTTCAGATATTCTGAGGGCAAACCAACCCT
This sequence comes from Picea engelmannii, assembly GCA_009831015.1. Classification (NCBI taxonomy): domain Eukaryota; kingdom Viridiplantae; phylum Streptophyta; class Pinopsida; order Pinales; family Pinaceae; genus Picea; species Picea engelmannii. The sequence goes on from ML786663.1 coordinate 370,559, forward strand.
CCTAGCCAATTCAAATTCACCAAAATTCTGAGGACAACCTTCTCCTTCAACAACAGAAAAAATAAGCAAAACCAAACTTGGCAAAATACTTGAAAATTCCTCTGCTTGTGAATCTACTGTAGTTGCCACCTGTACACTTGTTGATGTCAAACGTACGACTGTTGATGTCAGCAATTCGGACCTGGTGTACCTGCCCAAGTCTCACACATGCGCCCTGAAACCCTTCAGAAAATCCCACGTGTGGCTGTCCTTTCTGCCCTCACACGTGCGATTGTCTTCTGTATTGTTTTTCCTAACACGTGTCGACTGTACAGTCCTCTCACACGTGCGACCTGTCACACACGTACGACTGTACCTTTCTCCCACACGTGTGGCCTTGCTCCTCTCTCTTCTTTACACGTGTGACTGAAAATCACAAGCCTTCCTTGGCCCAAAACAAAAACATAAAACTACCAAGAACCCTAGGCCAGATTGACTCACAATTGCAGAATTTCCCTTGCTGAAATTTCCAAGCTCCTAGCACAAGTGCACACTCACTTATGCTCACTCCATTATGCACAAATGTTGAAATGTCATAATGACCTCTCTCCTTTATATACAATTCCAATGAGTGAGTTTAGGCACCCCTTCTAAACTCAACAATTAATTAGAGTATGTTAATCCTCTTTGTGGATGTGAAACCCCTACACAAGCCCACAAAGCCCATCAACTTGCCCATGAGGCCCTAGCCTCATCCCAAGGTTGATTTCACTGAAACGAAAGGCTAATATGGTGCCAACGAAGATTCCCACATGTCTGACACCTTAGCCTCTTGTGGGAATACCTCTTGAAGATACAATATCATCAACACTCCCTCTTAGCGAGGGAGGTATCCCATCCACCATCATCTGGATGTACCTCTGCCTCCCATTCTGGAAATAGCTTTGTCTCCTGCACTGGATTTAGCAGAACTGCACTCCAATCCTCTTGACTGGTTGCTCCCTTTGTCACTGAAGCAAATCCTGTTGTCCACTCTATCTCACTGGTTGCTCCTCTGTGATCGAAGTAAATCCTACTCTCCATTCTTCTTGACTGGTTGCCTCCTTTGTCACTGTAGCAAAACCTGCTGAAACAAATGGATCCTCCATGGAGGTCTCACATGCCTTAGAAGCCTCTTGCCTATGAACCTCCTATTTTCCCTCCTCAACCCATGAAACCTACTTGGAAGACTTCTCTCTTCCACCTGAACCTAGATGTAGACTCCCTCTGGATGAGTGATGCTCCCATTGAGCCTGTTGACTCCCCTTGAAGTCCATCTGTCTTTGAACTGTCCTGGGAGGTTGCTCCTCCCTACTGGATCCTGAGGGATGACTCCCTCTAAGCCTGTACCACTGGTGGAGCTACTTACTCCCTCTGAACCTATGCTTTTGGTGGGGCTGCCTGCCTCACCACTAGTGGAACAACCTGCTCCTCATCTGTCTCTCTACTACTGCTGGCCATAGCTCTCACAGGCTGGCCTCTCAGCCTATATAGGTTGTCCCTAACTCCAAGAACCACCGCTAACCTAAAGCTACATCGTTTGGGCACAAACAACACTTGTCCATCTCAAAACAATATATGGTACCCCTTCTTAATCTTTGAGACTGAGAGAACACTCCTCCTGAGTTCTGGCATCCATAACACATTCGACACCCTCAACACTTCTCTTGACTCCAGTCTGAACAATACGGTACCGAATCCTCGTATTCCATGTTTGGTTCCCATACCAAGTTCCACACACAAGTCTAATCTTAATCTTAGTGAAGCTGTCAAATAACTCTCGTCCACCCGTCATATGGAAAGATGCCCTACTATCCACCAACCAAGTCCCCTTGCTGGAAACTGTACCTAAAAGGGCGGAGACCAACAAGATCTCCCTTTGGAACCTGTCTACAACTTCATCAACCTCTGCTGCTGATGCTTGCTGTCTTCTTCCTCTTCCCTTTCGGTGTGGATACCCTGAAGCATAATGAGCATAGTCATGACATTTAGAACATCTGATCTTGCTAAGATCCTTCTTCCGTCTCGGCTCTGGAGATGGTTCTCTCTTGGGAGAAGCCCTTTCCATGGCGAACCTCTTCTGCCCTTCCTAGTTCGGGCTGTAAGGGCGTGGTTCTCATCACCACTACTCTTCACCATACCATCCATATCATCCATGGACACCAACCAGGTCTCTTCCTGGATACAATCAATCCATAGTCTATCAAAGTCTGGTAACTTCTCTCGTGCACAGATCCCCTGCACAAATGGTTCCCAAGACCTGGGAAGACCTCTCAATGCCACATTCACCAACTCAACATCCTCAACTGTCTCATTGATCGCTGCAAGTTGATCACGGATCTGAGTAATCTTCATAAGGTAGCTCACAACTGTGTCCTCACTGGGCATCCTGAGAATTTGAAGCTGGTGCTTCAAATGCAACTTCCTGCCAGTATTCTTGTTTTGGTATAGGTCTACCAAAGCATCATACATCTCCTTGGCAAATGTCTTCTTAGCAATGTGAGGGCTCAAGTGATCCTTCACGGATTCTAGCAACACTCGCTTGGCCTTCACTTCCTTCTTCTTCTGTGCTGTCAATTCCTGCAGATGGGTAGGCGTTGCAACCACACTCTCAACATACTCCTTGAGGTCATTTTCTTCCAACAAAAGGAGAACCCTTGCCTTCTAAGCCCGGAAGTTGGTTTCCCCTTACAACCTGTCCTCAAGCTTCAATGTGTTCACCATTTTGACTTGCCCAGAACAAGAACAAGAACAAGAACAACACTCCTTCAGTGTTGTAGCCAAAAAATGTGTCTCAAGATGATCCCCTTCTCTTCAGATCCCAAGCTCTGATACCATGTCAATTTTCACATACACTCTTATGTGCCTAATTTTCAGATTTGAAAATTGCTTCCTAGTGAGCAAAACAGTAAAACCCTAGCTGTTATTACTAAACAATTTTACACTGAAAATTATTGACTGAAATTATATGCAACGGAAATAACAAGATCATAGATGAATCATCAATACACAAGAGACGAAAAATTTCTGTTCTGTAACCTTGTCAGTTTCAGAAATTCCGAGGGAAAACCAACCCTCCCAGCCAATACAAATTCACCAAATTTCTGAGGACAACCTTGTCCTTCAACAACAGAAAAAATCAGCAAAACCAAACTCAACAAAATACCTAAGTTACCAGGATACGAAAACGGATCAGGATACAGATCCGCCAGATTTTTGAAAAGCCAAGATCCAGATACGACGAGGATACGTAAAGTACAAAAATATATAATAATATTTTTAAAATTTTAAAAAACATATTCCAAATTCAGAATCAAAACCATTCTTGAATCACAACATTAGAATTGAAATCATTAGATAATTTATAAATTTGAACACTAAAATGATGTTAAGAGCATTTGTTTCTTCCTTGGAGGTCACATGTTCAAATCTAGAGGGGGTAGGATATGTATATGACATTATAAATAGATTATTATTATTATTATTAACAAAAAAGATAATAGTAATATGTAAAAGTATTAATACTATTTTATTAATTATCAATTAATACTTAGGACTTATTTTATTAATTGTTAATTATTAATTAATAATTAATATTATTAAGACTTGCGTTACGCCATGCTATTTATGATTTTATTAAAAATAGTTACATGGTCGTTTTAACTTTTAAATAAAATTTAAATTAATAATGTTCTAACTAGCACTAATAGTAACAATAGTTTGAACTAGCACTATATTTAAATTAATTTAATAAAATAAAATAAAAATACTATCCCAAACTCTATTGGAAGTTGCCTGAACTCTCTGTTGATTCTCGAACAATTGCCGACCCGAACTCTCCATTGATTCCTGAACAATCGCCAACCCGAACTCTGCTACACAATCAGCACACAAAACAATCACTCAACATTCATCGGCCTAGACTCTCTTGAAATGGTCTCCCACAGTCGCCAACCCAAACTCTGCTACACAATCAACGCACAGAACAATCACTCAACATTCATCGGCCCAGACTATATTGAAACGGTCTCCCGACGATTGCTCTGCTACAGTCAATAATCGAAAGTTGAAAACTCGCTCAATTGTCAGAAATCCCTTGAAAGTCAAAACTGTTGCTGTGTTTCGAAAGTGGGGTAGGGTCATGGGTTTATAGACAAGTGTTAGAACCCTAATAGAAAACGCCAAAAATCTCACCCTAAAATAAAGTGCCAAAAGCCAAAGCGTTGGGTATTCGCGTGTGGTGGGGTTATCTATTGTCGGATCCGCCTCTAAAACCGCAGGATTTGCCTTTGAATTGAGCGAAACGACTCCAACACGCGGGATGCGTTTCCGAATAATATAGAATCGTTCTGCTGGCGGATCCTATGCGGATCCAGATGGATCTGGATCCGGATCCGTTTTGGATTCGCGGATCCGTGGATCTTGCGCCCACCCTCCGTGAATCTGGTAACTTAGCAAAATAATCAGAATTTCCTCTACCTGTGAATTTGTTGCAACTGCCACTTGTACACTTGCTAATATTAGCAATTCAGACCTGCTGTACCTGCCTAAGTCTCACATGTGCGGCCTGAAACCCTTCAGAAAATTCCACGTGCGGCTGTCCTTTCTGCCCTCACATGTGCGACATGTCCATACCACATGTGCGATTGTCTTCCGTACTGTTTTTCCTCACACGTTTCGACCATACAATCCTCTCACAGGTGCGGCCTGTCACACACGTGTGGCTGTACCTTTCTCCCACACGTGCGACCTTGCTCCTCTCTCTTCCTCACACGTGTGATTGAAAATCAGAAGCCTTCCTTGGCCAAAAACAAAAACATAAAACTACCAAGAACCTTAGGCCAAATTGCCTCACAATTGCAGAATTTCCCTTGCTGAAGTTTCGAAGCTCCTAGTGCAAGTGCACAGTCACTTATACTCACTCCATTATGCACAAATGATGAAATGTCACAATGACCTCTCTCCTTTATATACAAGTCCAATGAGTGAGTTTAGGCACACTTTATAAACTCAACAATTAATTAGAACATTTTAATATTCTTTGTGGATGTGAAACCCCTACACAAGCCCACAAAGCCCATCAACTTGCCCATGAGGCTCTAGCCTCATCCCAACGCTGATTTCACTGAGATGAAAGACTAATTTGGTGCCAACAAAGATTCCCACATGTCTGACACCTTGGCCTCTTGTGGGAATACCTCCCAAAGCTACAATATCATCAACAACGTATGCGCGGGTTGTAGTAAGCATAGACGCGTACATACATGGGTTTCAGTAAGGGAAGTCGCGTACATACAAGGGTTTCAGTGGTGATAGGCGCGTACAGGGTCATACAGGTCAGTACAGGGGTAGTTTCAATAGTAGGTTATTTCTAGGGTAGTTTATTAGGTCTAAGGGATGGCATCAACAAGTCTGAGAGTTGAAGACAGATTGGATAGAGCATCCACATTCCTATCTTGGAAAGTAAGAGTGACTTTGGCGTTGAAGGAGTTTGACCTTTAGGAGTTAGTGGACAAAGTACTTGTTCCACCGACAGATCCGACAACTTTGGCAGCTCACGAGAAGAAGGAGATCAAGGCTGAGAGGGTTATCTTGGATTCAGTGAAGGATCATCTCATTCCTCACCTATCTGAGAATAAGACGACCAAATAGATGTTTGATGCCTTGGTAGGTTTATTCCAGAGCACTAACATGAATAAGAAGATGGTCTTAAGAAATAAACTCAGATCAATGCAGGTGTCTAGATTTGACAATGTTACCAACTATTTCATGAGGGTCACTCAGGTACGTGATCAACTTGCAACCATAGGGGAGAAAAGAGAGGACGTAGAACTTGTGAATGTGGCATTGAATGGTCTTCCCAAGTCTTGGGAACCATTTGTCAAGGGAGTCTGTGCTCGAGAAAAACTCCCAGATTGGTAGAGGCTTTGGGATGGTTTTAGCTATGAGCCACATCATTGATACTGAGCCTTCTTGTCATGGAGAAGCAGCAGGTTAGCAGGTTTGGCATGATGCCATGACATAAGAGTATCAATCCATCATGAAGAATGATGTGTGGGATATTGTTCCGAGACCAGAAAGGAAGTCTGTAGTGACTTACAAGTGGATCTATAAGATCAAACATGCAGCTGATTGAAGTGTCAAGAAGTACAAAGCGAGATTTGTGGTTAGAGGATTCTCTAAGGTGGAGGGAATAGATTATGAGGAGACATTTGCTCCTATTGCATAATACACTTCCATCCGTACAATCATTTCCCTAGCTGCATCCATGGGTTGGAAACTACATCAGATGGATGTAAAGACAACCTTTCTCAATGGTGAGATTGAAGAAGAAGTTTACATCGAGCAGCCAGATGGATTCGTGATACATGAGCAGAAGTCTCATTTGTGCAGGTTGAAGAAAGCCATGTATGGACTAAAGCAGGCACCTCGTGCTTGGTATGAGAAGGTTGATGGATACTTGATGAGTTTGGGCTTCAACAAGAGTGTTGCTGATCCAAACCTATACTAGCATATTGTAGGTGACGAGTGCCTGATTTTAGTCTTGTATGTTGATGACTTATTCCTCACCGGTTCATAAAGTCTTATTGCTGAATGCAAGCATGCATTGACTTAAGATTCAAGATGAAGGACCTTGGTATGATGCACTACTTCTTGGGACTAGAAGTATGGCAGAGAACTGATGAGATTTTCTCGAGTCAAGGAAAATATATAGTTGAGATATTGAAGAAATTCGGGATGACAGACTGGAAGTCCATGCCTACACCGATGGTGATGAATTTGAAGAAAACGAACGAGGCTTCTACTGATTCAGGCGAGATTGATCCACATCTTTACAGATAGCTGATTGGATCATTGATGTATTTGGTTAACACCATACCTAATATATGCTATGTAGTGAGTGTACTCAGTCAGTTTATGAGTCAACCGAGACAGACACACTGGATAGCAGTGAAGCATGTGTTGAGATATCTACAAGGCACAGTTGGTTATGGCCTGAGATATGCCTCCGGTGTAGACATGAGTTTGCAGGGATATGTCGATGCGGATTGGGCAGGGAATGCAGTGGATCGAAAGAGCACATCCGGTTGTTGTTTTACCTTGGGGTTTGCCATGGTCTCCCGGTGCAGCAGGAAACAAACTTTTGTGGCTTCGAGTGTTAAAGTTTAAGCTATTATTAGGTTTCTTTTCAATTTACTAGATAACCATAGCATAGATAGGATCACTGAGAGAAACACAATCACAAGATACACAACATTTATC
>ML786664.1:17682-35831 GCA_009831015.1 Picea engelmannii
CTTTGACCACCGTAACCATTTATAATCTTCTCTATGATACCGATTGCCCAGCTCCTAATGGACTGTGCAGCAAATCTTCTATTATGATTAAATCTTTTATTGTTTTTTATATAATATATAAATCATTTTATTTTCTTCTTTAGTTGATAAAATTTTGTATATTTATGTATATGTTTAATTTTTTTTCAATTTTTTAAAAGGTTTGTTATTATTTATTATCATTACTATTATTTATTATCATTCCTATTATTTATTATCCCCGTTACTATTTATTATTAGTATTACTAGATTAAATCTTTTATTGTTTTTTATATAATATATAAATCATTTTATTTTCTTCTTTAGTTGATAAAATTTTGTATATTTATGTATATGTTTAATTTTTTTTCATTTTTTAAAAGATTTGTTATTATTTATTATCATTACTATTATTTATTATTGTTATTATTTATTATCATTCCTATTATTTATTATCCCCGTTACTATTTATTATTAGTATTACTATTATTTATTATTTATTATTGTTATTATTTATTATCATTTCTATTATTTATTATCCCGTTCACTATTTATTATTAGTGTTATTTTATTTATGGTTGATTTTTATTAGTTTTTAGTTGACTACAAATATTTTTCTGGTTGTTCAATATTATACATATGCTTAATAAATTAATTATTTTTTTATAAAATTTAAATTATTTTTATACATTTGTGATTGGTCAACTAATTTGATGTCTTTTGGCAGGTCATTAAATCCATGTTAGTGGAATAAATACATGTAAGGCCATATATTAGATGTAAAGTGCAATGCTACCACTTATTTGTTATCTCGAAATATTTTAGGAGTTTCCTCTTTTGTATATATTTCATCTAGACTATCTCTATTATAACTCCCATAGATGGAGTTTCTTGTTTTGTATATACCCCATCCAGACTATCTCTATTATAACTTGCATAGATGGTTGTACATACAATCAATTCCATACCTACACTTAGTGGTAGACCATCCATGAATGAAGAACTCATATCTACTCTTCCTAGTAGACCATCCATGAACTAAATTCCATTGTTTTCTTCTCCCTCTCCCACTGGTTGTGAATCTATTTAACAACGATATGAAGTGGATTACTCAACTTTTTAGAGTTTTGACTCTTTTTAATGCACTAATTACATTGCAACAGTTTTGATTGTAAATTCATGGTATGGTAATTATATGTTTTGATAGCAAATTGTTGGACATGGTAACTATATACATTAAAAGTTTGGTCCCAACTATTTGTAAATTCAATTATCACTATGGTCATCCAAATATCAATCATTGATTAATCTCTTTTTTAGTTCTTAAATTTTTCATTTATTAGTAATTCCAATAATTGATAGTTTTTCCTTTAAAATCAGTGATTATGTTGTAGATTATGTGAGAAATAGAAGATATATATTTATATTTAAGCATAGAAGTTCTTTAGTGTATAGTAATATGTTACTCTTTGTAACTATTAAGTTTATTAATTATGTGTGATGATCTTGGTTTCTATGGATTTTTAAGTTGGCACTTAAAATTCATTAATTTTATCTTCCTTTTACTTAATTATTATAATTTTCATCAATAATTTAACATACACCATTCTAATTTCGGAAGTTAATGTTAAGATCATACCTATATAGACATATTTTTTATTTAACTCCTCTCCTTTCAAATTTATTCACCATTTATTTTATAGAATAAAATTTAAATAATAATTAGTTGATGATTTATTTCAGAGAATTTTGTTGTCTTATATTATAGCAAGAGGTTGTCATTATTTGTTGGTTTTAGTATAATTTTTATTGCTATTATGAATACATTTTAAGTAATTTTGATAAATAATTCCTCACCACTTGAAGTGCAGCACTAGTTTTAGGAACAACGGCTAATGCAAACAATTTTAGTATTGGTATAAGTATCTTAAAGATGTTGGAATGCAATGTTGTAATTCAAACTTATGGATGAATTGAAATCTATGCACCAAAAAATTTTTAGCAGGGACATAGCCATTGTAGTGGCACTTGTATTAATATAACAAAAAAATTATTATGGAAACCTAGACCACTAATATTTACATTAATATATAACACAAAAAAAATGAAGACTAGAAGTTTATGTCTTCCCCGGTTGCTCATCGATCTAGGTTTCATGGTCTTCATCTAGTAGAGTTTGATATTGTCCCTTCAGAATTTGAAAGATTGGTCAATCTCCTCCTCATTTCCAATCCAATTTTTTGCATATCTATGAACATTAATCTCAATATTGATATCTTGATATTGGCTCACTTTCTCCTCCACTATTTGAACAATAAAGGATTTGATGATCCAATTTAACTATATTTGCTTGAATATCTTAGTATCACATGTTCTAGAGTACCCGAGTACCCTGGATCGGGGATCCAACCTTCAAACTCCGTTTCTACTTTTTTTTTGGAAATTTTTTGTTGTTATGGTTGTTTCCTTTGTTTCCATCTCATCTTTGGGTTTCTACTTCCCTTGTAGCATTTGTTTGGGCACAAATCATGCATTGATGTGTTTGGTTGTTTTGAGGATGCTTGCTAGTGGTTGTGTTGCCTCTAGAAAGACCACTTTTCTACTCTCTGGGACATCGACTCTGCTTCCATGTCACAGGGTTGGAGGCTTGGACCAAACAAGATAGGTTGGTGGCCAACTGATAAATAAGGGAGTTGTCAACCACAACATGGGGTGTTCCAAATCAACACACCAATAAATATTTAGGCTCTATAAGGGGTTTCCCATTGTGGCTAGGAGGGATTATAAAATCCACAGATTAGTACTAATTAAAGGGGTAGACTAGGGATAGAGATTCCAACAAATCTAAGAGGGTAGAGGAATGAGGTTGAAGTTAACAAAGGCATACGTTGTTATCCAAGTAGTAGTAAACCCCATGAACCAGGGATTGAAAGAGATAGGTTGATGTCTGAGAAATTTAATTGGGAAGGGCATACAAATCTAAATCCAACAAATTGAAGAGAGTGATGGGGTGCCTCCACCTTTCAAACCTATTAACCATCCCATTTTATATTGAATTTCCCTCATTTCAATAACATAAAATTATGCTAATCATAGTAAAAAAAAAACAACCAAAGACATAATACCAAGAAGGAAATATTGGGATGATAACAAACCATGTTCAACCTGGATAGACTATGTTTTTCCTTGAACTAGAGCCACTTCCCTCGTTTCATTCATGGTGTGGTTTCATCCATGGTGTCTCTCTACAGCCATAACATTGCCAATCCTAGACATGAACTTGGTTTTAAACTATTGTAGGCCTATATTATCCATAATTGCATGGGGTATCATCAACCTGAGCCCATAATAGATCAAATTGTCATACAAAAGGAGTGTGATTGAATAAAATTTGGTCACTTGTCCACTACCAAGGGGGATAATTAACCACCTCTTCCACCACCACTTAGAGAAGCTTCTAGGAACATGAGTGATATTGTGGAACTTCCCTCACCTTGCCACTTCATTAGAATGCATAGGAAACCCATCCAAATGTTTTCAAAACAATTTAACTATAGATTTTAATTACAATTTAAATAAATAATTATCATTTTTTATAAATTCGCATGTAAGGAGGGCATGAAATCATATGCAGAGGGTGATTTAAAATTTATTCATTATAATCAAAATCATTTCAATGATTTAAAGCATCATGAGGGTGTTTTGTATATGCATTATTTACATCTGCAGAGACATGACAGATCCAGACACCTTCAAACATGTCAATTGAGCTAACATTAAACTTCACAAATAATTGTATCAAGGGATACCACTAGCTATAACCACTCACGAGATACAACGATTGGAAATCATGCACTAGTAAAATCATCCATCAGGAATCAACATGCAAATGTGTTTTGGTGACTAGAATCCATGTTCTCCACTTGTTATCAAAGTGGCAGTGGAGGAGATTTTAGGTTCCCACCATTCTACACTGAAAGGGGCTCTCTTAGGTTGCCCTTGAGTGCCTCCCCACTTATGATTGAGTTTAGAGGGGCATTACTCACAACATTTTAATGGAGCAATGTGATCTCGATGTCACCAATATTTACTTCCATGATAGTATATCCACTAATATTTTATTCCATAATAGAAGCATTTTCTCAACAGTGTTTCCATGAAAACATGCCACCAAAAAATCATTTTTTTCTTCCATTTATGTTATTTCTGCAATTTATGTTACTTTCCAATTTTTTCAAATTGTGCTACCTAGAATGGAAGTCCCATGATTCAAATATTTGTTGTTGATATATTTTACATTTGCTTGACATAATATATTCACGATATATGGATATCCCACTAGAATGACTCTTATGGTTCTTCCACTTCCAAGAACAATGTTAATAACCATGACAATATCATGAAAAATTGTAGAAAATGGTCGAAAAATGTTTGTGGGTTTCCTCCTACAATTTCTTGTCCTCTTAATGATATTGAAACTAGAACAAGATTCTCGAGTCTAAATTTGGTGAATGTTTACATTTATGTTTGTTCTACTATACCATTTATAAATGCACTAATCCATTAAGTATTTTATGTTATCATATAGTTTTTCCTTGATACTTGTGCTTTTAACTTTGTTTAATTAAAATTAAATAACTAGCACTTTCACATAACTTGTGGTTGATGAAAACCAATAGGCAATGGTGACATAAGGAGAAATTTAGGTCAAAATAGCAAAGACGAAATGACATAGGCAGAGGCCAATACACAAAAACTAATGGTTAGAATATAGCCCACTTCACCCTATCTAAGAAAAAATAAAAATTAACTATGTTAGAACTTCATTTGAATCCTATCCTTAGAGAATCTTCCCTCTTGGATTCATCCATTTCCTTGCTCCGTGCCTGTAAGTTGTTGAAAAATGGGCCGAAATTGTGGCTAGATTTCCCATGAGGCTCTTTGCATATTGTGGCATATAGAGTGTGTTTTAACATTACCAAACACTCAATTGATCGATTTCAATATAAAAGAAACAAACTTAATGATATACCTCAACATCATCCATATTCTACTAAATCAAGATATTTAATTGAAATGGAAATTCAATCACTTAGATTAGAAGCTCAATGTGTGAGGTCATTTTTCAATGGAAATTCTACAACACATGTGTCCAGGAGTGGACACTGAAATGACAATGAAAACTATAATGGAATAGGAGTGGAGAAAAATGCCCTCGCCATGATATTTGAGATATGGAAACCGTCCCTGTTAAACGTGGAAAAGGAACCCTAATCATGTTAATCAAATTAATCACTAGCAATCATGGGTAGTAATGACCAATGGTTTCATTTTGAAATGCAAGGAAGTTAATACATTAAATATCATCTTTTTATTTATGAGGAGGACAAAGGATTTTATCTTTTAGGAAATATTGTCTATAGAAAGTGCATCAAGCATTAAAAGATTATTTAATCTAGCTCTTTTCACTAGTTGTACGCCTATCAACGTAATGATAATCCCTTTCCTGCTTGGAAATTTGTACTCTTCCATTTCTTTCTTGTACAATTAATTGCTACAAGATGTTCAATCTTAAAATGTAGCATTTTGTGATCTGACATAGTCGAATTTTTTTTGCTATAACCAATTCATTGGAATTAAAAGTCCTATGAAGTTACATCCAAAATAAATTCACTATCAACCACGTTCAATCTAAAAAGAAGTTATTTTGTTGCAGTTTGAAAATTTGCCCTATTTGATGTTTGTTATTTAAAATATGCACTCTAAACAACACAAATTTGGGTGACGTTCTTGAAACACAATATCACAAATTTTGGTGACATTCTTGAAACACAATATCTAAACTGCTATTTGTTGGAAATATAACTAAGAGGGGGGTGGGGGTGGGGGTGAATCAGTTATATATATAAGCTTGCAACTTTTCTCATGTTTTCTTTTTATTCTTTCTAGATTATTATTTAATGTGTTGTTGATAACTTAACATGCATAGATATATAATGATCAATCATAAAGAATACACAGAGACACTAATTTTCCTAAGGAAACCCATAAAGGGTAAAAACCTCTTCTTCTTGATATGATAAGTAATCCTTACATTCTGTACATTATCATACTTATGAGCTCCAACTCATTGTGAGCCTGCCACCTCTGTTTTTCAAGCTGCAACTTACTAAGAGCACCAACTCTCTAGATTCTCTAGCACACACTAGAAGGAAGCACCAACTCCCTAAGTGTTCCAGTACCAAATATATGGAAGCACCAACTTCCAGTCACACAGGCACGACCTATATAACAGGGAACAATAGTTCTCCCTTGCACCACCCTGCCACCCTGGTTTTTCTGGCTGCAACCAGATGGAAGCTACAACTCCCTGTGTTCAAGCACCCACTTGAACCTTTGAGGACAACAATCCTCCCTAGCACCTCCCTACCAACCTGAAATATAAAACTTTGCTTTAAGTGTTCTATTACAGTGAGACAATGTTTATTCAAGGACTTACCAGTCACTTCACTGTTTTGCTACACTGAATTTCTCTTCCTCAATCAATGTCTCTCTACTTGCATCTTCTTGAACTTTCTTATCTTCTGCTCTAACTCTGCATGTGCAACTCAGCCTACTTTTTCTGTCTCAGATATACATTCTTGTTCCCTGCTTCTTCTCTGCTTTTTATCTTGTAGACTTCATACTTCTACCTTCATGAATCACTCCCAGTAATCACAACACCAATCTCTTCTATGTTCTACATTTTTATAGTCTCTCTGCACCTTGTGCATGCTACATGCGTTATCCCACTGCATACACTTCACTGTGTTCATCATCACTGGCCCTTCTCATGAGATCCTTTGGATTTACTAACTGTAACAGTCTTCGACCCATTTCCATCTATCAATCGACTCTGTGATGAGTCTACAGTCCACTGGCAGTTGCCTCGAGACTCTTCGTCTTCTCTGTCGATCACCCTAAAGACTCTTTGAATTCTCTGGAAGAAACCATCAGTGGTCTCTAACAGTTACATCAAGTCTCTTCGGCTCCTCTGGAAGTCACCCTATAGCTCCTCAAATTCTCTGGCAGATGCAATCACTTCATTCTGGAAGTTACTAAGAGAACCTCCATGCGTTCATGTCTTTTGGCACCTTCTCTCTTCCTGAGGAAAAATTCACAGTGGGAATTTTAGCCTTTCTGGCTAATCCCTTTCCTTTCACATGTGGCCTCAGGTGGTGACCAAATGCCTATTCATAAGTCATTTCGTGATTTTTCGTTCCGAGATATCCAACTGCGAGTTGCCTCAGTCCACTCGCGAAACTCCGAAATGGAGTCTAGCATTGCTAGCTCCTTCCCCTCACTTCCGTTGATATGACCACTGAGTGTGACCACAACCCCATTCCAAAGTGCATTTCGCGATTTTTCACTTCGGGGATTCTCCAGTGAGTCCCTTGACTCCTCTAATTCCCGGTACCTGGAATGGAGCCTAGCTACGCTAGCTCCTTCCATTCACGTGACCACCGGCGGTGACCAGGGGCCAAGTCTGAAAATGCATTTGGAAATTTGTGTTTCGAGGATTCTGTGAAGATTCATCTCGACTATCCATGTCACAAAATCCAAAATGGAGCTTGGCTTCTCTAGCTCTGCTCTCCAGCTCTCGACAATGTGACCATGAGTTATGACCACTCGCCAATCAAACGAGTGCTTCTCTCTCCAGATCAATGGTCCACAACATTCTGTGATCCAACGACTATGATCATGTCGTGACCTCGCATATCACGAGTTCCCTCAACATTACCTTTGACTTTCCTGATTTGCGAGTCATCGAAATCCCAATTGCTTGCCACGTGTCCTCTGGCTTCAACGACCAGGATCATTTTGTGACCTTCCATATCGCGAGTTCCAGCAACTCCTTCCTCTGGAATTCCTGATTTGTGAAACGCTGAAATGGATCCATATCAGATCAACGGTCGAGATTTCTTGTTGATCCAATGGCTCATATCTTTTCACAATTTCATGTATCGTGAGTTGAAAGGTTAGGCCCCTCCTTCCTTTGACCTTTCAGTCAGTGAAATGTTAATTTGTAGCCACGTGTCCTTCCCGAAGATGGATGGTCCTCCTTCTTTTGGGATTTTGTAAGCCCGCTTCACCTTGCACTTTAAATATCATGCAGGTTCTCCTGGATCTAATGACAGTCGGTCCCTGCGCTCGGATCTAACATCTAATATCTTTCCTCCATCTACGCGCTCCTCCTGTCTGGACTTACGATGTCTGTTGAGCCTTTTTTCCATCAAATGATAGGTGCACTCTGCCTGTGCTTTCTGCCTGTGTTGTTCTTTCCTGTAACCATACCATGTTTTTCTTGCCATCAATGAAAAGCACGCTCTGGCTATAAACATGCCAACAATATACCCCTTTGGAATTGATGGAAACCCTGAACGGTTGCGCTAATCTGTTTGGACCTCCAACTATAGCATCCGGTCTGGACCACTCATTTTCTCCCCCTTTGACATCAATTTCAAATAAAACATGCTCCCCCTGAGTTGTTGCGGTAATTTTCGGAGGGATCAGTTATTCAACCAATACATACTCCCCCTGACAGGATGGAATCTCTTAGTTGATAATGGGATCACACCCAACTTCTAGCGTAGATACTCAAATTGAGCTTGTGAAAGCGGTTTAGTGAAGATATTAGAAATCTGATCTTTGGATGGAATATAATGCACAGAAACCACAGAGTTGGTTACCTGTTCCCTCAAGAAGTGATACTTGATGGGTATATGTTTGTTTTTGGAGTGAAAGAAAAAATTCTTTGACACACTAATTGCACTGGTATTATCACAATGAATTGGGATTGGTGCAGTATATTTTACCTCCAAGTCTGCAAGTGTTTGAATCATCCACAATACTTGGGTACAACAAGTGGCAACTGCAATGTATTCAGCTTTTGTAGTTGATAGGGAAATGGAACCTTGCTTCTTGCTCAACCATGATATAAGAGAATCTCCTAAAAAGAATGCACCTCCACTCGTGATTTTCCTTTCATCCACGCAGTTAGCCCAATCAGCATCTGAATAGACTGATATTTGGAAATTTTGATTCCTAGGATACCATAGACCATAGTCCATTGTTCCTTTCAAATATCTGAATATTCTTTTGACAGCTAACAAATGACTCTGTTTAGGTGCAACCTGATACCTTCCTACCATTCCAACAACATGCATTATGTCTGGACGAGATGTTGTGATTTACAATAGGCTTCCTATCATAGACCTATATGAACTCTGGTCAACATCAGGTGAGTCATCATCCTTGCTTAACTTGCATCCAGTGACCATAGGTGTGCTTATAGGTGTGGAATCTTCCATTTGAAACCTTTTCAACATTTCTCTTAGATATTTCTCTTGAGAAAGAAATAATCCTTCAGACCTCTGAGTAATTTGTAGACCAAGAAAAAATGGCAGTTCCCCTATCATAGACATTTCAAATTCAGACTGCATGGCAGAAGAAAACCATTGTACCAATGAAGCATTATTGCTTCTGAAGATGATGTCATCTACATAGACCAACACGATGAGAAAATCATCACTCTCTATTTTGATATATAGATTGTTGTCAACCGTTCCTCTCTTGAACCCTTTGTTTTGAATATACTTATCCAGACTGTAATACCAGGCACAAGGAGCTTGTTTCAACCCATATAAATCTTTCTTCAGCTTTCAGACAAAGTCAGGGTTATCTGATAGTTGGAAACCCTCTGGTTGTTCCATATAGACTTCTTCTTTTAGATCTCCATTTATAAAAGCTGACTTGGCATCCATTTGATAGAATTTGAACTGTTTATGGCAGGCATAGGCAAGAAACATTCTAATAGATTATAATCTTGCTACGGGCACAAATGTTTCATCAAAGTCCAGTCCTTCTATTTGAGCATATCCTTTGCAAACCAATCTAGCCTTATTTCTTACAATATTTCCTTGTTCATTCATCTTATTTTTGTAGACCCATTTGGATCCTATTATATTTTTATTTGTTGGCCTAGGAACGAGTTCCCAAGTGTCATTCTTTTCAATCTGATCTAGTTCCTCATTCATTGATTTTACCCAGTTTACGTCTTTACTGGCTTCATTAAAGTTCTTGGGTTCCATCATGGATATGAAGGCTATGTGTGATTTCTCGATGTCTTTGATTATCCTTCTCCTGGTTTGTACACCTTTGTCTTTCTCACCAATTATCTGACTTTTAGGATGATTCTTTTGAGTAATTCTGGAGGAAGGATTTGATGTTGATTGTCGTCCTGACTCTTCTTGTTTGGGTGTCTCTTCTCCACCTGATTCATCATCTTCTTGTGACTCTGAGATTTGTTGTTCTTCATCTTCATTATTCTTATCCTCTTCTTCATCTGACTTTGTGCTTATTTTATGTTGATCTTTTACAGGAGCTTCTTCGTCAATTCGAACATCAATACAATCTACTAATTTATGCAATCTTTTGTTAAAGCATCTGTATCCTTTACTGTTCATTGCATATCCTAGGAATATACCTTCATCAGCTCTACTATCAAATTTTCCCAGATGATCATCATTATTCTTGATGTAACATTTACTTCCAAATACTTTGAAATGCTTAATGGATGCAGGTCGACGAAACCACAGCTCATGTGGAGTTTTATCATTGTTCGGACTTAGATGTGCTTTGTTTAGAATATAAATAGTTGTGTGAACAACCTCCACCCAGAAGGTTTGTGAAATGTCCCTCTCATTCATCGTAGCCCTTTCCATATGCTGAACTGATCTATTTTGGCATTCTACCACTCCATTTTGTTGAGGGGTACCCGGAATAGTATATTCTCTTTTAATTCCATGTCTATCACAGAATTATTTGAAATCTCTTGACATAAATTCTCCTCCTCTGTCTGAGCAAATTTCTTTAACCTTCTTCCTGTTTGATTCTCGATTAATGCCTTAAATGTTTTAAACTTCTCAAACACATCATATTTTTCTCTCAGAAAGGAAACCCACGTACATCTGGAGAAATCATCAATGACTATCATAAAGTAACGTTCTCCTCTAGTTCCTTCTTTCTGCGATGGTCCACACAGATCTATATGAACAAGTTGAAGCGGTTTCTCTGAGGATGTGAAACTCTTCGTTTTGAATCGAGCACGATTCATCTTCCCCATTTGGCAGGACTCGCATACAGAGTCATTAGACTTAGATAATTTTGGAAGGTCTTTCACAACACCTTCATTATTCAGTTTGACAATATGATCAAAATTCAGGTGTCCAAGTCTTCTGTGCCATAACCAACTTTCATCAATTTTTCTTAAATGACACTTCTCCTTATCTTCCTTCAAGACGTATACATTGTTTTCAGTTCTGACCCCTTTTGCAAGTAGCTCTCATGTGTTGATTGTCTTTATTTTACAATTTTTGGCAGTGAAAGTGACTTCACATCCTCTATCACATATCTGACTGACACTAAGAAGATTATGCTTTAAACCATCAACAAATAATACATCTTGAGCTTTTCTTCTTCCATTACTTAAGCTTACTAGACCTTTACCTATGATCTTTCCTGGAGCATCATTTCCAAAGGTCACACTTCCTATTTATTTTCCTTGAGTGATAGAAACTTACTTTTTTCACCTGTCATATGACTAGAGAATCCGCTGTCAATATACCAGGAGTCCTTTTTTTTGAGCTGACAACACTAATCCACAATTGTTATCTTCATTCTTCTTCCAAACCTTGACGTTTTCATCTCTATGATTTGACTCTGGCTTGTAGTTTTTTAAGCGACAGTCTGTAGCCTTATGTCCATAATTATGGCAGATGTAACATTATGGTTCATTGAACAAAGGATCATAACGATTTTTATGCTTAGTCTGCATCCTTTTCCCAACCATCAACAGATTTGCAGTCTGTCGTTGTTTCATTCTTTGTTGTGGCAGGTATTTATTCCTTGTCTGTCTTGATTTCTCATGTCTAAATCTTAAAGAACAATTTAAAGCTTTATGGCCAAAGTTAGAGAAGTAAAAACAATATCCATAGAAAGAATCTTTGTACCTGGACAATGGTTGTCTTCTTTGAGAAGGTTGATTTCTTCCATGTTGATGATGTTCTTGGGCAGAGAGTGTAATATTTCTTTTTCCTTCAGATTCAATTCTGGTAGCTTTTCCTTCACTCCTCCTTGGTGGTTGATTCCCTTCCTTGGTGTCTGTAGGTTTGTTGTTATCAGTAGTTGTGGATTTGACAAAATTGATGAATTCTTTGTTGCTTGGTTGATCACTACTTGATCCCTCTTCATAGCCCAAACGAGTTTTCAACATTGAATTCCTTTGTTGTTTAGGAATGGAGGCTAATCCTGTTGATTCTTTAATACTTGTCAGATTATGATGATATAAAGCCTGGAATTTCTCTAGATCTTTTTTGACAGTCACCACTTAAGCTTCCAATTTTTCACCTTTCATTTCGAATTCCTTCAATTGTTGTTTGAGGATGTCTTCAATCTTCTTGGCTTCTTCTAACTTAACCTTCAACATATTAATTTCTTCAGATGGTTCCTTGCATGTTTCCTCATACCTGAGTAGTAACTGTTTTTGTTTTCTTTCCTTTTCTCTGAATCTATCAATCTCTTCCATGGTGCTGACAAGTTCTCCTTCAAGATCTACTTCTGCTTTGCAGTCAGCGAACTCACTTCCTGTATCTTCAGTGTTTAGATTTTCTAAATCTATTATCATGATATTATTTAGTTTATCTTCAATAGAAGAGTCACTATCTTCATCATCTGAAGGATCATCATCATTGTTTACACAAAGACTTTTCTTCTTAAAATTATTCTCTTTATAGAAATTTTTGTGTTTGTGCGTCTCATCATCATCATATGTCTGATCCTTTCTTTTGTGAGGACACTTATTTGCAAAATTACCTATCTTACCACAATTGAAACATTTGAAAGGTAGTTTACCTTTGTATTTTCCTGATCCTTTCTTCAGTCTTCTCACAAAATTTGCTTCAATCTCATCTATGTCCGAGTCAGTGTTTTTCTCTACTTTAAAAGATGTCTCTCTTGTAGTGGATTTACCTTTGGTGATTCTCATTTCATAAGCAGTCAGGGTTCCAATAAGTTGATCTAGAGTCATCGTTTTGAGATCAACTATTTCCTCTATAGCAGAGACCTTTGGATTAAATCTATCAGGAAGAGATCTTAATATTTTCTGGATTAGAAAAGAATCAGCTATCGTTTCACCTAGCCCTTTCATAGTGTTGACAAGTCCTTATATACGTAAAAAGTAATTACTGATAGTTTCATCTTCATCAATATTTAACTGCTCAAACTTTAGTCTGTGAGTTTGAAGTTTTGCGTCTTTCACTTTTTCATCACCTTCATAACTTCTTATCAGCTTGTCCCACATAATTTTTGTTGAGTCATAGTGCATGAATTTGACAAACTCGACTTCAACAAGTCCACTGAGGATGGCATTCATTGCTTTAGCATTAAATATAAACTCCAGCTTATCATCTTTTGAGGCCAAGACTATAGGCTTCACATATCCTGTTTCAACGACATCCCAAACATCAGCACCCAAGGACATTAAATGTGTTCTCATCCTTATTTTCCAGAAGGTAAAGTTTGTTCCATCAAACAGAGGGGGTCTATTAGTTGAACCTCCATCGTGACTCATCATGTTCAAGCTTATGGATCTACCTTTGATCAAATTCACCTTCTCTAATACCAATTGTTGGAAATATAACTGAGAGGGTGGGTGAATCAGTTATATATATATAAGCTTGAAACTTTTCTCATGTTTTCTTTTTATTCTTTCTAGATTATTATTTAATGTGTCGCTAATAACTTAACATGCATAGATATATAATGATCAATCATACAGAATACACAAAGACACTGATTTTCCCGAGGAAACCCATAAAGGGTAAAAACCTCTTCTTCTTGATATGATAAGTAATCTTTACATTCTATACATTATCATACTTATGAGCCCCAACTCATTGTGAGGCTGCCACCTTTGTTTTGCAAGCTGCAACTTGCTAAGAGAACCAACTCTTTGGATTATCTAGCACCCACTAGAAGGAAGCACCAACTCCCTAAGTTTTCCAATACAAACTAGATGGAAGCACCAACTTCCAATCACACAGGCACGACCTGTATAACAGGGAACAATAGT
Organism: Picea engelmannii; assembly: GCA_009831015.1. Taxonomy (NCBI): domain Eukaryota; kingdom Viridiplantae; phylum Streptophyta; class Pinopsida; order Pinales; family Pinaceae; genus Picea; species Picea engelmannii. Next base: position 31,871 of record ML786664.1, read on the forward strand.
TCTCCCTTGCACCACCCTTCCACCCTGGTTTTTCTAGCTACAACCAAATGGAATCTACAACTCCCTGTGTTCAAGCACCCACTTGAACCTCTGAGGACAACAGTCCTCCCTACCACCCTGAAATCTAAAAATTTGCTTTAAGTGTTCTATTACAGTGAGACAATGTTTATTCAAAGACTTACCAGTCACTTCATTGTTCTTCTACACTGAATTTCTCTGCCTCAATCAATGTCTCTCTACTTGCGTCTTCCTGAACTTTTTGATCTTATTCTCTAACTTTTCATGTGCAACTCATCCTACTTTTTCTGTCTCAGATATACATTCTTGTTACCTACTCCTGCTCTTCTTTTTCTCCTATAGACTTCATACTTCTACCTGCATGAATCACTCCCAATAATCGCAGCACCGATCTCTTCTTTGTTCTGCATTTTTATAGTTTTTGTGCACCTTGTGCATGCTGGATGCGCTATCCCATTGCATACACTTCACTGTGTTCATCATCATTGGCTCTTCTCCTGAGATCCTTTGGATTTAATGATTGTAATATTCTTCGACCCATTTCCATTTGTCAGCCGACTCTATGATGATTCTTCACTCCACTAGCAGTTTCCTCGAGACTCTTCATCTTCTCTGTTGATCACCCTGAAGACTCTTCAAATTCTCTTGCAGAAACCATCAGTGGTCTCTAACAGTTACATTGAGGCTCTTCGGCTCCTCTGGAAGTCACCCTATAGCTCCTCAAATTCTCTGGTATATGTAATCACTTCGTTCTGGCAGTTACTGAGAGAACCTCTACGCGTTCATGTGTTTTGGCGCCTTCTCTCTTCCTGAGGAAAACTTCATAGTGGGCATTTTATCCTTTCTGGATAATCCCTTTCCTTTCACATGTGGCCTCAGGCGGTGACCAAACGCCTATTCAGAAGTCGTTTCGTGATTTCACGTTCCGGGATATCTAGCTGCGAGTTGCCTCGCTCCACTCGCGAAACTCCGAAATGGAGTCTATATTTTCTAGATCCTTCCCCTCACTTCCGTTGATATGACCACTGGATGTGACCATAGCCCCATTCCAAAGTGCTTTTCACGATTTTTCACTTTAGGGATTCTCCAGTGAGTCCCTTGACTCCTCTAATTCCCGGTACTCGGAATGGATCCTAACTACGCTAGCTCCTTCCATTCACATGACCATCAGCGGTGACCAGGGGCCAAGTTCGAAAATGAATTTCACAATTCATGTTTCGAGGATTCTGTGAAGAGTCATATCGAATCTCCATGTTGCAAAATCCGAAATGGATCTTGGCTTCTCTAGCTTTGCTCTCCAACTCTCAACGATGTGACCATGAGTTATGACCACTCGCCAATCGAACAAGTGCTTCACTCTCTAGATCAACGGTCCACAACATTTTGTGATCCAACGGCTGTGATCATGTTGCGACCTCGCATATCACGAGTTTCCTCAACACTGCCTTTGACTTTCCTGATTTGCGAGTCAGTGAAATCCCAATCGCTCGCCACGTGTCCTCTGGCTCCAACGACCAGGATCATTTCACGACCTTCTATATCGCGAGTTCCAACAACTCCTTCCTCTAGAATTCTCGATCTGTGAAACACCGAAATGGATCCATATCAGATCAACGGTCAAGATTTCTCGTTGATCCAATGACTCAGATATTTTCGCAATTTCACGTATCGTGAGTTGGAAGGTTAGGCCCCTCCTTCCTTTGACCTTTCAGTGAGAGAAATGTTCATATGTAGCCATGTGTGTTAGAAAAACAGGACCGTGGAGCAATAATATAAAACAAATGTGGAAACAAAACACAGAAGATACACAATACAATAGAGACACAGATTTACGTGGTTCACCCAGTGTGGGCTACGTCAACCAGAGAAATTGCCAGCCAGGTCCTTCCTTTATTATTATCCAGCATATGAAGGGATACAACCTACAACAAACCCATTGTAACTTCCTCTTCTTTCTGTCACAGTCTCCTATCTAAGAATACAATATTCGCTATCAACCATAGCCGCAATACATTTCCCTCATAAAAGAGTGTTTCCTTCTAGGGCAAAAAACCGTAACATAATCTCTATCGTTAGATCTGCGACCTTATAAGAACGATCCAGATTTACAATGAAATTACAATATACATTTACAAGGAAAAATTTCCTTCGGGGGCTTCGCCCCCGAACCCTCGCTTTCCCCCAAACCCCGCAGAGGGGGTACCCCCGCGTGGAAGAGTGTACATACTTCTGGGGTGTAAATAATTCATGGGGTATAAACGCGGCTAAAAGTAAAAGACCGTTGAATCAGGAAGATAATCAAGCTCCACAACCAACAACGTGTCCTGCCCGAAGATGGACGGTCCTCCTGCTTTCAGGATTTTGTAAGCCTGCTTCACCTTGCACTTTAAAGGTCATGCAGGTTCTCTTGGATCCAATGATGGTCAGTCCCTGTGCTCGGATCTAATGCTAGATATATTTCTTGCATCTGCGCGCTCCTCCTTTCTGGACTTACGATGTCTTTCGATCCTGTTTTCCATCAAATGATAGGCGCACTCTGCCTGTGCTGTCTACCTGTGTTGTTCTTTCCTGTAACCATACGATGTTGTTCTTGCCATTAATTACAAGCACGCTCTGCCTGTAAACATGCCAACACTATTCTATTTTATGGTTATGAAAACATTCACCCTCTCTTACCATTAAAAAAGATAAGTTACTATTAACAAATAAAATAATTAATTTGTAATGGACACTTAAAGTTATATAGATGATGATTTAAATGTTGCACAAATATAACTTACTTTTATTCAATAAGTATTCTTATACATTAGATAAATTTTTAAGAACATGGTATAGTCATATAACTCATGACCAAGTCCTTCGATGCAAATAATTTGGGAAAATGTTTTGCGACTCATACTTTGACAACTTAATTGTGTTTCGTATTTTTTTGGTTTATGATAGAAGTAATCAATGTTACAACTTTTTTTTTTCCAATAGAAAATTCGCTAGAAATTATATTAGTGTATAATCTCATTTACATCTTCAAGGATTCTTAAACAACCAGCACACGGGCTGAAACATGCGATACAAAACAAGGATAAACCCCAACAAAACCAGGAAAAGATCTAAAGAATAAGTCGCATGCCCTCAAAGGACCTCAAAATGTTTACCCAACACTGCACGCCCCCAAAGGACCTCAAAGTGTTACGCAGAACACCACACACCCCAAGTGTGGACCTCAAAGCTCTAGTCCAATACCCCTTCTAGCCAAGGAAGAAGAGGAGCCAAAAGAGATGATGAAAAACCACTGCAAAAAACCCCACCGGAAGTCCCGAAAGTCGTTACAGGCGCAGGGAGAAACTTGGCCCCGAACAGAAAGAAGCCATCGCAACCGATCCACCACCATCCTTCGAGTCCACTATCCCATAGCCGAAGTTGAAGACATCACACCACAAAGCCCGTAGGAAACCGGCCCTCATCCACCACCACAGGACCACTCTCACCCTCCACCTGTCACGTCGCACCGCACCACAAGGCCTGCACACCTCTGGTAGTGACCCTCATCCTCTCCCTTGCACACCATGGTAATTCCCCTCTCCCTCACCCTGGCCCACACACTCCTTCTCCATGGCTTCAGGGATGCAGCTAGCAAACCCTAGCCGCAAAGCCCTCCAACTCGCCAATGTTACAATTTACTAGAGTGGAATACACTAATATGTTTAAGATGCTTGAAAACTTGCAGCTTACGAGTTGAGGTGCACTAAACATGAGCCAAATTCCAAATGAGCACATTAGGGAGATACTCGATGTGAAAAATATCAAGTCCTAGGTGACTAAAGTCCTTATGATCCCAATCAAACAAGTAGATTGATAAATTTAATTATTGCAAAAATAAATTTCAAACCATAGCATTAATCACACAATAGTTGGAAATGAAATAGTGAAATCTTAAAAAATAATT
>ML786664.1:51091-65530 GCA_009831015.1 Picea engelmannii
ATATATAGTGTGTTTAGTAATTAGTTAGTTATTTCTCTCTTTTATTCGTTTCTTTTAGGATTCTTAGATTGGCTAACGGAGCCATTAAACCCGTCAGAACGAGTTACCCCAAACGGCTTGGGTTATTTAGACAACCCCAGACCAGACTCGCTCTTCTAGTTGACGGATGGTCAATTTCGCCCGTCAACAAGCTGCTAATTTGATTTACAACAAGTAAAACACTAGATAACAAGATAACTAGGTACCAGAGTAGGAATTTATGTTGATATTATGGTAGTTGCGGGAGGTATTTACCTCCACGTGTAAACTTGACGAGAATAGAATATTCTGGGAAGCAAGAAGAAACCCTAATTGATTGGTTAATAACCCTAGAAGACAATTCGGCTCAAGGGAATGACTTGTATTAGGTTATTAGTCTCCAAGAGAAGAAGTCGAATAAAGGAAATAATATATACTAAAGAATTACTACCCAGAATAAGAAGTCAGCCCAGGCAGTCTGCCTGATTTAGTATAAATACAGGAGGCCAGTCTTCATTTTGAAAGGCATTCTCAGAACTGCAGAAGAAACACTTGTGCGCACTGCAATTGGCCAATTTCTACGCAAGTCTGGAGGAGAGTTGTCGTTGCAGCTGCTGCAGCTAGCATATTTTGGTTTTGGCTTGGACTATCTCTTGGTTATGGTTTGTACTATATGATCAGATCTTGTTTGATGCGCCATCCTTGGAGAAGGGTGTGCTACCCTTTGTTTGGCTATCTAGCCTAGGGTTTGCTTCTAGAATGATTCTTAGTCAAGGTTAAGGTGCTTGGAGGGTGGCTTTGGTCTATGGTTGGGTGACAATAGTGATATTGTCTATGGTAAAATGAGCACATTCTAACAGGTTATGGGCCCACACCTCCTTCATTCAGTCTAACCACTGGAAGGGATCATAGCCATAAGGATACTAAGCTCGTTGAAGAACTGTCGCTAGGGTTTCTAGCAGGAGCAATTACTAAATCATTGTCGCTAGGGTTACTAGCAGGTGTAGGTGAAAAAACCCTAACCCTATCATTGAGGCACCTTAAGTGAAGGGATTGACCTAATTTCCAGATAGACTAATGCGCCCTAGCCTAGCGCACCTCTTGGTACTCTCAGCAAGCCAAGATGTCAAGTTTGAGTTTTTGATCAAATCTAAGGTTGACAGAGTCAAGGAAACCATGACCTACTCTATGAAGTCAGAAAACAAGTTATATGGGGCTTCTAACTTCAGAGCATGGAATACAATGATTGACCTCATCCTTTCCAAGAATAAAGCGTTGGATATCATGAAAGGAAAGATCGAGGAACCAGAGTTTGAAGAAGGAAAAGAGAAGGAACCGCAAAACATTGCAGTTATGGAGAAGTTCAGAGAAAGTGACATCAATGCCATGAGTATCATAGTGGAATATATAAAATACCACTTGATACCCTACATCTCCCATCTTAACTCATCGAAGAAGATGTATGATGCCTTAACAAACCTCTTCTCAGTCAGAAACATTGGATAAGTAACGAGTATGAAGAATGAGCTTTGTGACATGAAGATGAATGATGATGATAGCATAAAATCATACTTTGTGAGGATCTCTTAGTTAAGAGATCAACTACAAGCTATTGAAGAGATCACCTCAAAGAAGGAATTGGTAAATATAGTGCTCAATGGTCTTCCCAAGACACGGGATGCATTTTCCACAATCATGAACACAAGGAAGGAGTATCCTACATTTGAATAACTTTGGACTTGTTGTGCACAAGAAGAATCAAGGATCAGTGCAAAAGAGAAACCTCAAAAGAAATACGATGATCAAGCCTTCATAGCAAATTTCAAGAATTTCAGGAATAAAAAGAAGTTTGGCTCCAGAAAGAAACCAAATCAAGAGAAATATATGTCAATAATACAATTCTTCAATTGTCGAAAGTATGGTCACTAATAGAATCATTGTCCTGAGTTAAATAAAAGGAAGGAAACACACGAAGCATCATTTGCCGAAGAAAGGGAACCCTCAAAGAAATCCAAGCAGGACAAAACATACTTCTTCTTCTAAGAAAAGGTAACAATACTCTTCATAGTTATTGTATATACCATATATTTTGAAGATAACATGTTCAAAGAAAAACTATACCTATGGAAGAACAAAAAGAAAAGGATTGCTATCATTATGACTACAAGTCAGACAATACACATGAAAGGATGAAGTACATCAAACAATTCATGTGGAAGTTATTACATAAGTAACAACTATGAGATAAGCCAAGATCAGAATCAATCTTGAAGAAACCTAGAAGAAGTAAAGATAGAAAGAAGTCAGCAATCAAGAGGAAATTGGAGAAATACTTATGACACCTTACAGAAGGCAATAAGGATGCAGACGAAAGCATGGATTATGTTAGATGGAGGGAGGTGATTATATACTCCCAAAAGAAAAACATGCACTCATACATGAAGCAAGGATTAGGAGGGAGATAATCCTATGATCAATTGAATATGATGAAGTATATATCCATGGTAGCAACCATGAAAATAAGTACATGTTCAGTTTGACTTTAGAAGAAGTCTTCTTCAAAAAGAAGCCTCAAAGTATCCCTAGTTGTCCATCCACATCCATGATCCTATGATGAAAGGAAGAAGGCAAAATCTTCAAGGCATGAAATTTATATAAAACTTCATGAACTCAAGAGATAAATAGAAACATGAGGAAGAACATGAAGATTCCAAGAGAGAAAGAAAATATAGAGAAACCATTCAGTGTATCAAGATTCACAAGACTACCAGCCTGACATGAACTCACTAAAATCAATCAAGCAGAGGAACTGAAAGTTGTGACATAGAACAGTGTATGGAAAAATTATGAAAGAAAGCATTGCGATATCTAGAACCAGAGGTTCTCCTAGATGGAGGGAGAAGACTATGATGATTGTTCGTTCCAGTAAACCAACCATACCTCTGCATGAGCCATTATATCGTCTCCAATATCCATGGGTTGGAGTTAACATCAGACAAATGTAAGGATTGTTCTCCTGAACAGAGTAATCAAACAAAGAAGTGTATAGCAACCTCAAGGTTTTGAGGTATACCAGAAGAAGACTCTTGTATGCAGATGGAAGAAGACAACTTGGTAGAGAGCCTCCAATGCACAACAAAAGCATGGTGAAATTTTTTCTATAACATAGATACTGTATTAGAATGGTTACTCAGAAACTCACGATGATGGATTGCTAATCCATGACAAACCCTCATGATGGCAGAAGAAGAACCACTTGGACGTGTTCCAGTTTGACCCTTGCCACAATGTCATGATATAGCAAGAAACAAAAGATGAATCCAACAATGATTGATCAGAGCTATATGAATCCTTTAGAGAATACCAGTGTTCCAGAAATACCGAAGTACAGTGAGATCAAGTATTACACTCTCCGTGATGAAATCTAGAAAAGATAAAGTGGTTCTCAAATATATATATCCGCAGATGAGCAGATAAGAAGACATTTGGTAAAGCCTCTGTCCAAGATAAAAGAGTTTGTGTACTCAAGCTAGAGCTTGTGGAGATGTCTTCCTTATTGAAAAAGGAAGAGATGACTCCCAGGTTGGGAGGGAGCACTAATGTGTTATTGATTTATGGACAGTCATTTTTAAGTTTGAAAAATGGTCCAGGATGAGTAGTTCCTTTCCAGTTCGGAAAGTGGTTTGAGATTTCTGACGGACAGGCATTTTCCAGTTCAAAAAATGGTCCAGATCGAATGGTCATTTTCAAAATGAAAATAGTTCGATGGATTGTTGATGTACCATAGACAACGATTTCCCATTGTGGTTAACATGGGGAATGGTCTAGGATAGTCTCTCTTCTTGAGGGTTACTCAAGAAGACTGGTCTGCCTCGTTGGACTGGCATTCTTTCGAAGCTCACAGTTGTGAGAAGTTTCGAAGAATGATGTGTTTTAGAGGTTGGTGCAGGACAGTCATTTCGTTTGGAAATGGTCCAGACAATCATTCCCTAGGGTAGATTCATTATCTCTAGGTTGCACTTTGTTTAGTGCTAGAGGAATGGGGGACGCCTTTGTGGTCAAGGGTTTGGATCAAGACTGTGATAAGACTTATTACAGTGGGAGATCTGTGGTATTGATTTTTCAGGTGAAAAGAAATGGAAAACAATTTGAAGATGGAGATCCAAAAGTTTAATGGGAAAATTTTTAAGCTGTGGAAGCTCAAGATGGAAGATCTGTTGGTGGATAGAGATCAATGGATCATGGTAGATACATGTACTGCACCTACAGAAACTTCAGCATATAACTGGAAAAAGTTGGATCGGAAGGAAAATAACACAATCCGACCGTGTCTCTCTGATTCAGTATTATTGAATGCGTTAGAGGAAGCTACAACCAAGGATTTATGGGAAAAGTTGGGGAAGTTGTATCAGTCTAAGTCCTTAGTAAATAAACTATTCCTAAAAAAGAAGTTGTATAACCTGAGGATGAGAAATGGTGGTTCGGTGGCAGAGCATTTGAACGCCTTCAATACTGTGGTAATTCAGTTAGTAACTATTGATATTAAAATTTCAGATGAAGATAAATGTATTAGTTTACTGTATTCTTTGCCAGACTCTTGGGATAGTCTGGTTGTGTCCATAGGTAGTAATACAACTTCCTTGAATTTTGTTGAAATGGTGTCATCCTTGTTGTCGGAGGAGACGAGACAGAAGAATATGGAAGGACAGAGCACATACACATTATTTGCAAGAGGACGTTCCCAAGAAAGAAATAGATCTAAGTTCTCAAGTGGGATATCTAAGTCTAAGGGTAGATCTAAATCTCCCGGAAAGTTTGTAAAGGTATGTTGGAGATGTGGAAAAGAAGGGCACTACAAGAAGCAATGTAGATCCAAATTTTAGAAAAAGAAGGGATCAGAAGAATCTCCTTCTACAAAAGAAAAGACCTCCAAGGAAGAAGGAGGGGATGTGTACTTGGCTTCTTCAAGAACACATGCAGATCACAAGGAATGGTTGGTTGAATCTTGTGCATCCTTGCATATGACTCCCCATAGGGAGTGGTTCCGTGAATATGAAAGGTATGATGGAGGTAATGTTTTCTTAGGTGATGATTTGACAACCAAAATCATAGGACGAGGAAAATTCAAGTTGAGGATCATAGATGGAAGGATTAGAACACTGCATGGTGTTCTGCACATCCCAGGTTTGACTAGAAATTTGATTTATGTAAGAAAAATGGACGATGTAGGGGTAAAAACAATATTTGAAAATGAAACCTGCAGGATGGTTTGAGGAGAAATGGTGTTGCTGAAGGGATTTTGGTTTGGAACTCTATATAAGCTGCAAGGAAGCACTATTAGTGATAGGTGTAATAGTTCCATTGTTCCTGATATTGGATTTGAAGAAGAAAGAACTCCTACAGTCTCTGGAGAAAAAGTTATGTTGTGGCATCAAAGACTGGGGCATATCGTAGAGAAGGGTCTTCGACTACTACACGGTAAAGGTATGGTTGAAGGTATGTATAAATTCTCTCCGGATTTTGATTTCTATGAACATTTTATATATGGGAAGCAAAATCGGGTAAGATTCCCCTTTAGTGCAAAGAGGGTAGAAGGAATTTTACAACTAGTTCATAGTGATGTTTTTGGACCTGTGTTAGTCCCATCATTGGGAAAATCTATGTACTATGTCTAATTTATAGATGAATTCTCAAGGAATACTTGGATATATTTCCTCAGGAAGAAATCTGAAGTTTTTGATAGGTTTAAAGAGTTTAAGGCTCTTTTTGAGAATCAAACAGAGAAATGAATTAAGGTGTTGAGGACAGATAATGACAGAGAGTTCTACGGGAATGAATTTGAAGAATTCTGTAAGAAGTGAGGTATAGCAAGGCATAATATTAATCCATATACACCTCAATAGAATGGAGTTGTATAAGGGATGAACAGGATGCTGATGGAAAAAGCAAGGTGCATCCTCAGTGGTGTCGGGTTAGGGAAAGAATTCTAGGCAGAGGCAATGGGTACTACATGTTACTTGGTCAATAGATCACCCTCATCAGTGTTGGATGAAAAGACTCTACAAAAGGCATGGACTGGTAAGTAACCTTCTCTCACACATATCAAGGTATTTGGCTATGATGCATATGTTCATGTTCCAAAGGAAAACATGAGTAAGCTAGATAAGAAGGCCAAAAAGTGTATCTTTATTGGATATAAACATGGTCTCAAAGGTTATAAGATTTGGAACCCAGAAACTAAGAAGGTAGTGTATAGCTGATCCAGGTGGATATTGGTGGCCACCTACCCTTTCCAGCTAGCTCAAAACAAGTTTCTAGCAATTTTGATAATTTACTATTTTTAGCAGTTTTTCGGGTCCTAAACTTGCGGAGCTGTTTTGAGGCCCTAAACGACATTTTTGGGGGTATGTAATTTCATCATGAAATTTTGTGCAACTGTTGTAGTCCTCGGATAGATATTTCCAATGGGCTATCATATGCCTAAAACGGAGATCGTATGCAAAAGTTACAACCCCGGGAAGTTGATGTACTAACTTACCCAAACGGGGCCCACATGACTTTTGGCGCTTCATCTCCTAGGGTTAGGTTTTTGGATGTCTAGGGTTTTTTGGCATTCTTGTTTATTGTAAAAAGGCCTTCAGATCCTCATTGTAATGATCTTCTTGCGAATGAGCGTAGCCGTCACATCTCTTCTCAGAGATAAGCTGCCACCATTCCAACAAGATTGTTTCTGCTGCATTTTACAGTTTCTAGCTTATTTCTTTATTGAATAGAAAACCAATTTTACTGTATCTCTGTTATTTTGTGTTAAGCACCTATTAATAATCTATATTCATTTCGTTATGCTCATAAAATTTGGATCAATAGCCGAGATGTGGTATTTAGAGAAATGAAGAATGTTGTTAAACAGGAAGTCCTACCAAGTAAGGAAGAACCAGAGAAAACAAAGTTTGATTTAAAGGATGATGAGTCAGACTCTACATAAGAACATGAATCAGAAGAAGAAGATCCTCATACTCCAGTATTGAGGAGATCGGTTCGAGAAAGAAGGATACCATAAAGGTATACTCCATCTGATTTCCATTCAAATTTTTCTTTGTCTATTACTGATGATGATCCTAGAACTTTCTGGGAGGCAGTGGATTCAGAGGATGGAAATCTATGGAAAAGGGCCAAGACGATGAAATGACATATTTGGATAAGAATGAGGCTTGGGATCTAGTGGAGTTTCCAACTGGAAGAAATCCCATTGGAAGCAAATGGGTATTTAAAAAGAAGATGAATGCTAAAAGAAAAGTGGAGAAATACAAAGCTCGGTTAGTAGAAAAGGGTTATTCCCAGGCTGAGGGAATTGATTTTGGTGAGATTTTTTCTCCTGTTTCCAAGTTAACCTCTATAATATTTATGTTATCTATTGCTGCTGCATTTGATTTTGAAGTAGAACAACTGGATGTGAAGACATCATTCCTACATGGGGATCTGGAAGAAGAAATATATATGAAGCAACTAGAAGGTTATGTTGTGAAGGGAAAGAAGGAGTTGGTATGCAAGATGAAAAAGTCCCTGTATGGTTTAAAACAATCACCAAGGATGTGGTATCAAAAATTTGATACTTATATGCTTGGACTTGGCTTCACAAGAAGCAAAGAGGATCACTGTGTGTATTTTAAATTAATTGGTGATCATTTGATTTATTTGGTCTTGTATGTGGATGACATGTTGTTGATAGGAAACAACAAGGAGATTATCCAGGATGTGAAAAATCAGTTGTCCTTTAAATTTGACATGAAGGATCTCGGTGCTTCAAATTTTATTTTGGGCATGGAAATTAAAAGAGATCGGAAAAATAGGAAACTCTTGTTAAATCAAAGAAAATATGTCAAGACAATATTGCAGAGGTTTAATATGCAGGAATGTAAATCGATCAAGGTTCCTATTCATGTTGGGGTAAAGTTATATGCGGATCATTGTCCCAAGACACATGAAGAGGAGGAAGACATGTCTCATCTTCCATATGCGAGTGCAGTTGGCAGTTTCATGTATGCAATGGTTTGTACTAGACCAGACATTGCACAAGCAATGGGAGTTTTGAGAAGGTATATGTCAAAACCAGGGAAGGAGCATTGGACAGTAGTAAAAAGGGTTTTCAGGTATTTGTGTGGAACTGCTAGCTATGGATTGTGCTACCAAGGAAAACTGGGATTGGACAGAGTGGTGGATATACATGGCTTTGTGGATGCAGACTTGGCTAGAGATCTGGATCGTAGGAAATGTACAAGTGGGTATGTGTTTGACCTGTTTGGTGGAGCAGTAAGTTGGATGAGCAAAAAACAGGTTGTAGTGGTACTTTCAACTACAGAAGTTAAATACATGGAAGCCACGCATGCAAGTAAGGAAGTAGTATGGTTACAAAGATTGTTTTCAGGTATTGGGTTGGTACAACAAGCTGTAAGGATAGAATGTGACAATCAGAGTGCAATTTTTCTGGTGAAGAACCCAACTTATCATTCAAAGAAAAAGCATATTGATATTCAATATCACTTTGTAAGAGACACGATTGAAGAAAAGAAAGTATCGTTGATCAAGGTGGACACTTTGAAGAATGTTGCAGATTCATTAACAAAATCTGTGAGCACTAAGAAGTTCTCTTGGTGTAGAGGATCCATGGGCATTGTTGCCCTCGATTGTTGACTATTTAACTTTGTAACCCCATGTATGCAAAGAAAACAACAAGTGGGAGAATGTTGGGTATGCGTTATATTCTTTGCACGAGTAATAGTATCACATATTTAGGTGGTTTTTCGGCACATGGTTTCTTTGCCGATGGTTTTCTATTTCCAGTTAAGGAATTAGGGTTGTTGACTAATCCAGGTCATTGGGTTAGGGTTTTGAATGTCGTTGGCTCCTATATGTATATTGTATTGTAAACAATGTATCACTATGAATGAATATAGAATATGTTGGTTTTCTAGGTTTGGGTTTCTAGGGGAAAAATCTCTATGTAATGTTTGTATTTGCTATTGTATCTTTTTTGTTCTTTTACTGAAAATATGTTCGTAGTAAATATTGTACAAGGTTAAAATCTACAACTATGTCCCAAACATCATTCTTCATAATGGAGGTGTACTCATCCACCATGGTATCCTTCCATACATGTTAGTCTATTGCCTCCTAAAAACTTGAAGGCTCATAATCTAAAATGTTGCTCATCAATGTCATATATTCTAAAAATTCCTTTGAGGGTATGCTCACTTTGAATGTGCTCCTAGGAGTCTCAACATGCTCCTAAGAATCCCTCACTGTTTGATTGAACCTTCGAGGTATCTTGACATAAGTGGAAGAGGCTCATGTCTCCCCCTATTCACCTGAAGGCTATTTTACTACCCTATAAATCACTAGCGACCTCAACTCAACATTTATAGATTCTTGCTCCTCATCCTTTGCCACTGGAGTAGACTCATGAGACTTCATGGATTAAAATTATTCCTCAAACTTTACATCCCTTCTTACCACTTTCTTCCTCTGCTCTGAAATATAAAACTGTAAGTCTTTGAAGTCTTGTTGTAACCCACAAACAAACCCTTCTTGCTAGAGGGATCCAACTTGGTCCTCTTCTCTACTGGTACATGGATATAAACTGGACTCCCAAAGATGCATAAATGACTCACCTCTCACTTCATACCAGTGAATTTCTCCTCTAGCATCTTTCCCTCTAAGATCTTATGAGGACACCAGTTTTGGATGTAGATTATTGTGTTACATGCCTCTGCCCAAAGAAGCATGGAAAAGTCCTGGTCATGTATAATGCCCTTAATATCCCCTATGATAGATTGATTCTTCCTCTTTGCAACCCCATTTTGTTGTGGGTTGTACAAAATTGTGAGCTCCCTCTTGATTTCTGCCTTCTTGGGGAAAACCTTGAACTCCTTAGAGGTATACTCTCCCCATTTATATGATCTCAAGACTTTGATCTTTTTCCCTCTTTAGTTTTCAACTAAAGCTTTGAACTCATGAAACCTATTAAAGATCTCACCCTTCATATTTAATATGTAGATCCATGTCTTGCGAGAGAAATCATCAATAAAGGAAACATAATGTGCATGCTTCTTGCTATTGACACTACTAACATCAATCCACAAACATGTGAATGTACTAGGTCTAGAATCCCCTTAGGCCTATGCTCGCTTCTTGGGAAAGAAACCTTGGTGTGATTGTCAAGCATGAACCCTCTACGTACACCATGTTGCTCTATACTGAACTCTGGAAATCCTATGACTATCATGCTTAGAATAGGAAACACCTTGTGATGCAGGTTCTCCATTCTCTTGTGCCACAACTTGCACAAGTTGTCACTATTATGCACCAAGGCTTGAACAGGTTCATCCTACAACTTGTACAAATTACCTTCTATAACCCTTATTACCTAAGTTGTATCTAGGCCAAATTCCTTCAGTTTGAGGAGGAATTTTTAGTTCTTGAAATCCACGGCAAAGCCCTTATCTTCCATAATTGAAACTGGAAAAAAATTCTTCATGAGACCTGGTACAAACAAGACATTGTCAAAATATAAAAAATTAATTGACTTGATTTGAAAGGGAATAATACCAACTCATGCTAATGAGTACTTGGCATCATCACCAAACTCAACCTGTACTCTTGAGTCCTACTTCTTCATACTAGAAAATAATCGTTGAGTTGACGTCATATGTCAATATGCCCCACTATCCACATACCACGCATTCCTCGAAATCGTGTTGGTATAAAGGAAAGATACCAACACGAAATCCTTCTCTAACTTAGTATCAAAATCATTCATTCAAGTTTCTATAGAAGCTACTACCTTCTTCTACTGCTACTTCCCTTTACCCTTCTTCTTACTTAGACATTGTAATGCATAATGATCATACTTATGACAATTGAAGCACTTGATTTTACTCAAGTCCTTATTTCCTAGTTGCAAGGTTAACTCCTCACTCTTTCACTTACCCTTGTTGGGTCCTTTACCCCCGCCCTTATTTCAATGGCCAAATAGCACTAGGTTATCTTCACCATACTCCTTATTGACATTTGACTCCATCCGAGTCTCCTCCTAGACATCATCCAAAGTCTCTCAAAATAAGGAAATTTTTCCTGAACACGGATATCTTTGACAAATGTTTCCCATGATGCTAGGAATCCATTCAGCGCCATGTTCACTAACTTTGCATCTTCAACCTTCTCTCCAATTGATGCAATTTGATCACGAATTTGTGTGATCTTCATAAGATAACTAGTGACTACGTCTGATATGGTCATCAATATGGATCTGATTTTGTTTCACAATATCGTCTTCATGTTTATGTTCTAACTCTAGTAAAGACTAACTAGGGCATCAAATATCTCCTTCACTATCTTCTTCTCAAATACATGAGGGATCAAATGATATTTTATGTCATCCAAGATCATTTGCTTGGCCTCCATTTCCCTCTTGTTGTGAGATACCAGTTGTGGTGGATTTGTAGACAGAGTCACAATGTTCTCGATAATATCCTAGAGATCATTATCTTCTAGTAAGTGTGTAACCCTCACCTTCCATGATAAGAAATTCAATGCACCATTGAATATGTTTTCGGATGTAAGTTCAACAAATCCACTTACAACACATCCAGCTACACTTTCATCCTCTACGAATTAGCAGTTATCTCTCTGGATCCTTCGTTTCTAATATACTATTGGATCCTTTTGAATTTCCGTGTAAGCATGGACAACATTCGTTATGGCAAATGGGTCGGATGGATCGCCCTTAGTTTGCATTTATTGGTTGTTAATGTCATTGCTCAACCAGGTGAAATAAGAATGTATATGAATACGTTTTTAGAGTTGTTCATTTTTTTAATTCTCCTCTAGTTTATTTTTCTTATTGGGATTTTGTTTTATTTAATTATTTTGTGATCTTATTGCAGGATTTCTGAGTATCAAGTGCGGGGGGAAATGAATCACACAACACAAGACGGTATAACATGGGTGTGTGATGCTAATTACATCGACGTGGGTCAGCCAACAGACATATGTTGGAATAATGTAGAAATGGTAGGAAGATTGTTAGGGATTGGGTTGTTGTGATCTGATTAAATTTAGCATGGAGAGGTTTGAGATCCACACTTCATGGATCTAGGATTTGGTTTGTTGAGACCATCTCATCTATATATTGTACTCTAATTTCATTTGCTAATTGAATTGGTTTTCACCATTCCCTTGATTGAGCGAGCCTTGAGTGCTCTGCTCCATTTCCCTCTCTGTCTGTAATTTAACTTGCTATCAGAGCCAGCGTTGAGGAGTGAGGAGTCCCAGCATTGAGGAGTGTAAGCCCACGCTGTTGTGAGGAGCCGAGGAGAGATCCTGTTCGTGTGCTGAAGAGACGAGGAGCTGGCTGTTGTTGGTGTTGTGGAGCCATGTGAAGTCACTGCCACCGTGGAGATGAAAGAGCTACCAGACCAACGCTTGTTTGTTTGTGATCACGCGTGACTGTGAGGCGCTGTGTAGATTGCGCGCTACTGTGAGAACTGCAGGATGTCAGCTTCCTCCATCCTTCTTGGATGCCTCCGTTTTGAGATCTGGGCATTGCTGAATCACTGCAGTAGATTCCTTCTTCTGCCTCTGTTCGTGGGTCGACTTCTTTCAAAAGAATCGACTCTAAATTTTTTTTTCTGCCACTGTTCGTGAGCCGAGTCGACCTCTTTCAGAGGGTTCAATAACACAGATTGCCGAGTTGACTTCTGTGAGGCACCGTATATATTGAGCCTGCGTGAAGGGTATAGCCGTCGCTGTTGTTGTCTGGCCAGAGGAGGAGTCCGCGATCTGTGGGAGTGTCTTGAGGAGCTGCGACTGTGAGCCTGATTGCAGCGTCCTAAACCTCCTGTGATTGGTGCACTGTGCCTTCACTTGTATCTTTCACACTGTATATGCTCACTAAATTTGGGAGTCTGTTCCGTGTGCTCGAGACTTGCTGGAGGAGCGATTTATTAATTGTTGTGCTACCTCTTATAAGTTCGTTGTTGCTGAGAAGAATAGAATTTACAGCAAAGGGCCGCCATTTCCTTGGAGAGTCGACGCTGTCATAACTCATTGCCCATTTGGTCGCACTTGATTCCCAACTACTAAACTGGTGTGGCTGCTGATCACACCATATTTACAAAACCTGTTGCTGCCGCTGCCGATTGATTCTCCCTGATCAAAGGTGTGCTGTCAATTTTCTTTCTAGAAACTTTTTTTGGATGATTAATTTGTATTCACCCTCAGAGATCAGGTGAAATGGCCACCGCCCAACATCATTTGGATGATACATATATCAATGAGGCTTCCAAATTGAATGGAGAGAACTACGTCAATTGGAAATTCAAGTTGCAGACTGTTCTTGAATTACTTGGTGGCTGGACGATTGTGAATGGCACTGAGCTGAAGCCTACTGATCCAACATTACTTGCAGATTGGAATAAGAGGGAAGCCAGAGCAAAGGTTACATTGCGAATGTTTGTGCAAGACAAGATTATTCCTCACATCAGAAATTGTGACACGTCTAAGGAAACATGGGACGTGCTCAAAGGTCTTTATGAAACCAAAGATGCAAACCGGGTATTGTTTCTAAAGACCAAATTGATGTCGATCAAGATGGAAGCAAATGAAGGGGTAAGTAAGTACATCTCCCGCATCAAAGATTTAAGTGATAATTTGGCAGCTATAGGTGAAAAAGTAGCTAGTACTGATCAAGTAACTATCGCTCTAAAAGGTTTACTGCCAGATTATAAAGTGTTTATTTCAGCACTTGCAACGAGAGAAAAACCCCCAAATTTTGAAGATCTTACAAGTATTCTCCTTCAAGAAGAAGAAAGGATGAAAAATTATGATCAGGATGCTAAAAGTTCAGATCTTGCATTGATGGCACGAGGTAAATATACGCACAGAGGTAAACAATGGAGCAAACCATGGAGAAAATCGTGGAATGGAGACAGAGGCAATTTTCACTCAAAACAGAAAGGTATGGCTCAAACTGATAGAAATAATGGAGATGGTCATTATTGGGGCAAACCAAGACACCTCAGTAGAAATAATTATCAAAAGAAATATAACAGTAAAAGAAGCCACAATGAAAGTCACAATGTAAAGTACAATGGGAATTTTGCAAATACAGATGATCCTGAAATTAATGGATTAAGAAATCTAAGATTATTTATTTCTGAGCATGCTCTGTCTGCTGAGACAGATGATAAGAATGCATGGTTTATAGATTCAGGTGCATCTACACATATGTCCTGTAGGAGAGAATGGTTCGATGACTACAATGAGAAAATTGATGGTACTCATATCTATTTAGGTGATAATAGGTCACTCAAAGTTCAAGGTTATGGAATAGTAAAGGTGAAATTATCTAATGGTGAATTGAAA
>ML786664.1:71641-85623 GCA_009831015.1 Picea engelmannii
GAAATTCTGGATTCAAAATTCTGTGGATGATTCGATTTTCTCAAAAATCACAGGCGTTGGTACTTCAAAACAGGCCTGGGACATCCTTAAATCTTCCTACCAAGGAAATGACAGGGTCAAAACAGTTAAACTGCAGACCTTGAGGACGCAATTCAAGACTCTAAGGATGACAGAGTCCGAAAATGTGGATCAGTTCATGACCAAAGTCATGGGCATCGTGAACCAGATCAGATTGATTGGTGAAACCATCACTGACCAACGAATTGTTGAGAAAATTCTCATAAGTTTACCCAAGAAATTTGAAATGGTTGTAACAACAATCCTTGAATCCAAGGATCTGTCAAGGTTTTCAACAGAAGAACTAATTGGTTCTCTGGTGATACATGAGACCAGACTGCATCTTACAGATGAGTCAATCTCCAATGCTTTCAAAACTCAATTCTCCTTCAGCAGAGGGAGAGGCAGAGCCAGAAACAGAGGTCACCAAGGAAGAGGGAGCAATCAAAGTAAACCTCACTCCAGTGGAGGTAGCAGACAACAATATTCGAATCAAAATTTCTAAGGTCAAAGACAACAACAACAAAATCAACATGAAAATTTCCATCCTCAAAGAGGCAGAGGGAGAAGGTCAAATGACAAATCAAGCATACAATGTTATTACTGCAAAAAGTATGGGCACTATGAATCTGAATGCAGAAGGAAGCAAGTAGATCAGCTCTCAGGTAGAGCACATGTGTCAAATCACATAGGAGAAACCTCAGGAGGTATGTTTCTCTCATGCCACAAGACTGAACAACAACCTAAAGATCTTTGGTTGCTGGACAGTGGATGCAGCAATCACATGACAGGTAACAAATAATTACTTTCATGCATTGATTCTTCAATCTCATCTGATATTACACTTGGAAATGATTACTTAGTCAAAGTTCAAGGAAAAGGAATTGTTCTTATTCTTACCAAACAGAATGTAAAGAAAGACATAAACAATGTCTATCATGTTCCAGATCTGAAACATAATTTGTTAAGTGTAGGACAACTCATTGAACATGGCTATAAGGTACTTTTTGAGGGAGCATCTTGCAAAATATATGACAAATACCCCAGCAGAAAATCGATTTCGGAAATCCATATGACTCCAAATAGGATATTTCCCCTTACCCTTAGAACTGCAAATCTGAATCAACCTTATGCACAGAGTGCATCAACCATGAATGAAACAATGGTTTGGCATACTATATTTGGACATCTACCATTCCAGAGTCTAAGCCTTCTTCATAAAAACTCCATGGTCAAAGGTCTACCTATCTTTAAAGAGCAAATTCCCCCATGTGAGTCTTGCATACTTGGAAAACATAAGAGAACTAGTTTTCCATAGTCATCAAATCAAGCCAAACAACATCTTGAACTTGTTCACACTGGCCTATGTGGACCAATGCAAACAGAGTCAATAGGTGGTAGTTTTTACTTTCTAACGTTTATTGATGATTTCAGCAGAAAAATATGGATCTATTTTCTTAGACACAAATCTGAAACTTTTGCAAAATTCAAAGAATTCAAGGCAGAAGTTGAAAAATAGAGTGGCAAATATATCAAATCACTCAGGTCATATGGAGGAGGAGAACACAACTCCAAAGAATTTGCAAATTTATGCAAATCACAAGGCATTATCATGCAAACAACAACCAGGTATACTCCACAACAGAATGGAGTGGCTGAAAGGAAAAATCAGACAATAATGAATATGGCAAGAACACTTCTTAAAGAGAAAAGTTTGTCAAAAAGGTTTTGGGCTGAAGCAGTAGCATGCTCAGTTTATCTCCTGGATAGATCTCCAACCACAAGTCTAAATATGAAAGTTCCCCAAGAAGCATGGAGTGGGACAAAGTTCAATGTAGCGCATCTAAGGACATTTGGATGCATAGCATATGCTCACATACCTTCCGAATTAAGGAAGAAACTTGATGAAAAAAGTGAGAAATGTATTTTCACTGGATATAGTGAAACATCTAAAGCTTACAGGCTTTACAATCCAATCTCCAAGAAACTAATTTTCAGCAGAGATGTAAAATTTCTGGAAAATCAATTCTAGAATGATTCAGAAAATCAGCAGATGGACAGTCAAAATCCATTGCTGCCAAGTTCTGAAAACGTACAAAATTCAGAACAGCAAGTACCTCAAACTATTCTTCGAAGATTGAAGGTACAAAGACAACCTGAAAATTCTCAGGATAACTCAACTTCTAGCAGAGAATCATTCTTTGAACCACACAATCAGAGAACTCGAAGTTTGAGAGAAATCCATCAACAGTTGGATGACTTTGAACAACACAACCTTTTTGCTTTAATGGCATGTCAACCTACATCTTTTAAGGAAGCAGCTAAGGAGCCACATTGGGTTCAAGCAATGAACCAAGAAATTGACTCCATTGAGAAGAACAAGACATGGGATCTTGTTGATTTTCCAAGTCACAAGAAGAGTATTGGTGTCAAGTGGGTTTACAAAACTAAACTCAATGAAAAAGGGCAGATTGAAAAACACAAGGCAAGACTTGTTGCCAAAGGATTCTCACAACAACCAGGTACTGATTATGGTGAAACTTTTGCTCCAGTAGCAAGATTAGACACTGTAAGGACTCTATTGGCCATAGAAGCACAACACAAATGGCAAGTTTACCAGATGGATGTCAAGTCAGCATTCCTGAATGGTTTCTTAGAAGAAGAAGTTTATGTCAATCAACCACCTGGATTTGAAGTCCAAGAGCACCTAGCCAAAGTATATCGGTTGAAGAAAGCCTTGTATGGATTAAAGAAAGCTCCAAGAGCTTGGTACAACAGAATTGACACTTATCTGATCAAAAGTGGTTTCAGCAGAAGCCAAAATGAGCCAACTCTTTACACCAAAACAGATCAGCACGGTAAAATTTTGATTGTATGTCTATATAATGATGACATGATCTATACTAGAAATCTTGAGTTAACAAATTTTAAACATGCCATGCAATCTATGTTTGAGATGACAGATCTTGGCATCATGAAATATTTTTTAGGGATTGAGATTAATCAATCAACCAAAGGCATTTTTGTTTGTCAGCAAAAGTATGCAACAGACATCATCAAAATATTTCGCATGGAAGGATGCAATCCAGTAGAAACCCCTATACCCCTAGGCACAAAATTGAGCAAGAATGATGAAGGTTCTACAGTGGACTCTACCCTGTACAAAAGTTTAGTAGGCAGTTTGTTGTATCTTACGGCAACTAGGCCTAACATTATGTATACAGCCAGCCTTGTTTCCAGATTCATGGAATCACCAAAAGATTCTCATTGGAAAATGGCGAAATGAATTTTGAGATATGTTGCAGGAACTCTCAATTTTGGCTTATGGTACACTAAATCTGATAGTAATCAACTTTCTGGTTAAACAGACAGTGATTTTTCAGGCAGCCTAGATGACAGGAAAAGCACATCTGGACATGTTTTTCAACTGGGCATGAACCTAATCTCATGGGCATCAAAGAACCAGCCAATTGTTTCAATATCTTCTGCAGAGGCAGAGTATGTCGCTGCTACCTCAGCTTCTTGTCAAGTTGTGTGGATGAGAAGAATATTGAAAGATATGTCACTTACAAAAAAGGATCCAGCTCCTATTTTCCGTGACAATACTTCAGCAATTGCTTTATCCAAAAATCATGTGTTTCACAAGAAAAGCAAACACATTGACACTCGTTTTCATTTCGTACGCGAGCTAGCCAATAATGGTGATATTGCACTACAATTTTGTGGTTCTCAAGATCAGTTTGCTGATATCTTTACAAAGCCACTAGGAAAGTCAGTTTTTGATTTTCAGAGACAACACTTAGGCATAATCAGTGCTGATGTTTGTAATTGTTGAGTTTAAGAGGGAGTGTTAAATATAATGTAACCTCAACAGTTTGACTGTACACTGCCAGCTGTCCTGGCTAGTTGTACTTTCTATTCTTGATTTGCTTGAGCCTATTTAGCTCAGTTATTGCATTGTAATCTCTTCAGTTCTTCATATTATTATATACTTATGTTCTATTCTTTCCCTCTGCATTTCTTGCCTCACAATTTATCATATTTGCTTGATTAGAACTTCTGACACTGTTGATCCATTTATCAACGCTATCGAGTTGAGTGTTAAGAGTTGTAATCCCGTGATTTAACTTAGTTAGTAAAATGGTTAGCTTACAGTTACTCTCGTTCAGAAACGATATAATTGTTTCTTGTTATTATTTATATAGTTCTATATGAAATCAATCAACTCAGCGTTCATTCCCAACATTTCTGTAATCTTCATTCATAACATTTTTGTATTCTTCTTTTATTTATTTTTTCATGGTACCAGAGGTATTGGTTGAGTAGGAGCTTTTGATTCCTGTTGGTGTTTACTTCCGCGTTGTCTGCTTCCGCGTCTCTCTTCCACAATGAAGAATATCAGTCTGAACGTTGTGTTGTTGTCTGCATTGTCAGCCAGTTTGAAGAATCTTCTTGCCGGTTTGAAGAAGTGCCATAGAGTTGTCACCGGTTTGGAGAAGAGCTGCCCGCGAGCTTGAAAAAGTGTCATAGTGTTGTCGTAGGTTTGGAAAAGAGCCACTGCCGAATTGGAAGAGGGATTTGGCTGAGAATTACAGGCTTGGAATTCCCTCTTTTACAACCTCTTTTACAATAAACTCATTTACATTTTTTTTATTTACTCTGGATGTTGCTGAAGAGTATTTACATTGAAATCTGAAAAACTCAATTGGAGTTATATATATCTTTGAATTAGAATAAAAAAATGTCTAGTTCTTGATCAATTCAAGCACCAACTCTAATTGGTTCCAATTATGATTTTTGGAGTGAGAAGGTGAAAGCCATTTTCCACTGTCAGGGATGTTGGGATTGTGTTGAAAAATGGTTCATATAACCTGATGCAAATGTTGTTGTAGCTATGACTGTTGTTCAAAGAAAAACATTAGAAGAAATTAAGAAAAAAGAAGGAAAATCCAAATCATATATTTTAGTTTCATTAGATCATTCTATATTTCCTAAAATTATTGGTGCCACGATTGCTAAAGAAGCATGGGATATTCTTAAGTTAGCTTATAAGAGTAATGATAAAGTGAAAACTGTGAGACTTCAAACCCTTAGAACTCAATTTGAAACCCTCAAGATGAGTGAATCATAAAGTATTGATCAGTTTATGACTAAAGTGATGGGTATTATTAATCGACTTAGGATTAATGGCGAAAAAGAACTCACAGACCAAAGAGTTGTTGAAAAAGTTCTTAGAAGTTTACCTAAGAAATTTGAAATGGTAGTTACTGCTCTTCTCGAGTCGAAAGATCTAACTAATTTTTCTATAGAAGAACTGACTGATTCATTGTTATCTCATGAAGCAAGGATGACCTTGGATCTTGGTACTTTGGACCATGCATTTCAGACTAAAGTGTCCATGGACAGAGGCAGAGGCAGAGGTTTTCATGGACGTGGTCGAGGACGCGGTAGAGGACGTTCTCAAACAAGAGATAAACCTGAACAAACAAAAGACAAGTCAGAGCAGTTAAGATCGTCTTCACAAGATCGTGGTCAGAGATGGACAAGTAAATCATAAATTCAATGTCGTTATTGTAAAAATTTGGGTCATCATATATCTGAATGTTGTAAGTTGCAGTATAGAAATAAAGCTAATGTCACAGAAAGTGAAACATCTGATACTCTGTTTCTTTCATGTCAAGTATCTCAGTAAATTCTTGACAAAGATGTTTGGTTTCTAGATAGTGGATGTAGCAATCATATGATTGGTCACAATGATTTACTTTCTAATCTTGATACATCTCTTATTACTACAATTAGTTTGGGTGATGATCATGTGATCAAAGCTCGGGAAAAGGTGTTGTGCCAGTTTTAACAAAGCAGGGTGAAGTGAAAAATATTTCTGATGTTTACTATGTACCAAATATCAAACACAATTTGTTGAGTGTAGGGCAATTAATGGCGCATGGTTATGATGTCAATTTCCACAACAACACTTGCACAATTCTTAATCAAACTAAAAGACTTGTTGAAAAAGTCCCTATGACAAAGAATAGATTGTTTCCCTTAGAAATGAGAAGTGGGAAGATGTATTCATGTAATATTTCCAATGTGACTGAAACTGAGTTATGTCATTATTGTTATGGTCATTTACCAGTCAAAAGTATGATTTTGTTACAAAGACAGTCTATGGTGACAGGATTGCCTCCTTTGATTAATGAGATTCCTTCTTGTGAAAGTTGCATAGTAGGAAAACACCAGCGAGAAAGTTTTCCATCATCTTCTTATAGAGCCAAAAAGTGCTTAGAGTTAGTTCACACAAACTTATATGGACCTATGCAAAATTAGTCGATTGGTGGAAGTTTTTATTTTCTGACATTTGTTGATGATTTTAGCAGGAAAGTTTGGGTTTATTTTTTCAAACACAAATCTGAGACTCTCACTCGATTCAAAGAATTCAAGGTTGAAGAAGAAAAACAAAGTGGCAGATTTGTCAAAGTTTTGAGATCTGATGGAGGAGGTGAATATGACTCAAGAGAGTTTGTTGATTTTTGTAAACATCATGGTATTAAAAAGAAAACGACTACCAGATATACTCCACAACAAAATGCAGTGGTAGAAAGAAAGAATCGCACCATCATGAACATGGCCAGCAGTTTACTTACACTGAGAAAAATGTCCAAATATTACTGGGTTGAAGTAGTTGCATGTTCAATTTACATACTTAACAGAGCACCAACTTCCAATGTTCAAGGTAAAGTACCTGAAGAAAAATGGAGTGGATCTAAGGTAAATGTTTCTCATTTCAAAAAATTTGGTTGTGTTGCTTTTTCTCATGTTCCTAAAGAGCTAAGAAAGAATCTTGATGATAGAAGTGAGAAGTAAATTTTTATTGGCTATAGTGAACAGTCAAAAGCATATAGATTATACTGTAATGTTCCTAACTTAGCTAGTGTAGGAAACACTGCTAATGTGTGTGTAGGATCAAAGGTTTACTACATATAAATGATCATACAAATAATAAACACGACAAAGGACTGCAAAGTTTGTATTATGATATCTATGTGGATTACAAAATGGTCAAATGCGGCTAAATAAACTAACAATAATCGACTAGATCAACACACAAAGGATCTTATCCGGAATACAAATAAGCAACTGTGGCTGAATAAAATAACAACACTCGGCTAGATAAAAATACAAAAGGATCATAGCCGGAATACAAATAAGCAACTAAAATATAATACCCGGAATATGAGAGCACTGCAGAATCAATGAAGAATGATGGAAGACTTGGATGATCTTCTCGGTGATTAGGGTGTGTCTTTCAACATCGAAATTAGCCAACTAGTGCCTTTCTCGTGGAATATACTGAACTATCTCTCCTGAGATGCACCTCTTCTCCTCAATGACAAGTCATAATATGCATAATGATGAATTAGGTCGCTGACCCTTCCTTTATAGATTTCCAAAACCCTAAATCATGTTGAAACCCTAATTCACTATTGACTTTTAAAACCCTAAATCACTGTTGAAACCCTAATTCACTGTTGACTTCTATTTTTATCTCATAATGACTTAAAAGTGCTTTTAACCCTTTTTAGCTCAATGTCACTTTCTGAATATAACACCTATGATTGGAGTGACCTCTAGTAACCCTGTTTACCCCTCTTTGGCCCTAGCTATAGTCTAACGGGACAGTTTAGACCATTAAGCCTCCTCTCTGGAGCTCCTATTTTGAAAGGGACATTACAGTCATCCCTTCCCGAAATTTCTTGTCCTCAAGCAACACCAGTCCAGGGTGTTGCAACACCTGCTCGCTCTCCCAAGTAGCGTCCTCTACTAAAATCCCTCTCCATCTGATCAAACACTCTCTGATGAACCTGCTCCTCAGTTTCTACTCCCAAAACTCCAAAACCTCCTCTGGAACTAACTCCAACTGTCCCTCCTCATCCAACGGGGGAATCTCCTATGATGTGCTAATGAATTGTCCCGGTGTCTTTTTGAGGCAAGACACATGGAAAATGTTATGAATCTTGCTCCCCTCTGGAAGCTCTAGCTCATAAGCAACCTCGCCTACTCGGTGCATGATCTTGTAAGGACCATAAAATCTGGGCTTGAGCTTCTCAGCCCCACTCTTCTTCAGAGATGAATTTCTGTAGGGTTGGAGTCTCAAGAAAACCAAATCTCCAACCTCAAAGTTGTGCTCTATCCTGTGCATGTTCGTATTTATCTTCTGTCAGTTTTGCGCGGTCTGCAGGTTCTTTTTCAACAACTTGAGAATCTCCTAACTCTTTATGATCTAATCCTTGGCCTTGGGAGATCTTCTCTCCCCGAAGACCAAGTCTACGAAAGTGGGAGCATCATATCCGTACAATTCTCAGAAGGGTGTCATACCAATGGACATGTGGAAGGTGGTGTTGTAGCTATGTTCTCCTAAATGTAACCACTTTACCCACGTTCTTTGTTGTCCTCCTACATAGTTCCTCAAATACCCTTCAACCCACTTGTTGACAATCTCGGTCTACCCATCTATCTGAGGGCGATAGCTGGTGCTAGGTGTCAACTCTGTCCCCACCAACTGAAACAACTCTCTCCAAAATGGCCATATGAACCGACTGTCCCTGTCACTGACGATGTTCTTCGACAACCCATGAAGTTTGAAGACCTCCCTGAAGAAAATATCGGCTACCTGAACTGCGCTGTACTCTGTTGGTATGTCATATAAGTGAGAAAACTTGGTCAATCTGTTGACCACTACATAGATACAGTCGTTACCCTGGACCTTGGGTAGACCTGTGATGAAGTCCATAGATATACTCTCCCATTTCTGCTCTGGAACGGGGAGTGGCTGAAGTAGCCCTGTTGGAAGAGCATGCTCTGACTTGTTCTGCTGGCAAGTCACACACTTAGTGACATGTCTCATAACATCTTGTTTGAGGCCCTTCCATGAGAACCTCTCTTTGATCTGTCTGTAGGTTTTGAAAAACCCCTGATGGCCTACTAGAGGTGAATCATGAACTGCGGTGAGAATCTTCTTCTTAAGCCTTGAATCTAGCACCAAGTAGACTCTACCCTTGTAAAATATGACGTCATCAGTGAACCTATACCAGTCATCCTGTATCTTCCCATCCATCACCTCACAAGCGAACTTGTTCTTGGAATATTCCACTAACAAGTGGGATTTCCAATCTGTTGAAATATCCATCAAAGAACATGCCGCAGGTCTCCTCGATAGTGCATCAAACACAATGTTCTTATTCCCCTTAACATACTCTATATCAAAGTCAAATGCCTGTACCTTCGTCACCCATTTCTGTTGGCGCTCATTGAGGTCCTTCTGCTCAAGGAAATACTTCAAACTGTTGTGATCGGTCTTGACCATGAATTTGCTGCCCACCAAATATTATCTGAACTTGGTTAGGGCATGCATGATTGCCAACATTTCCTTGTCATAAATGGAGTACAACCTCTCAGGTTGAGTAAGATTCTAACTCTAAAATACAATGGGGTGTCCTCCCTGCATCAAAACTGCATCGATCCCTTCACCGAATGCGTCACACTCTAGTACAAATGGCAAGGTGAAGACTGGTAGTGCCAACACTGGACAAGTGCCCATGAATTCCTTCATGTGATCAAAGGATTCCTGTGATTTCTCGGTCCATATGAAGGCCCCATTCTTGGTAATATCTGTCAGCGGTGCTCCAAGCTAAGAAAAAACCTGGACGAACTGCCTGTAATAGTTTCACAGCCCGAAGAAGCTCCTCAATTCTGTCACGATCTTGGGCGTCGGCCAATCCAGAATGGCCCTGATCTTCTCTTAGTGCACCTATACCCCCTTTGCACTAATGATGTGGCCTTTGCACATATAGTTGATAACCTGCATGAAAGTTGCCTTTGGATCTACAGGGGCCTTGCCACTACCCTCTGGTCGCTCATATATGTCTCCTAGTATCCTCTCTGCCTTGCACTCATCCTCGCGCTCTTCCCTTCTCTCTACTTCTCTGTGTGCCTCTTCCTCTTCCTCTAAGCTAGGAGGAAAAGGGGGGAAATCAGGCCTATGACTTCTTTCTTGATGCATGTTGTAAGTGACATATTCTCCACTTACATGTTCACGACCCTTTGGGTCTTCTGTTGCACTCATTTTCTTTAGTCATAGGCTGGCAGGACTAAAGCTCTGATACCACTATAATGTTCATGACTTGGCTAGTCTAGGAAATGCTGCTAATGTGTGTGTAGGATCAAAGGTTTACAACATATAAATGATCATACAAATAATAAACGCGACAAAGGACTGCAAAGTTTGTATTATGATATTTCTGTGGAATACAAAATGGCTGAATGCGGCTAAATAAACTGACAATACTCGACTAGATCAACAGACAAAGGATCTTAGCCGGAATACAAATAAGCAACTGCGGCTGAATAAAATAACAACACTCAGCTATATCAAAAGACAAAACGATCTTAGCCGAAATACAAATAAGCAACTAAAATATAATACCCGGAATATGAGAGCACCGTGGAATCAATGAAGAACGATGGAAGACTTGGATGATCTTCCTGGTGACTAGAGTGTGTCTTTCAACACCGAAATCAACCAACTGGTGTCTTCCTCCTGGAATACACAGAACTATCTCTCCTAATATGCACCTCTTCTCTTCAATGACAAGCCATAATCTGCATAATGATGAATTAGGTCACTGACCCTTCCTTTATAGCTTTCCAAAACCCTAAATCATGTTGAAACCCTAATTCACTGTTGACTTCTAAAACCCTAAATCACTGTTGAAACCCTAATTCACTGTTGACTTCTATTTTTAGCTCATAGTGACTTAAAAATGTTTTTAACCCTTTTTAGCTCAATGTCACTTTCTGAATATAACACATGTGACTGGAGTGACCTCTAGTAACCCTGTTTACCCCTCTTTGGCCCTCGCTATAGTCTAACAGGGCAGTTTAGACCATTAAGCCTCCTCTCTGGTGCTCGTATTTGGAAAGGGACATTACATATACAATCCTATTACTAATAAATTTCTAGTAAGTAGAGATGTTAAGTTTATGGAAGATAAATCATGGGATGAAATGGAAAACAATACTTCTCACAATCCTTCTCTTGAGTTAGATGAACATCAAGCACCTACAAAAAAAGATGAACATCGAGAATCAATAATACATCTTCCAAGATTGCAAGTTCAAAATGAAAGTAGTTCTTCGTCTTATAATGATTCTTCATCTCATAGTGATTCAGATTCTGACGATAATCATCAAAGAATGAGAATTTTGCGTGATATATATGACCAAGATGATAATGTAGTACATTTTGCATTTTTCTCATCTCAACCTACTTGTTTTGATGAAGCTGCAAAGAAAAAAGTATGGGTAGATGCAATGAATAATGAAATAGAAGCTATTGAAAGAAACAATACATGGGATTTAGTTGATCTACCTGCAGATAAAAATGTCATAATTTTCAAATGGGTTTATAAAACTAAACTGAATGAAAAAGGTGAAATTGAGAAACACAAAGCAAGGTTAGTTGCCAGAGGTTTTTCACAACAACCTGGCATTGATTAAGGTGAAACTTTTGCATCTGTAACAAGATTAGATACTGTTTGATTTGTTTTGGCCATTGCAACGCAATATAAGTGGCCTATTTATCAAATGGATGTCAAGTCCGCCTTTTTGAATGGAGTGTTAAATGAAAAAGTGTATGTTCATCAACCACCTGGATTTGAAGTTAAAACACAAGAGCATCGAGTGTACAAGGTATTTAATCATCTCGAATTAAATACGTATAAGCTCCGCACTTTAAGGAGTAATTTGTTTAAATCTTGCTCTATTTTGCAGGTGACCCCGTATGTGGAGATGGATGAAAATCCTGGCAAAATAGCAAAAATCATAGACAAAGGATTGGGGGATGATTATGACATGAAATCCATCATTGGCGTTGCCAAACTAGCGCTTAGATGTGTGCAGACTCAACCATCCCACAGGCCCAGCATGACTGAGGTAGTGGGAGAGCTCAGAGAGGCTGCCAAACATGACAACAACGATTCAGAGGATATTCGCATTGAATGTTTAGGTTTGGAGGCAGACTCCGGGGTCGAATCGAGTGTATAGCTTTTCTTCATTAAGAGTATGAAGTGAAGTTTTTTTCATAAATATTTCATGTGTTTTTTAATTTTTTTATGATTTTGTATTATCAGTTTGAGTGGATTTAATGGTTAACAACAAAAGAATAAGATATATATACTTTATTAACTTTGGTGTTTAGCTTAATATGACCTTCAAAATAATTTATTATTATTATTATTTGATTGGATTTTTTCCATATTCATACTTACCTATTTTTTTATATTTAATTTTTTCAATAATGATTTTATGTTATAATTTTAATAAAATTATCATAGATATATTTTTATTTTTTTATAATTTTAATAAAAATGTTATTTTGTTTATTTATTTATTTAATGAAACATTAAAATATATTATTAAATTTTAATTATCTATTTATTCTTAAAAATTGTATATAAATATTTATTATTATTATTATAGATATAGTAAACTATTATTATTATTATTATTATTTTAACTATATTAAACTAAAAACTAATTAAAATGATAAATAAAAAACATGATTTTATATATATATATACATATATATATATATATATATATATATAAGTTAGTCCTTAGAATTATATATTAATAGAGAAAAAATAATGCTTGGTGTATGTTGTTAGTGCCATTTAGAAAAGAGACCAACAAAATAAGAGAAATTTATTGTGCCTAAAAAGTGAAACCATGAAATGCATTCAAAGTGTTTAAAATAGAAAAACTCTAAACTACATCCAAAATGTTTAAAATAGGAAGATCATTGTCCCATGCTCTCACACCAACTCAGAGGTGAGGCCAAAAAAACTTATGCCTTTATAGTAAAACCCCAAAATACTAGTAGCCATAACATTCATAAATCAAAGAGGAGGGTGAGTGCAAGTTAATGATGGTTTCTCATTATGGGAACTAGTGGCAATGCAAACTTAGAAAAACAACAATATGTTCACTTGGAGGGATTATTTAAGGTACTTTTACAATGAATTTGAATATGAAAAGTAGGAAATTGAATTAGTTTTCCGAATATACAACTTGTATTCATACATAGATATTGCCAATAACTAGGTCAAATTTGATTTTTTCTAAGATTGGTATCTTATTTTTCCAACAAAATATAAGGTATATGTTTTCATGCAAGTGTTGAGTATCTTAACCATGGAATTTCATTCCAAAAACTTATATACTTGTAGAAAACCAGTGTATTTTTTTGAATTTTTTAACATTAATTTTTTAATTTTTTAAAATGATCAAAGTCAACATATGCCTAAAATTACAAGTCTTTAGGTATTTGAATTTTTTAACATTAATTTTTTAATTTTTTAAAATTATCAAAGTCAACATATGCCTGAAATTACAAGTCTTTAGGTATAGTCTCCTCTAGTGTCGCATATAACTTTTTTGAGAAATGGTTAAGCCCAGAAAAAGTTATAGAATAAATAATAGAGGTATGTATTCTAGCATTTTGATATATGTCAAGACAAAAATAGATTAAAAATAGTAAACATTATTAATTTTTTTTTTTAAATGTATATTTGGAATCTGCACAACCAACTCTATCTTTGTAATTTCGTCAATAATTGAATTCTGTAGCCTATAGAAAAGTAACTTCAAAGATAGATATATGGATAGCCATTCATAAAAATAGAGGTTCAGAAAACATGTATGTTAGAGTTGTGACTCCCGCTCGAAAAAATTTGAAATTCAAATAGCCCATGCGCATTCCTAAAACATGTGCGGGTTATTAGCAACATAAATGTGTGTGTATTCCTATGAACAAATATAATTCTCTCTCTCTCTCTCTCTCTCTCTCTCTCTCTCTCTCTCTCTCT
>ML786664.1:94984-127872 GCA_009831015.1 Picea engelmannii
GGAAGAGAGATATTTCATGTTAATAGGAACATGCATGTGTTCTTGAGAAAGCACACGTGTTCTTGAGAACACACACACGTTCTTGGGAATGTGCCTACATGGCTTGCTGAGTGGAGTTTCAGGGTTTGTCGAACTTGTGACATCAGGAACGTGTGCAGGTTCCTAGAAATGTGCACACATTCCTGCTGACCCCCTTTTCACGTTTTCGGCCACTAACTTCGTGCACTCACCCAGCCTGAGGATTATTTTCAACATCTTCATGAAATTGTTGGGGAGTGTCTTGAGGTTCTGAGAAGTTCATACCCACCATTTACTTTGTCAGTAATGAGATTGTGTAATCGGCCTCCTTGATATGTAGTTGCATGTTGTCTAGTTGGAGCATGATCTTGTTATGTTCTTCATTTCTTTCCACTATAACCTTGCACATCAAGGTTTTAATCTACGAGTAGAGGTCCATTGTTTTATGATACTTTGTTTCTTTGGTTCTGGATGTACTAGTGTCTGGAACATGGGAAAATTTCCTCATCCACTTCCTCATTCTGGATGAATTTTCTATTCAGGTGAACCTCAGCTTCTACTAGCTCCATCTCGAACCTAATATATGGTGATGTTTGAGCCCGAAAATGCTTTGAGACTCATCTTCTCCCTCCTATGCCTATGTGATAAGAAGCCAACCTCCAACCTCTACGCCCGATATCTCTATGATTGGGGCCACCTCTAGCCATGTTGACGTTCAAAATGAAAGGACGCCCACAAGGAATCAGAGGGGACACACAAGGAATGAGAATATTCACCATGAACTAGAGAAGATATTGATCTTTAGGAGTGTCCTCCAACTTCAATAAATCCTCTGAAATCAAGTCTCTCCCCCAATGGAGGCATTTAATGACCATGAAAATTGATGTATACAACCTGTCTCTGTATCCTGTCAGTTCGTGAAGCATTCATTTCCAAATTGTGGAATAATATCCCAAATCCCAAGCACTTTCCTTCATAAAACCATGCATGCTAGAGTGGCAAGGAGAGAAAGCCAGATCTGACCTCGAGTTTCAAGCAGAGGATGGTCACATAAAAGTAGAGGGAAGTTGCATAATTCCACGAATCACATCACTATCACCTCATCTAAGGGATTATTTTTTCATATATTAATATTAGTGGGTGAATGCAAGCTAATGATGGTCTCTCATGACATGTTTGTGGCAATGCAAACCTAGAAAAAAAAATTGTTAAATTGGATTGATTATTCAAGGTACTTTTACAATGAATTTGAATATGGTGTAACAATATGAAACATAGTAAATTGAATTAGCTTTCCAAATATACAATTTGTATTCATGGAAATTGTGAATAACTATGTCAAATTTGATTTTTTCTAACAATGGTATGTTATTTTTCCAACAAAAGATACAATATATGTTTTTTTGTGTGCAGGTGTTGAGTACCTTAATGATGGAATTTATTTCAAAAAACGTGTATACTTGTAATGAAATCGTTTTTATAGTGCAATGTATGTTTTGGAAATTTATGATATTAATTTTATATTTTAAAAAAATTGTCAAAGTCAATATCTCCTTGAAGTTCGTGCAGGCTAACAGGGTCTTAACATGATCAAAAGAATTTATTTATTTTTAGATCGTAGATATCAGTCTCCTCTAGTGCAACATATAACTCATTCGAGAAATGGTTAAGCATAAAAAATTTATAGCATAAATAAGAGAGGTATGTATTCTAGGATTTTGATATATGCAAAGACAAAAATAGATTAAAAATAGTAAACAATATTAATTTAAAAAAAAAAAAAAAAACATATTTGGAATCAACATAGCCAACTCTATCTATGTATGTAGTTTCGTCAACAATTGAATTGTTTATTCTATAGAAAAATAACGTCAAATATAGAGATATAGAGAGGTATTCACAAAAATGAGGGTTTTTATCAATTTACAGACCGAACCACTATGTTTGTGATCCCAAACCTAAATCCGAGGCAACAAGTCAGCATACATATTTTCAATCTTGCCCAAAAAATTGAATTCAAAAAAGCGTGCATGTGTTCTTAAGAGCACGCATGCGCTCTATGAATGTACATGCATTCCTAAAAATGTGCACACGCTATAGGAATTCACACTTGTTCCTAAGAGAGTGCATGCACTCTTATAAGCTATTTGTTATTTTCCATTCCCATGTTCATCTCTCTCTCTCTCTCTCTCTCTCTCTCTCGCGGTCTCTCTCCTACACCTACCCCCCCTCTCTGTCTCCCTCTCACTCTCCCTTTCTACCTCGCCTTTCTGTCTCCCTCTCACTCTCCCTTTCTACCTCTGCTTTCTGTCTCCCTCTCTCCCTCTCACACTATTATACATGGTACGACCTAGACATGGAAAGACTTAGACATCATAAGGCATTGAAAGACCTGGACCTATACCTTTCCTTGACATGCCTCAGACTCTCACTCTCTCTCTCTCTCTTTGTCCCTCCCTCCCTTATTATTCCACCTCTCTCTTCCACCTCTCCCACCCTTTATCTCTCTTCTCATTGTTACTCTCAGTCTTACTCTCTCTCTCTACCCCACTTTCTCTCTTTATTTCCCCTCTTTGTATCCCTCTGTATCCCCCCCTTCCTCTCACTCTCTCTCTCTCTCCACCCCTCCTTCGATATCTCCCTCTCTGCTTCCCTTCCTCTCACTATACCTCTCTCTACCCCCCCTCTATGTCTCCCTCTTCCTCCCTCTCACACTGTTTGTTAATCCTGAGATTGTTTGTGGCTTAGAAAACAATGTCAGAGCATCTCAAAGTAAATAAATTTTAACTTTATAAATACTTTTGACCTTAAATATCAATGAAAACTCCAATAACTCAAAGACAGAACAAGAAAGGAATGATTTGATTAACCAAATCCTTTTTAAATCATAAGTAGATATGGTAGAATAAGGATAAACAAAATTGAAAAGAGAACCACATATAATTCTGATTTTCCCTTCAATAGAAGAAGAAAAACACACAATTCATTTCATATTGTGTTTTAATATGAGAAATTACAAATCGAAATACAGGTCTTGTTTTACTCATAGAAAAACAAAGGAAATAGCATACCATGATTGATGCTTTAAATTTATTGCAGTAGAAGTAATATTGAACTACAATACTTACAACATAAATGAGTTTAACTGAAGTTGTAGCATGACTAGAAAACATATGAAACAAATCACATGAAAGAACATGATTTAATAAGCCGTATCTTAGAATTTCTCATTTCTGTGAAATTTTTTTTATCGTAAAAGTCTCCACTTACATCTCAGGCCAAAAGTCCTTTTTCATTTACCACATGTATAGATTTATACAATTCTTTCCATAACCAAAACTTGATTAGAACCCGAGTTTCTAGCCTTTATACAACTCACTAATACTAAAATAAAAGTAATGACATCAAAATGGGAAAAATCCCTTAAACTCATCTAATTCTATCCGGATTCTTGAAACTAAATATTACAAAGCAATATAATTTGTACATCTCCCCAATATCTAGAAATTTGTTTGTTGGTCGTTTCATGACTTGTCTCCCATCTTCTTGCTCATATACACTTGTATTTCTTGTTGATACTTGCATTGAGCATGTATTTTTAATAATACAACTTTGAATTTAGAAATCTCCAATCATGCATCAAATTCAAAGCTGTAAACTTTTCTATGGACCAAAGGTAATGTTCATTGAATTCTGAATGTAGATTGCTTGGTATTTTGACACTGTAAACTTTGTTCCATCAATAATTGATTTATAACCTGCAAATTTATATGATTCACTTGCATCACTAATTCTTTATTCTTTTCTTTGCTCTTCTCCAAATTACTCGTATTTTCCTTTACATTGATTGTTTTAATGAAAGAATGGACATCCAAAAGGTCAATTTCATTAATTTCAACATCCACTGCTAATAAGGCATTTATACATGCAACTTTTACCTCCCTAGCCAATCTTTTGCTTTCCTCCAAATTGAGTTCCCATGTTTTTAGTGCCATTTCTCCTCTTAATTGTTCTAATTCTAGGAATTGAACAATGCCCTATATAGTAACATTATGCTTCCAAGACAAAAATTCTTGAAACTTGTGTTGAGATGATACTAACTCTTTTTCTTTATCAACAATAACTTTCAATGAATCATTGATGATAAGATATTGCTTTTGAATGATTTCCAAGATTTTATAGAAGATTTCATGAGATAATTTGAGTTCATTATTAATCTTCAAATCCTATTTCTAGAAAGAAGGAACATACATAAGAATATTTTTAACCTGAGTTTGTAATTGAGTAATCAATTATTCTTTCTGAGAAAGAGTATCTTTCAACGTTTGTTGTATTTTGTTGGTTGTGGAGCCTGCTTAACTTCTTGATTCAGAGGTATTTTTTTTCAGTCGTTTTTATACCCCATGAAGACTTTACACCCCAGAATAATGTACACTCCTCCACGTGGGGGAGTGCAAGGAGGGGTTACCCCCCATGCGGGGTCCGAGGGAAAGTGAGCCCCCGAAGGAAAAATTGCCTTGTAAATGTATATTGTAATTTCATTGTAAATCTGGACCGTTCATTATAAGGTCGCAGATCTAATGGTAGAAGTTATTTTAGGGTTTTTTTCCCTAGAAGGAAAACCTCTTTTATGAGGGAAATGTATTATGGCTATGGATCATTGCGAATATTGTATTATGAGTGAGGATACTGTGAGAGAAATAAGAGGAAGTTATAGCAGGTGTGATGTAGGTTGTATCCCTTCATTTGTTGGATAATAATAAAGGAAGGACTTAACAATTTATTAGGTGGACGTATCCCACACTGGGTGAACCACATATATCTGTGTCTCTATTGTATTGTGTATCTTCTGTGTTTTATTTTCGCATTTGTTTTATTTTATTTCTCTACGATCCTCTTTTTCTAGAGACTGGTATCAGAGCGAAAGCTAACTCGCAAGAAAAGAGGGTTCCTGGTTCGAGTGGGAGCAATGGACGAAGATGGAAAGTTTAGGGTCAATAAATTTAACGTATTTTACACATTATTTTGGTCACCCCAAGGATCAACTGACAACATGTGCATAACTCACTTCCATGTTCCCCGAAAACATTAAAAGAGACTTTCTCCATGAGAAAAGTGGTTTTCCTTTTCTCCCTTAAAAACTATGACAAGGGAGATCGTCGCACCTTGCTCTATGCATGAGGTGTGACGATGCTTGATCGTTGCACGTTGCATGAAATATGGAATGCGACGTCGCCGCAGGTTGCATGTACATAGGGTGCGATGATGCTTAAACAAGGGAACAGTGAAATTCATGAATTTTCTGGAAGGGAATCCTCTAGAAGATGAGGTGGCCTTCGATCGGTTTGGATCTTACTCGCTTCTCTGATTTAGTGGGATCATCCTAATCTCCTCATACATCCCTATTTCACCCTATATAAAGAGGGATCTCTTATGGAAAAGGTTATGGTTTGCAAAGGCTTGCTTATACATGAAGATTTCTGCTACAGATTATACTTGAGATAGTTTTGCTTTATATCTCTAAGTCAGATTGTGGATCTTCTTCATCAAAGGCATTGGAGAAAAGGTGTGTGTGTTGGAGCAAAGAGCCATTGGAATGTACCTTGCAACATCAAGGCATGGGTTGTATTCTCCACTTCCATTTTAATATAATGCAACAATAAATTTATTCCCTATAAAAGTGTCTTGACTTTTATTATATAACTCCTTGATCTTATACATAGAATTCATTGGAATATATATATATTTGTTCTCTCTCTTTGTTGGTTTGTGCTTCTTAAATAGGTTCACCATCCCAAAAATCCAAATATGGAGCGACAAGGACGACACTAGCTAGGATCAAGTGTCATTTAAAAGGTATGTTACTTGTCTCTCTCTGAACTAGTTTATATGAAAATGAAGTCTAAGTTGAAGTTTGTACTCTGTCTTGTTTTGCTCTAGCTTCCTGTCGAAGTTAGGGAGATTAATTTGTGTCTGCACTTACTAATTTTTCCAATAAAAAAATTGGTGACCATACCGGGGATACCGATTCTTTTGGTTTTTTACTTCTTATTTTCTTTTAGCTTGTCTTCTTTTGATCAATTTCATTCTCTGAGTCCGTGGCTGATCCATCTTGTCTCCTTGGTTTTGAAGGTTCATTCAAAATTTTTGTCATTCTTCCAAATTTTCTTTATATTCAGAGATCGTCGCACTATGTTCTATTTTCATACTACGATGATTCTTCATCATCACACTCTGCTTGTGTAGACCAAGGAGACGACGTCGCACTGTGCCTTACTTACAACTTGCGATGATCCTACATCGTCGCACTGTACCCTTTTGCAGCCTGCGACGATTCCTGTAGGAATTGTTGGAGTGAGAGTCAAATTTTCCTTTCTTTGCCCAGATTTGTCTTTACTGATTGGGATGAACTTTTAGCTTTGGTGAATGATTGGTTTACATATTTTAATCTTAGATTTGACTGATTTTCAAGGATTGAGAGTCTTCTTCATAAGTTTTATAAATTTCATCTTTTTACTTCTTATTGCAAGCGTATAATATCAAGGTTTTGTTCATGGGTGCTTGTTTTATGAGTCATTTTTTATTTCTTTTGAGTTTTGGTTTGATTTTAAGTTTTGGGTTGTTTTTGGTTAAGAAACAATTTTTTTTTGCATTCGACAAAAAGTTTTCTTATCTTTTCATTTTTTGCTTGCATTGTGAGTTTGATTTGGGAAATAGTGTTGAGAGTGCATTAGTCTTCTTAGACCATTCTTTCTTTTTTGGATTATGTCTCTGTTCTGATTTGAAAAGGAAAGGATTGAAGTTTATTCTTCTTTTTAGTAGTCTTTGTAAGAATTTTTTTGCATTCAAATATTTGTCAAAAGGAGAAAAATTGGAAAATTTAGTAGTTTTTTATTGTTTGGAGTCCATATCATTCAAAGATTAAGAAATTGTGCTTTGTATCTTTTGTATTCTGAAAAGAGAAACCTTCTCCCTATTGTAATTAGATTTCATCGAATGAAATGATTGCATATCATCTCTTCTTTCATTTTATTGGATCAAGTTCAAATACATCATCAGTTTCATTTCCGTTTCCCTTTTTAGTAAGAAACAACCTTTAAAATACAACATAATTTTAAAATCCATTAGCAACTTTTATTTTCTAGAACTTTTATACACCAACATTATCTAGGAAAGCGCTTTAGAATAGGTTGTAAGACACACTCTCCAAAGCATCAAAACAGACAATAGTATATTGTGATAGGGAGAGTTCAAATCCACTTGCTACATTTTGTCCTAGGAAGCCTTTCTAATAGAAGGGTCAATCACGAGGTCACATTAGGGATGGCAGAGTTACACACCTTGATTTGTTGGTCTTAGTGTAGAGAGTGTGCGTATTATTGGGGGTCACTTGAGAAGAAAATATTGTGGGGATCTTCTTGAGTTGATTTTGGGCTTAGATACCCTGCCCTTGCACCTGGATCGGACTATTCACTGCTTGCCTAGGCATCATTGTCGTAATTGGTAACCTTAGTGGCCTGTCTTTTTATATTCTTTACGCGAGGTGACTGTAGAGGGGAAAGTATTCACGGTACCTAGAATCGACGTTGGTCAAACTCACTCGGGCTCCTTGGAGGGTATACCCACGATTATGTGTGGGAGCTTGCACCAAGGTGTAAGTCCGTTAAGCAGGTCATCAACGCAACTTTTCTACCCTCTTTATCCCAGCCCCTTTGCCCCTTCTTGTCTTGATTTCGCGATGTTGGGTTTCATCACCAACTAGTGACTTCGAAATAAGAAGGTTTGTTTATGTGTTTGATATCTAGATTTTATTAGTGAGTGTTATTTGTTTCTCTAGTTGGCAATAGATTTATTTCATTCTTTATTTGGTGCGGCCAACATCGGCCCTCGATGTTCACGTAGGATGCGAGGATTACGTTTGGAAGATCCATAATAATATACTCCTTTGCTTCCTAACTCACCAGAGGGTTCTCCTGAGGGAGCAGTCAATAAGGTTGTAGCCTCTGAGATTGGAATTTCTACTCCATTGGAGGTATCAATACTTCGTGTAAATCCGTTATTGAGTGTTGTACAAGATCCACTTTTGATCCAGATAAATTCATCGGGAGATGTTGTTGATGAAGATTATACTAGAATACCTAGTGGACCTCACACAAAGTCTGGTTTAGACGATCCACTCTTTCAGAGTGAGTTGTTTAGAACTCCATTTCATACTCTTGGAATTTTTAATCCTAGCTCTTTTCCCCCTGTCCATTTTCTTTGGAGGACCTCTTCGGGACAAGATATTTTTGAAAAACTAGGAATGAGTCATCTATGCCAGAGGACCTCTAATCAACCTATGGCATCACATACACTTGTGACTTCTATTGCTTATACAATATCCTTGGA
Source organism: Picea engelmannii (assembly GCA_009831015.1). NCBI lineage: Eukaryota > Viridiplantae > Streptophyta > Pinopsida > Pinales > Pinaceae > Picea > Picea engelmannii. The sequence goes on from ML786664.1 coordinate 103,391, forward strand.
TCATTTTACTGGCATGACCAATAATGTTGTCACAGTCTCAGACCAATTGTTGGTGGGTTCTCATACAATTCTTCCTCTCCAGCTCACTAGCTCTACCATGGTCCCACAAGTTACGCATGTTTCTGCCGTAAGTGTGGTAATCACTCAATATCATATTGGAACACCACTTCCACTTAGATCAAATCTGTCACTTCCACCTTAGTATCATGCTCTGAATACGTCTATTGCTAATCCTGCCCAGAATCCATCCGGAGGGCCTAATATTTTTGTTCCTCCTGGGTATAATGCTGCTAGTAGTCTTGTTCCTACACCTACCCAGATTCTCTCCAGGGGGCCTAACATTCCTCCTCCACATTCACCTAGAGGATCTAATTGTCATGGCCCCAGTAGCTCCAATCAAGTTGGACACACAAGTCATTATGTCGCTTCTGGTTTTCAAATTCTAGTTGGAGGTCAACCTCAAGTTGGGGGACCATATCAAGTTGGGGGAAACCTCAAGTTGGGGGTCATAACCTAGTGTACGAGCAGTATACCCCTGGATTACAATCTCAACCTTGGAATTTTCCTTTCCAAGGCAATCAACAACAACCTAGGGGAAAAATCCTCAAGTTAATTCTTTTGTACCCCCTAATTCCGGGAAACCATATCTAGGTTCTATGAATCCTACACCGGGTCAAGATTTTCAGTCTAATGCTCCTCTCCAAGGAAGCATACCCTATCAACCAACTCATGTTGGATATTCGACTCAAAACCCTCCACCACTGAATTTGACAAGACTCTCTAACTATCTACAGACTGCTTATGGTTCTACTGGTATGCCTACGAGATTACCTCCTCAAAATTACCAGTTTCCTCAAGTGAACAGACGGTTGTCATTTCTTGCTACTTTGGATTTACCGGATTTATATAGGATTTTGAATGATCCTATCTTGCATTCTCCTTATTGGTCAGTTATACCTGCCAAGTTACCATCAGACATTCCTAATTTTGACAGTCGATCGAGAGAAGACCCAAATAATCATGTCATGACATTCCATCTTTGGTGTTCATCCAACTCCTTGATGGACGAATCCATAAGACTACATCTTTTCCAATGAAATCTTACGGGTTCGGCAGCCAAATGGTATATTGAATTTCCACGAGGATTATTCAATGAATTAAATGCTTTAGCTATGGATTTCTTAACACATTACCAGTTACCAATACGATACGAGACAGGAACTGAAATTTTGATTTCATTTAAACAATCCTCTTCTACTCACATTTCTGATCATATTCACGAGTGGAGGAGGAGAAGACGTTTAATCAAAGTTCCCTTTCCTGGTCAACTATTGGTTGAGTGGTTTACCAAGTCACTCATTGGTCCTATAGCTCGAGATGTCGCCATGGGTGGTGTCGTCACTGAAGAGCAGGCGATTAGTAGTGCTCAATACTTGGATCTCATTTATTCACAAACATGAACACTATAAGATTTGATCCTTGATGCTCCTCGCCCATCTACAAATCCAACCCCAACACCCCCGATAGCTTATCATGTTGTTGATGGAATTATTGGCACTTTTCATGCTGAGATTCGGTCTAAACAAGCCATTCATTCCAATCCCAAGTCTACTACTGCTAATGTACAAAATACTCCTCCTCTGACTCCTTCTCCCAGTAAAAATTCTGAGGTTAATTCGATTCAATCTACACATACTGGTAAAAATCAAAATAAAAATAAAGGGAAGGGTAAGAATAAAGAGGAAAAAAATAATAATCAACAATCTGATAAGCCCAAAACTCATCCTGTTGATGACAAAGACAAGCACAAGCCTCGTTATCCTTGCCTTATCTATGGTGATGATCATTATACGAAACATTGTCCGCGACGTGCTGAGGTTACTAAGTTTTTTCAAGGGACCGGGACACCTCCTACACCCATTGTTTTGTCACAATTGTTTCCTTCTCAGCAACAAGCCCAATTGCTCATTCATGAACAACCTTCTCCCTCTACCACATCTTAAGTACTTATGTGTAATGGTGACTCCAAGAAGAACAAATTTGCAGTCACTAATCGAGCCAAAGATTATTCTCCTTCGAAAGAGAAAGTTGATGATTCACCACCTCTGTTGGTTCAACCTCCTCCATCAACATCACCTCCTAATAGTCCTCTTCATCTCGAACAACCGAGTCTAGATACAGTTCTTTGTCCTCCTCCTAAAGGCATTGTTCATAAGTTGTTGTTTAATCCTCATGCATGTGTTTCTCAAAACTACATTATTGTAGAAGACCTTGCGTAGGCACCTTTTGCGATGTCGGTTCTCGAAGTCCTTCAAATTTGTCATACGCAACGAAAGGCGTTGTTAAAGGCTATTGGTAGAATTGATCCTACCGATATGAACTTGATAATATTTGAATTGGAAGATCATATTCCAAGGCTTCCTCCTCAATTAGCGTTTCAAATACAAGTTGTTGTGGAAAATAAGAATATTTTTCGAACCGTTATTGATGAAGGAGCTTAGAATTGTGTCATGTCCGTCATTTGTTGGAAATCCATTGGCTCTCTTTCCCTTACCGAGTCACACAATACTCTAAAATCTTTTAATGGTACAGGGTTTAAACCTTATGGTGTTCTTCCTTCGTTGTCTATTACATTAGAAGGCAAAGTGGTTACTGTTGAGGTTGAGGTCTTTGATGCACCTCTCGATTATAACCTTCTACTTGGTCGTAGTTGGATTGATTCCATGCGTGCAGTTGTTTCTACTCTTTCTGTGTGATATGTTTCCCTCACCAAGGAAAAGTTGTTATTGTCGATCAACTTTCCTTCTTTAATTCTGATTCACGTACTAGTAACATACCTTTCATTGCAAAAACACCTCTTGGTTATGAGAATGTCGGTGTGGGTATTCTAAAGGATTCATCGTTAATGGGTACATTCCCCATTCCACCACCTCATATACCTCCTCCTTTTGTTGCTTCAATTAACATGATATCAACCATTATTGGTGAAATCCCTGAGTCTTATGACCCTTGGATAATACCTATCTCTGACGACTGTCTTCTTTACGACGACATAATTCCTTTAAGTTCGATAGAATTGGCTTATCAAACTATTCAATCGACAACTCCTTCTCCTCATTCTCTCTTAGATGCATCTCCGGATCCATTTCACATTGTATTTCACACCGATGAAATGATCATGACAATCATGTCTATGGAAGATACCCCATGGGACGATGGGCATCATCGTTCTATTCTCTTCCTGGTACCCAAGACTATAGAGAGTTACCAACGGATTTTGAATCTATCTACTGTTGTTACTATTTCCTCTGTTCCTGAACCAATACATGATGTTTTGTATGAAGGGAACTTGGGTAACATTTCACCTACCATCCCTCTAGATATTTCAATTAAACCTGGAGTCATGGAAAATATTCACATCAATGCCTCGTGTTCTATTGATGAGATCCGAATTTACAAAGTTATTTTCCAAGAATTTTGTGACGTTTTTTCCTGGAGTTACGCAAAGATGCCTGGCATTGATCTAGATATAATTGTACATGAGATTAAGACTTACCTAGATGATAAACCCATTCGACAGATACTTCGCCCAGTACATCAATGCAAAGCTGCTACTATTAAACTCGAAGTTGAAAAACTTCTTAAAGCTGATTTTGTCTATCATGTGGCTTTGATTGATTGGGTGTCCAATATTGTTCTAGTTACGAAGAAACAATGCACGATCTGTGTTTGTGTATATTATAGGGATATTAACAAATCTTGTACAAAAGACAATTATCCAACCCCTTTCGTTGACCATATCGTTGATGACTGTATCGGGAGTGAAATCTTCTCATTGATGGATGGTTTCTACGACTATAATCAAATCAATATTTTACCTATGAATCAACATAAGACTTATTTTATTTTCCCTTGGGGAACCTTTGCATATCGGAAACTACCTTTTGGTCTCAATAATGTTGGTGCAACTTTCCAATGTGCTATGTATTACACTTTTCATGATATTAAGCACATTGTACAACCTTACCTCGATGATTTACCTACGCATTCCATGCATCGTCAAGATCACCCGACACATTTACGGGCCATTTTCCTACGTTGTCTCTATTATCGCATCTGATTGAATCCACATAAATGTGTATTTTGTGTGGAGTCTGAATGAATTCATGGTTTTATCGTGTCTACAGATGGGATTAAGGTCGACCCTCTGAAGGTTGAAGCTATTCTCAATTTTCCTCCTCCTTTTACACTACGTCGGCTCCAAAGTTTGCAAGGGAAGGCAAAATTTTTACGTTGATTCATCCCCAATTATGTTGAATTAATGAAAGGTTTTACTCGACTTCTTAAGAAGGGTTGCGATTTTGTATGGGATTACCTTGCCAACAAAGCCTTGAATATTTGAAACTTGTCTTAACCCGTACGCCATTGTTATTTCTTTCCGATTATAGTCGAGATTAATTCTTATACTTAGCTGCTTCGGACTCTACCATAGCTATGTTTGTAGTCCAAGAGGATGATTCACATGATGAACATGTTATCTACTATTTGATTTGGAGTCTCACGACCACCAAAACTAAATATATGCATGTGGAAAAACTGGCCTTGGCAGTGGTTCAAGCTGTACAACGTTTTCGTCATTACATCTTATTGTGCAAAAACACAGTCATTTTCAATTGTAGCCCCATGCAACACATCCTTACTCAACAATTGTTGGGGGGGAAATAATCCAAATGGATAGTTATTCTTCAGGAGTTTGATTTGGAGTTTGAGCAAGCCAAGTCAAATAAATCTTTGGTTTTTGCTGAGTTGATATGTGACCTTCCCTCCACTGAGACAAAAATTGTGGTAGAAGATTCCTTTCCTGATGAGTCTCTCTTTCTGATCAGTTCTGACAACATATGGTATGGAGAAATTATCATTTATCTCCAAATCCAAACTTTTTGGCCCGATCTTTCTAGTGTAGATCGTCGTCGTATTCGATATCAAGCCCACCAATACATTATCCTTGGTGATACCCTTTACTATTGTGGTATTGATTCCATATTTTGATGATGTCTAACCTATGATGAAACTGAAAAATATTTGAATGACTGTCATTATATAGCATGTGGTGGTCATATGTCTGGGTATGCCACTGCCCAAAAGATCTTGCGAGTTGGTTACTTTTGGCCTTCATTTCTTAAGGATTGCATTATTGTCGTTCAGAAATTCCATGCTTGTCAAATGTATAACAATAAGATCCGATCTCATCCTGATCCTCTTTACCCTGTAGTTTTTGTTGGTCCATTTGCTAAATGGGGCATTGACTTCATGACATGTAACCCTCACTCGACCGAGGGGTATGGATATATTATCGTAGATGTGGATTATTTCACTAAATGGGCCAAGGTGATGCCTACATTTGATAATACTAGGAAAACTGCAACATTATTCATATTCAATCATATAATTACTAGATTTGGTGTCCCTCAATCCATCATCACTAACCATGGTAGTCATTTTCGCAATTTCATGATGTTTGAACTTACCGAGAAGTTGGGTCTTCGACATGTAAACTCAACACCTTACTATCCATAGGCCAATGGCTAGGTTGAAGCAATCAACAAAGTTCTCACTACTAAGCTTCGACGGATGGTAGGAATTCAGAATTCAAGCTGGCACATGATGCTCTTCTCGACTTTATGGGCCTATCGAACATCTGTTAAATGTGCTACAGGGTTCACACCTTTCCAATTAGTATATGGTATCGAATCTATTCTATCGATTGAATGTGAAATCCCATCTTTGAAAGTAGTTGTCGAACTTCTCCCTAACACCTCAGTTGAAGAGGAATGTCTCTTGTATTTGATGCAATTAGATGAGACTCATCGTGATGTTGCCTTATTCATTGAAACTCAGAAGAAGCATGTCAAAGCTCAATATGACAAGCATGTCGAACCACGTGTTTTTTCTGAGGGTGATTTACTTCTTCTTTACGAACATGATCATGACTTATTAGGGTCCGGTAAATTCGAGCCCATGTGGCATGGCCCTTATATTGTGAAACGAGTACTGGAGAAAGGGGCTTATGAGCTGGTAGATTATGATGGAATTATTTTGAGTGAACCCAGAAATGGGATTTACTTGAAGAAGTACTATGCTTAAACTATTTTTGCATGAGTGTTGTGTATTTTTAATGTAGCATACTCTAGTGTGTTTTTTCATTTGCGTTCTGCCTTTTAGTTGCTTACCTTGCATTGTGCTTGGTTTCTAGATTTTGGTGTCTTCTCCACCCTATATCGGATTTGTTGATGGTGCTAGTCGTAGTATTCAAAACCTAGTGTTTCCTACATTTATCGAGTTGTTAACTGACGTCATTTGATTTGGTATCCGTCATCTTATTGTATGACTTGATTCACAATTAGTAGTGTTGCAATTGAGTAACATTTATTACATCTGAAGTCCTACTTTGTTACAGGTATACTTAAGAATTTGCCTCTTGGAAATACATTTTGATTATATTGAGTATAAATATATTCCTAGATGTCTAAACACATTAACAGGTGCATTGGCTAATTTTTTGTTAGACATACATTTGAGACATTTATAAACCCAAACACACATTTAAAAAAAAGGAGACAAGTAACCCGTTAGGAACTTTATATTAATACAAAAAAAGTTACAAAAAGTGTTTTTCCAAGGACCAAAGTATCAAAATAGTGAAGCTCATGGCTTCATATACAATAGAATCAAGGATGCTTCTCATTGTAGCAAACAATTGTCCGTGCAACTCTACAGAGCAGTTGACTAATAGATGTCGATACGCCAATTGTATGGCGTTGGTAGTGTCGAGGAAGTTCATCCACCGTGGTATCATGGATGGTCATGGTTAATCCCTTTAGGTTCTGCTCTATATCCTTGAGATCTGCAGTAGCCACTCCTACCACAACGCCTCTCTTTCCTTGCCTCTAAATGGGATATGATCATGGAGGACAACAAGGAACCACATCTGCATTATTGAGAGCTCTTGATTAGTATTGGATAAATGACAAAAAACATTTTATAATTAAAATATCAAAAACATCATATAATGAAAATTTCCTTCTTACCTATGTCTCCCCACTGAGATACTTCAGGTAGAGATAATTCAGGATCCCCACGGAATTTCATCTCGACGTAAGCATAGTCCTCCACCATGATTAGTTGATTTCTGAGCCACTGGAATTTTTTTTTGTCATATTTGACAATAGGCATGCCACTGTGACGAGCCATCAAATCCACCCATATTTTCATCTGTGGATCTTGTGGAGCAGGTATGCCCCACTCCAACTGTAGACGTAAGATGGGGACCCTCTCCAGAAAGAAGGACACTAAAATGGATCCATAACCAAACGGTTTCAACCGACCATTCTGACACTTTGTTAGTTGCTTTTTCATGTTCTTCAAGAGACCCTCGCACCAGTTGAAGACCCGGGGCTCCATACACTCCATGGCATATTGAAAATGGCTTTGAAAAGCCATGTGGGGAGCCACACTCCCTACCATCCTGGTGATAGTATAGAGGATGGTTCTCAATGGTAAATCTTGAACATCCCTAATGGAAACCTTGCCACTATACTTTTCTGTACATGGCATGCAATGGTGTGAAACATAGTAATCCATGGGTTCTCCCCCACCCCTTCGGAAAGTAAATTTCATTTATATCCAAGGTGAGTGTATGCACACCCACGTGAAAGGCTTGTTCATTTACATCCCACATGTGGACTAGATACTCCAGCAATCTCAGTTGGGCTCTCATGCTCTGAATTTTGAATAACTTGAGTAAACCACACTCTCTGAGTGCCATCACTATGCATGGATCATTCCTGGAAAAGTAGTCTTCTTCCTCATGCTCTTGTTCCCTCCACTCAAGCATTTTGACTAAGGAAAACCTGCAAAGTAACATCAAAAGATGATTAGTCATAAAAAATAAATTCTTCGAAGTTTTCCTAACTCATTTTTTCTTTTCAAAAATGGAGTTGTGGTCGTCCCAGGGATTTTATTTTACACAGAGAGATGTCATCGCACCTTGTCTTTGAGTCCCTTGTGACAATTTAAGATCGCCACAGTTCATGATACTGTGATCCTGCAACGATCTCAAAGCGCAGTGACCTCTAAAAAATCGACCTAAACTCAAAATTGAACCAATAAAAATGAAATTTTAAACCATGAAAAGAGAAAGGGGTAAGAGATTACCTTTTTGATGGAAGCGGTTTGCGAAATGGTCCACTACGTGCTCCAGAATCAACACTTGAAATTTGGAAGAAAATGAGGGTTTTTGGAATTGTTTGTGTGAAATTGCAAAATTAAATGGTAAATGGGTTGTTTTGACCTATTTTATTACTTTTTACCATATTTTCTTGCAAAATTAAATTATTTTTTATATTTTACCTATGCCCTAAAGTCTAACCAACTTTGCAAAGTGTTTTCTATTACAAATTGACAGATCTAAGGATGAGGCATTTGACAAGGATCCACCATTTTTGGTTGTTTTTCTTATGTACAAATTCTTTTAGGGTTTTTTAGGAAAAACTCTGAGCACAATCTTAATTCTTTCTCACGCTTGTGAAACCATGAGAATGAAATCGAGTAACCTTTTATCATTTTTTGGAACTCGCATTGGTAATATGAAAAACAAACCCTACGGAATATCCTTTAAGCTCTTTTCAAGCTCCTTAAACACGAAAATATAGCTGAGCGACCTTGTTCTTTTCACGCTTGTAAAAGTATTTGAAGAAAACATCTCATGAGCGGTAGATTATCTCTTTTTCGGTCTCATCAGACTAAATTATGAAAAAGGACATTATGGAGTTCTCTTTAAGTGTTTTTCAGACTCTCTAAACATGAAAAACCCCTGAGTTTTATTTCTTTGGAATCGTAAAAAAAACATTGAAAGACCCATATGGGATCAAACCACTCCTTCTTAGGGTTCGTTAAGCATACTCCGAGGGACTCGTCCGAAGGATGAGATTACATTACACACATATGTTATCCTCCTCAATCTTGTGTAAAAATAAAGAGGTACTCGCCAGAAATTGTGGGGGAAATTTGGGAAATAAATGTTTATTTGTATCCATGTTAGCGGAAGTAAAAGTCACTCTTGAACATGACACCCCCCTTCATCACTATATCTAGGTTGGGAAATCCATTTGTCTCTCGTTTGACCATCCACAGGATCATATGATGGGTCCTCCTTGAGTCAATGTTTCCAAGACAACTGTCGTGTCGTTCATATTTTCAAGAGAATTCCAACCTAAAAAAGCCTTCTATCGAGTCGGCCATCTACAATTATAAATTTTCTACCATGTCGGCCTTCTCCGAGTTAGTCTCGAATCACTTCATACTTTGATCTACTTCAAATCTATTACATATTTTGTGTCATTGATGGGGGATACATTAAGGACCTCTTATGACGAGTCTTTTCCTGTCGACTTCAACTCATTATCCAGGAACATGACTTAGAAATCACATTAGTACCTTGGAGCCTACATGCCTAAATGGCAGGTTTCTTCGCTTTCAACAGTGGGTTCACATCATTGACCCCTGATTGGAAGATTCCATCAAGTGTTCGACTTCAAATCATTCATTCACATTCGTTGGATTGTACTAGAGTATCTTGGGATTCATTGACATCAATGGTGATTTCACTTGCACTTGTTAACGATTTTCATTAATGACCGGTAATCAAGTGGTTTATATTATGTTCAAATTCAACACCTGTAATCACATGGCTAGATTCATACATAGAGACGATGGATATGAAGACCTTGGATCTCACCATATTGGTCCAGGTTGTGACAGAGTATTCATAAGTTTGTACTGACACACAGATCCACTGTGTATGTCTTATGGCTATGTCCGATTTTGAATTCTTTAAGAGCATAGATCCACAGTGTATTTTCCGTGGCTATGTTGAGTCATGATGACATGGATCCACAATGTATGTTTAGTGTCCATGAATCACTTGAAGCTTATGATTAGAGTCACTTGTAGTATGAGTATGGAAATTCCTACCTCAGAATATGGTATATTATTATGCAAATGCTTGATTGTTTGCAGGTTCCCGATCGATGCACTCCTTGCTTTCGACACACACATTCTACAAAGTATATCAGCTATCACAAATTCCAACTTCATACTTTGGGGTGAATTTTTTTACACATTATTTTTGTCACCCCATTGATGAACTGACAACATGTGCATAACTCACTTCCATGTTCCCTGAAAACATTAAAAGAGAGCTTCTCCATGATAAAAGTGGTTTTCCTTTTCTTCCCTAAAAACTGTGACAAGGGAGATCGTCGCACCCTACTCTATGCATGGGGTGTGACGATGCTTGATCGTCGCACGCTGCACCAATATGGAATGCGACGTCATCACAAGCTGCATGTGCATAGGGTGCGATGATTCTTAAACAAGGGAAAAGTGAAATTCACGAATGTTCTAGAAGGGAATCTTCTAGAACATGAGGTGGCCTCAGATCGGTTTGGATCTTACTCGCTTCTCTGATTTAGTGGGATCATCCTAATCTCCTCATCCATCTCTCTTTCACCCTATATAAAGAGGGATATCTTATGGAAAATTTTAAGGTTTGCAAAGGCTTTCTTATACATGAAGAGTTCTGCTACAAATTATACTTGAGATAGCTTTGCTTTAGCTCTCTAAGTCAGATTGTGGATCTTATTCATCAAAGGAATTGGAGCAAAGGTGTGTGTGTTGGAGAAAAGAACCATTGGAAGGGACCTTGCAACATCAAGGCATGGGTTTTATTCTCCACTTCCATTTTAATATAATGCAACAATACATTTCTTCCCTATAAAAGTTTCTTGACTTTAATTGTATAACTCCTTGATCTTATACATAGAATTCATTGGAATATATATATATATATATATATATATATTTGTTCTATGTCTTTGTTGGTTTGTGCTTCTTAAACAGGTTCACCATCCTGCAAATCCAAATATGGAGCGACAAGGATGACACTAGCAAGGATCAAGTGTCATTTAAAAGGTATGTCACTTGTCTCTCTCCGAACTAGTTTATATGACAATGAAGTCTAAGGTGAAGTTTGTACTCTTTCTTGTTTTGTTCTAGATTCCTATGGAAGTTAGGGATATTAGTTTTTTCTTCACTTACCGATTTGTTTGATTACAACGTCCAAAACTACTAGTTATAGAAGATGCAGATGGAAGATTATTTATATCAAAAGGATCTATTCCTATGAATGGGTGGAATAGCAAAGAAGCCGACAACCATGAAGGATGAAGAATGAGAGATTCTTGACAGAAAGGCTCTGGGAATGATACGGCTGAGCCTGACAGCATTGGTGGCTTTCAATATTTCGAAAGAAAAGACAACGAAGGAGTTGATGGATGTATTGGATAAATTGTATGAAAACCCCCAGTATCCAATAAGGTATTTCTAATGAAGAGATTATTTAATCTGAAGATGTCATAAGGTGGTTCTGTTGCAGATCATTTAAATGCATTTAATACGGTTACTAATCAACTAAGTTCTGTTAAAGTGGACTTTGATGATGAGGTCAGGGCTCTTCTAATCTTGTGCCCATTGCCAGAAAGCTGGAATGGCTTGGTCATGGCTGTAAGTAACTTTGTCTCTAGTTCAAACACTTTAAAATTTGATGATGTTTTTGGTGTTATCCTTAGCGAGTAAATGCGACGGAAAAACACACGTGAGACATCAGGTAATGCATTGAACATGGAGAAAAAGGGAAGAAAAAAGGATAGAGGAAAGGGCTCAGGAAACCGTGGGAATTATAGGAAGGACAGATCCAAATATAGACTTGGAAAGATAGAGTGTTGGAATTGTGGGAAGAAAGGACATCTGAAGAAAGACTACAGAGCTCCAAAGAAACAAAGAGATGGATAACAAGAGAAAAATCAGGAAGCAAATGTAACAGGTGATGTGTTACAAGATGCTTTGATTCTTTCTATAGATAATATTTTTGAGTCTTGGGTAGTATATTCGGGGGCTTCATTTCATGCCACACCCCATAGGAAACATTTTCTAGATTATGTTCAAGGTGATTTTGGATAGGTTCATTTGGTTAATGATGCACCATGCAAAATTGTTGGAATGGGAAAGGTAAAAATAAAGCAAAGGAATGGAAACCAATGGTTGTTGAAAGAGGTAAGACATGTTCCAGATCTAAGGAAAAATCTAATTTCAACAGGGTAGTTGGAAAGTGAAGGTTGTATATCCATATTTATAGATAAGGTGTGGAAGGTCACCAAAGGATCATTGGTGATAAAAAAAGGAGAGAAGGTATGTACATTGTATTTATGTAGTGGTAATACTGAATTTTATATCTCTTTAGCTTCTACAGGAGTGGATACAACATTGTGGCATCATAGGCTTGGACACATGAGTTAGAAGGGGATTTAGATACTTCACAAAAGAATTTTTTTTCGGATCTTAAACAAATTGATTTGGATTTTTGTGAGCATTGTGTTTATGGAAAATAGAAGAGAGTCATATTTCTCAGAGTTGGGAAAGAAAAGAAGAGTGAAAGGTTAGAGATTATGCATACAGATGTATGGGGACCATCTCAGGTATCATCTCTTGGTGGCTCTCATTATTATGTTACTTTTATTGATGATGCAACTAGAAAAACTTGGGTTTATTGCATTCGACAAAAATATGATGTTTTTGATACTTTTAAGAAATGGAAAGCTTTAGTTGAGAATTAGACAGGAAAAAGGTTGAAGTGTCTCATATTAGACAATGGAGATGAATATTGCAGCAAAGAGTTTGATGATTATTGTTCATACCATGGGATTCATAGAGAGAAGACAGTTTCAAGAACACCACAAGAAAATGGTGTGTCAAAAAGGATGAACAGGACAATCATGGAGCATGCAAGGAGTATGAGATTGCATGTTTTTTTTCCCTTACAGTTATGGGAAAATGTTGTAGATATTATTGTTTACTTAATAAATAGAGGACCTTCAAACTCTTTGGATGGTGGAGTTCCAGAGGAGGCATGGGCAGGTAAAAAGGTTAACTATTCTTTTTTCAAGATTTTTGGTTGTGAAGCATTTGTCCATATTGATAAAGAAAGTAGAACAAAGCTTGAGGCAAAATCCAAGAAGTGTACCTTTATTGGATACAGTTTTAATGATTTTAGTTATCTCTTATGGGATTATGAAAATCACAAAATCATTAGGAGTAGAGATGTCATATTCAATGAGAAGGTCATGTACAAAGATCAATTGCAGGGAAAGATACAAGAAAAAGAAAAACCAGAATACAAAATGATTGATGAGATTACTTAAAAAGAAACTCCAAAGGTACCAGAAAATCAAAATGTACAACAATAGGAGCAACAGGTACCTCAAACTCCTGCAAGTGTCGTTAGAATATATACCATATTAAGTAGACCCCCTGAACGATACTCTCCTTCATTGTATTATTTATTTTTGATTGATTCTGGTGAACCAGAATGTTATGAAGAGGAAATGAAGGTAGACACTAAAAAGAACTGGGAGCAAGGAATGAAAGAGGAAATGGATTCCCTGGTAAATAACAAAACTTGGGATTTGGTTCATTTGCCTGCATAAAAAAGAGAATTATAGAATAAATGGGTTTACAAGTTGAAGGAAGAATATGGAGGCAAAAAGTGGTACAAGGATATACTTGTTGTAAAGGGGTTTGCTCAAAAGAACGGTATAGATTTTGATGAAATATTTTCTCATGTTGTTAAAATGACTTCAATTAGGAGTATTTTAAGTCTTGTGGCAATAGAAGATTTGCATCTTGAACAGTTAGATGTAAAACCAACTTTTATCCATGGGGATTTGAAGGAAGATATTTATATGCAACAGCCACAGGGGTATGAGGTCAAAGAAAAGGAGAATTTGGTATGCAGGTTGAAGAAGATCTTGTATTGACTAAAGCAAGATCCAAGGCAGTGGTATTTGAAGTTTGGCAGGTTTATGGCAGAGCAAGGTTATAGTAGATGTCACTCTAATCACTATGTTTATTTTAAAAGGCTAGAAAATGGAAGCTATATTATCTTGCTATTGTATGTAGATGACATGCTTGTTGCAAGGTCTAATATGAAGGATATAAATATGCTCAAGAAGAAATTAGCTAATTCATTTGCAATGAAGGATTTGGGTGTTGCAAAGAAAATCCTTGGTATGAGAATAACAAGAGAGGGGGAAAATCACAAATTGACATTGTCTCAGGGTGAGTACATAGAAAAGGTGTTGGAGAGGTTTAGAATGCAGAATGGAAAACCAGTCAGTACGCCTTTGGCCAACCATTTAAAATTAACTAAGGAAATGTGTCCCAAGACACAGGAGGAGATAGAATACATGTCCAGGGTCCCTTATTCATCAACAGTTTTCAACTTGGTGTATGCGATGGTTTGCATAAGACCAGATATTGCACATGCAATGGGACTTGTGAGCAGGTGTATGAAAAATCCAGGTAAAGAACATTGGGAGGAAGTAAAGTGGATTCTCAGGTATTTGAAAGGTACTGCTACTCATGCATTATGTTTTGGAGGTTCAAACATTGTTCTAGAGGGATATGTTGATTCATATATGGCATGTGATAAAGATACCAGAAGGAGCACCACATGGTATGTTTTTACTATAGGTGGAACAATAGTAAGTTGGATTTTGAAACTGCAAAAGGTTGTTGCACTTTCAACAACAGAGGCAGAGTATGTTGTTGCTACAGAGGCTAGTAAAGAGATGATTTGGTTACAAATGTTTATGGAGGAATTGGGAAAGAAGAAGGATAATAGCAGGTTGTACTGTGACAGTGAGAGTGCCATTCATCTTGCAAATAAATCAACCTTCCATTTGAATACTAAGCATATACATATCATGTACCATTTCATACGATCCGTATTGGAAGATGGACTTTTGAAGTTACAAAAGATACACACTAGCCAGAATCCTCCAGACATGTTAACAAAAGGAGTAACTAGGGAGAAATTGAGTTCCTGATCAGTTTCAGTTGGTATTAAAGCATGAAGTTGAAGATGAGAAATTTTCCAGGTCCAAGAAGGATCATAGTCCAGCATATACAATGGTGGTGGAGTTGTTGAGATCAATCTCCAAGTGGGAGATTATTGGTTGTGGAGCCTGATTATATTCTTTATTCAAAGGTCTTTTTTTTCAACCGTGTTTATACCCCATGAATACTTTACACCCCAGAAGAATGTACACTCCTCCATGCGGAGGAGTGAATGGTGGGGTTACCCCCCTGCAGGGTTCGAGGGCAAGCAGGCCCCCAGAGGAAAAATTGCCTTGTAAATGTATATTGAAATTTCATTGTAAATCTGGACCATTCATTATAAGGTCGCAGATCTGATGGTAGAAGTTATGTTAGGGTTTTTTTCCCTAGAAGGCAACCCTCTTTCATGAGGGAAATGTATTGTGGCTATGGATCATTGTGAATATTGTATTATGAGTGAGGATAATGTGAGAGAAAGAATATGAAGTTGCAGCGGGTGTGTTGTAGGTTGTATCCCTTTATTTGTTGGATAATAATAAAGGAAGGACCTGGAAATTTATCTAGTGGACGTAGCCCACACTGGGTGAACCACGTATATCTGTGTCTCTATTGTATTGTGTATTTTCTATGTTTTATTTCCGCATTTGTTTTATTTTATTGCTCTACAATCCTGTTTTTCTAACATATTTGATAACTTTCTCTCTTCAACTTTTCCTCCAGTTCTTTCATTTGTTGTTGACATTGTTGTTATACTGGAGTTACCATGGAACTAACTTGCTTTTCGATATTTGCATCTTTTTTCTTTATGATTTCTTGTAGTCGACTAATTTGATTATCCCTATGATCAAGACCCGTATTCAAAACATTTTCTAATCATTGATTTGTTGTTGCAAAATCTCCTAAAGTATTTTCCATATTGTTTGAAAATCCTTGATTATTTTTCCCTTGTCCATCATATATGATCCTTTGCCTCATTTCCATTGAATCGTTTTTTTACTTATTTTTTCCTTGAACAATATATTTTCTTTTCTTGTTGAAGAAAAAATTCGCAGCAGGCATCTCCTTTGGTTCTATAGGGGTTAAGTCATCAACATAAGTTACTTCGAAACCTTGTGCTCTAGGAATAGAAGTTATAGGAGTCATTGATAAGATAGGAGATCCATTAGCACTAGATTTCTCTTGACCTTGATTACTATTTATAGAAGTATTAATGCTAGAAATAATTGACAGAGAAGTATTCTCAGGTATTGTTGTCTCGGTAGCGGGCTTATTGTGTTGTTTAAACATCTCTATAAATATGGCCCATTGCGATGAAAAAATCCTTTCATTCCAAGCCTTCATTTGGTCTTCCTATGATGGATCATTAGTTGGCTCTTCTGATAGTGTTAATGTTTTCTCATTTGTATTGGTTTGGCTCTGTTGTTTAGGTTTTGAACCCTGTGACAAGTCTTCAACTGGGTTTCCATTGTGAGTAGGATTTTTTTTCTTTGTTATATCACCAAATGTTTCTCTAGACTTCACTTGTTGAAGAATACCTAGAAAATAACTTCTTCTATGGCTTTGAAACTTGTAAAACTCTGAATGATCTTGTTCAAAAATTATTTTAATTCTTTCCAAAACATGATCATAAGAAGTGAAATTTTTTAAAATATAATCAAAAGTATAATCTTCATGCAAATACTTCTTTGCTGCAATTTGGATACAATGATTTTCAACCACTTTAATTGGACCATTGTTTGCATAGGGGCAGACCCAGGGTTCAATGCTTCAAAAACGCACCAACAAAACACTAACTATCGGCCCTTTCGGAAACACCTGTGAAGCAGATGAAGTCTCACCCGAGGTAGAGGCAGGGGTGTTGTAGGACTCAAGTGTCTACAACCTAGCTAGGGCACAGATCTGTGATTACATCACTCTAACAAAGCACTTAATAATTATCATTCATTAATATTTAACCCTTATCCACATCGCAGATAAAACCCTAATTACATAACAACGCAGTATTCAATGAGATATAACACATTCAAGCACTTAGCACAAATAAATAGATCAGATATAACATTCATTCACATTACTAAGCACTTAGATATTATATTAGATGCATTTAATCATACATAAAGATAACAACACTAAGCATAAATCACACCAATCACACCAATCACACAAAGAAACCATAACACAGGATATACGTGGTTCACCCCCAGTGTGGGGCTACGTCCACCAACTCTTCTTCTTCTTTATTGTCTTTTGTCAATCTCTTTACATGCATAGATCCTCAAACCCAACTCCACATAGGACAAGAGATCTGTGTGCACCTCGCTAGATCCTCATTCCCCGAGTTAGATCTCATCACAAAGCCTTCTTACACAGTCTACACACAAGCTTATTACAATCACTTGCACATAGCTCTTCAATTCTTAACACATAGTATGCACAAAGCCTCTAGATCCGCACTAAGACGATTCTACTAGGTCTAGTAACTACTTCTTACATTGCCTAGGTATCTATTTATACATTACAAAGGGTCCTAAGCATGGGAAAAACCCATGGGCCGACATCCCATACCCATTACATAAACCCTAAACCCAAAAAGTCCACAAAAAGGTGGCGAGATCCTGCGATCTCCACTTCGCCCAGCGCTTCGCCTTCAACCAGCCCATCAAAGTCCCAAAATTGGTCAAACATGACCATCGTTTCCACAAAACCTGGTCAAGGGCCAACAGGCCCCCAACACTCACCCGTGACTCGTCCCATGTCACTTTGATATCGGTAATTCTGCCTCAAACGCCCCGAGTTTGGCTCGAGTTGCTTCGACCTGTTGCTTCACTAGAGCCTCCTGCTTGGCGAACTCCTGAATAAATTTCTCGTTTACAAGTCCTTCTAAGAACTGTTCCACCTAAGTGACCACTTGTTCTAGTTGTGCACCTTGTCCTTCGATTTCCTCGAAAAGTGTGCAAGCTTCATCCTGCACTGGCTGGAGCCTCTGGGTCACTTCCATGACTTTACTCTGGATGGCATGGACCTATTACTGAACCATGTGTTGTTTCTGGGATCTTTTCATCCTCTCGACCATTGATAGTGGCTTTAACTGTGCTTTCACTAATGTTGCTTGCTTCTTTTCTTCTTGGAGCTGTGACTCCAATGTATTCAGTTCAGGGTCCTCTACAAGGAACTCATAGGTCTACACACTTTGACTGCTGAGTTGTTTGCATTCCAAGGAAATGCCTTGATTCTCTCAACTACGCTCCTATCAATTTTCTCTCTCTTATCTTTCACTTCTTGCAGAGTGCTTGGCATTGCTTGTAACTCCAGTTATGCTACCCTCTGTTGTAGTTGTTGAATGGCTTTAGCAAGCTTCACCACTTGACTCTCCACTGAGTCTTCTTCTATCTGTTCTAAGCCCATCATAGAGCGAAGTGATCTAATGATTTCTTCTTTAACTCCAACCTACTACTCGAGCAGTTGTTCTTTCTCCTTATGAATTTGTTCTCTATCCTATGCGAACTTCATATGGAGGTTGTCTTTTTCCTGCTGCGCAACTTGGTGTTACTCTATGGATTCCTCTTTTGCTTGCTTTAGGGCCTCTATGGCCTGTTATTTTTCCTCCTGGACATGATGAAGGCGAGCTTTGGTCGAGTTTGCTAATCTACGTAGCTAGGTAGGCTCATCTCCCAATTCAATTCCTTCAGATGAAGGTGGCGCAGTAGATACTGCACGGCTGGAGTTGTACCCCTTTTAGTTCTTCTTTGATCCTATCATATATGGTCTCTTGCTTGACTTTGCTTCTTTGTAAGATATCCTCCGAGGTGTCTGACATAGCGGCAATGATGAAGTCAATGTCATCTGTTATGAGCACAGTCTAAAATGATGGTTTATCGGCTTTTGACTTCTTCCGCGATGTAGGTTTCGTGGGGGAAAACTTTATTTTCTTGGATGGCTCAGCCTCATCAATGGGATCCTTAGGTGGTGTTACTTCGCCCTGCTTCTGCTTGTCTTCTTCACCGTTGTCCTCTTCTTTATCTACTTTGTCACCGCCTCCTCCTTCAGGTGAATCTGAAGCAGTTTCTTCTGATGTGATGTGTGTTTCTTGTACATCTTCTTTCTTTTTCTTCTTGTTGTTGTTGGGTACATTATATTCTTCTCGGATGACCATAGAACTTCCAATGAGGTCAGGGTCAGACAGTTATGCTTGGTTGATTGGTATAAGGAACTCTTTAGGCCAATCCTTAGTTATTTCTTCCATGTCCTCCTCTGTGAGCTTATAGTAGGATTGGAGTTCTTCTTTATGTTCATCTCCACGCGCAGTGATATAAATAAAATGTCTATCTTCGTAGAACTTCACAAAGGGCCTGAACCTGTGTAGGGTATTCGACGTCATGTGAGGGAAAGACTTAATGGCCCTCTTCAACTACAAATAGTGTGATTCCATCTGTTAGGGAGTGGTCCCAATGGTCCAATGGCGAGATTCTCGGCCATAATTGTGTTTCTAGTCATTCTGAAACATCGGTCTAATGTTCAGGACGCCTCCAATGGTCATATTTATTTGCCATGGTGAAGTTTCGATCTGCTTTGTTCTGATATCCTGACGAGGTTCAAGTTATGTCTATCGTCCTTCTGCGAATTCCTTTCTGGTACCTCTTGCAATTTTTCTAGCTTTGCTCTCTTCTTACTAATCTTTCTAGCCCTCTTCCCTGTGATCTGAGTTACCGGGTTCCTCTTTCCATTCTGATTCTTGTCTGTACTTAACATAGTAACTTCGCGCTAATGATATTCTTTCATAGGGTTCAAGAGTAATACTTCTTCTTTTTCTGGAGTAGGTTCTCTACTCTCTTGCATGGATAGGTTTCTCAAGCCTTCTTACGTTCTTTCAACTTCGACAACTAGGTCTCTGGTTCTTAGTAGCTTCTACTTGTCCTCCTTCTCTTCTATTAAGTGTGTTATTCTTCTAGCCATGAAATCCCTCAGTCTTTTCTTTTTCTATTCCATAGCTTCATATTATTTTTTCCTTTTGACTTGATCTTTCTAAATCCAGGTTCTTAATAGCAAAAGAGCAAATGGGGCATTCTTCTCAAAAAACTTAATGACCTCGAATTCTTCTTCTGTCGAAGATCCATGATCACTCATAGGTATCTAGGAAAGTCTTCCACATAGGGTTATCAATTTTCCTTTAAACAATCCTATTCCTCCCAGTGAAAGAATCATAGTTAGCTTTCCCAAAATTTCCCAAGTTCTTTCTGTCATGATATTCACTTGTGTTTCTACATCCAATACACAGTCTATGTTGAAGTCTCCTACTCTTGTTTATATGCACTCTTTCTCTTTTAAGATCTCCGATAAGTTGATGTCTCTATGATCATTCAGGTTTTCTTTCATCTGCAAAAATACAGTCTCTAATTCTTTATGTGGTTCTATCATATCCTTAGTTTCTTGGCCTTTCTCATGGTTTTCTGGTCTCATATTCATCTTCTCAACTTTAGCAATGATTCTGGGGCAGTCCAGTACTTCATGGTCCATAGCTTTACAACAAAGGAAAATAGGACCGCTACCAGGTCATTCGTTAGCAAGATGTCTTGGTCTTCTACAACTATAGAAAAGAGTTAATCCTCTCTTTCTCTTAAACGATCCCCAACCTTTCCTATACTACGCACTGGTATCACAGTGATGCACCTGCAAAAAATTCTTTCCAAGATCCTACATCCACTTGTTAGTCCAAACATTCTTTCTATGCATAGTTATAACATATCTTTCACTATTTCAATTCATTTCATATCTTCTTTCTTCTAACTGCGCCCTAGTTTTCAGACTATGACACAATCTATCAAACATACCTAGATCCATTCTTTCTAAGAAAACTTTTCCACTTATCTTACCTTTATCAGAGCACAAAGATTTAAGATCTTACCTCTTTTCTTCAGATCAGACTTATTTTCCTAGCACAGAGCTTTGCCGGTCAAGTAGAATACTTCACACCACAACAACAGATCTACACACAAAGATTTCTCTTTTCTTCAGTTCCCAGCAATCACAGTTTCAGGTCCCAACAACAGAACCATTTTTTGGCACAGGGGCAGACCCAGGGTTCAACGCTTCAACAATGCACCAACAAAACCCTAACTACCGGCCCTTTTGAAAACACTTGCGAAGTAGATGAAGTCTCACCCAAGGTAGAGGCAGGGGAGTTGTAGGACTCAAGTGTCTACAACCTACCTGGGACACAGATCTGTGATTACAACACTCTAACAAAGCACTTAGAAGTTATCATTCATTAATATTTAACCCTTATCCACATCGTAAATAAAAACCTAATTACAGAACAACATAGTATTCAATGAGATTTAACACATTCAAGCACTTAGCATAGATAAACAGATTAGATCTAGCATTCATTCACATTACTAAGCACTAAGCTATTATATTAGATGCATCTAATCATAAATAAAGATAACAACACTAAGCATAAATCACATCAATCACACAAAGAAACCATAACACGGGATATATGTGGTTCACCCCCAATGTGGGGCTACGTCCACCAACTCTTCTTCTTCTTTATTGTCTTCTGTCAATCTCTTTACATGCACAGAGCCTCAAACCCAACTCCACATAGGATAGGAGATTTGTGCGCACCTCGCCAGATCCTCCTTCCCCAAGTTAGATCTCATCACAAATCCTTCTTACATAGTCTGCACACAAGCTTCTTACAATCACTTGCACATAGCTCTTCAAGTCTTAACACATAGTATGCACAAAGCCTCTAGATCCACACTCAACTGATTCTACTAGGTCTAGTAACTACTTCTTATATTGCCTAGGTATCTATGTATACATTACAAAGGGACATAAGCATGGGTAAAACCTATGGGCCAACATCCCATACCCATTACATAAACCCTAAACCCAAAAAGTCCACAAAAAGGTGGCGAGATCCCGCAATCTCCACTTCGCCTGGCGCTCCACCTTCGACCAGCCTGTCGAAGTCCCAAAATTGGTCAAACATGACCAGCGTTTCCACAAAACCTGGTCAAGGGCCAACAACCATGAATTTTAAACTTAATAGAAGATAGGTTAATTTCTTCTAAATCTCGGGATTCAACTCTAGCATGCCCAAAATACAACAGAGTATAGATACCGACATCAATAGGATAAGGTGGCAATACTCTTTTATGTGCATTCTTTCTCTTTAAATTCATGAATAAATTGAGAATTATATGTATACTTTGGGTTTTTGGAGAGTTTATACATTACTCAAAAACCATCAGGCCTAAAGGATCCAACAACAACTCACTTATGATTATAAATGGTCTTGGTTGATAAATCAACATGTTTTAAATCCCATCGAACCGTGTCTGTATAAGGTAACAGTATTGTCCTTGGTGTGATTTTGTGCAGTTCGGATTGAGTGATGTTCTTATAGTCATTTGGTGTCACATCTTCTGAAACTAGAGACTCCTCAAATTCAAAAATCATGTACACATGTGCCCACGTCTTAGTATTGTTTGTATTCTGGCAGTGGTATCTAACAGAATGTTAGAATTTGGGTTTGGCTCCTCCACTTGTGTTAGTTTCTTTCCATTTTGTGGTGCCATGAATTATGGTTTAACAATTGTTCTCTCTACAAACAAATATGTTATGAGTGCAATTTCAAGGGAAATTGGCAATTGAAATCAGTTTGAAAATGCATAAAAAATATTTGTTAATATAACATTAACTATTTCACATGCAATTGATAGAGTCTAATCAATTAAATTCAGTGCATTGATTACCTTACGGTGCACTATTTACCCAAAATCTAGATGAATTGCCTTTAATGACCACCATAAACCTTAATTGTCGGCTCCTCGAGATTTGGGTTTATCATATGAGAAAGGTCAAACATCCCAAAATCAAATATTCTGGTATGACATCATAAACATAATCAATTAATCATAAACAAGTTTTATCATTATAATCCCTATTTAATTCTTAATCACCAGGCTTCAGGATGTTGGGTGTATTGGATAGAAGAAATAAAAAATCCCGAGAACCGAGAACCCGATGATGATTTGGCAAAATGACGTCACATATGATAATGTGGGAGTCAAAGTACAAATGGCACGTGTCATCCAAAAATAAGTGTATTATGAGTCTAGAAATGCTAAAGATGAATGCCACGTGTCACCACGAGGTACTAATGCTAGGTGGCATAGGAAACGTTGAAAAACATATGGTGATGAATTAAAACATTATTAGGGATTAATAAAGGTTATTTAAACCTTTTATTATGAGTTAACTGCATATTAACTTAATTCTCATACATCAGATTTCATAATATAAGAGAACTGAAGAACTTAAAGAAAACCATCTCGAAGCCCAACAAGGAACTTTGTGTGATGGAATTATGATGAAAGGAAACAAGACCCTCGAAATATAACTATGATTATTGGGATTTTAGGATTTTGGATTTTAAATGAACAAGAACACCAACATCCCAAAATATCAGATGGAACCAAGAATGGAATCAAAATAACATGCAACTTCACATTCTCAAAATTTTGTTGGCCATTGATTTGTCACAACGTTAGACGGTCATATGAGAGAAATTCCGTCAGGTTTTCCGCATTAAATTTCTCCATTGGGACTATTCAAAACCAACACGTCAAAGATTTTTCGATCAAATACTAAACAATTTAATCAAATAAAAAATACAATCAATATTATCAAAACTATTATCAATTTAATTTCATCCTAAAACAAAAACATCTACAAGTTAAACATGTAAAATCCTTAAATTATATAAAGTGTGATTGAAAATAACAATTATCTTTCATAAAAGATAAAATAGACAACTATAACAAAAGAAACCTATAATAAAAATAAACAAATAAATATATACAAATATTTACAAAAAAGAGTCATTCAATTGTAACCAGACAAATGGAGATTTCTCAGTCTAAATTAGCCATTATAAGCTTCTTTACAACAGTTCCTCAAGATCTTACAACAAAAATGTTGTGGAAATTGCAGTAAAGAAACCTGTAAAGGTTAATTAACAAGACACACAAAAATTAAAATGATCTTATGAGTTTCATTCTATATAAATAGAACACAAATAATTGTTATCAATCATTTCAATCAGATACAAGACCTTTCAAATAGGTCTTAAAACATTTAATGATATAATTCCCTGAAAATTAGATATGTGATTTGATTGACTAAAAATTTTATTTACCGTGAAAGGATTTTCTAATAATTATTTCCTTTTGAAAGGACTTACATGATAATAACCATTATTAAAAACCATCGTGTCAGTTCCTTTTTGGCTGCAAAGTAGAAATATCTTGTCAAAATGTTATTTATGACAATTGTAAATCATAATTTGATATTTTTCTATTCACAAATTCTAAAATTGTAACAACATTGTCTTTCTACCCCTCCTATTTGTATTTCTCTCTCCCCCTCTCACACTCTCACACACTCTCTCTCTTTCCCCC
>ML786664.1:129076-168117 GCA_009831015.1 Picea engelmannii
CTCACTCTCTCTCTCTCTTTCTACCCCCACTCTATGTCTCCCTCTCCCTCACTCTCACACACTCTCTTTTTCTTCCCATCTCCCCCTTTCACTCTCTCGCTATTCCTCTCTCTCCATCCCCCTTCCATCTCTACATTGCAAGGAAAGCAATGGCCTTGACCTATACATGTCAAGACCTAGCCTAGACCTAGACATAGCAAGACCTAGACCATGGCCTATACCTATACGATGACCATGACCTAGACCTATACGATGACCATGACATAGACCATGACACAGACCTAGAGGTAGACCTAGACCATGACCTAGACCACAACATGGAGCTAGAGCTATACTTAGACCATAAACTACACCTATACCATGACCTAGACCCCCCTAGCACCATCTAATCCTAGGCATAACCTATACTCGACCCTTAACCCCCTCCACACTTGAGCCTTAAGTGCACTATGCATATACCTCTTGTTAAGGGCCCCAAAACCATTGAACCCGCATCTTGGTTCTCTAACCATTGTTATGTTCTTCAAAACACTTTCAATCCTACGCCCTTAGGTCCTAGTTTTCCCCAAACCCTTATACATATTTTTTCATAAAGATGTTTGGTCTGCAATAAATGTTATATTTGTTGCCTTAAGAGCACGCATGCACTCTTGTGAATTGAAATCCTTAATTTTGTGTGTGCATCCCTTCTGAACAGGAATGTGTGTGCATTCCTAGAACATGCACACACTTTAGTGCCCATGCATTATAGGAATGCATGCGTGTTCCTGCTGGGTAGTTTTATGTGCCGAGCACTCTCCTCTACCTCATCTATCTCAAAAACTAGAACAAGCCTGAGATCTGCACACAAAAAAACACTTGAACAAACAATTTTTTTCTATTTTTGTCTTGTTGTTTAATTCATAGACAATTTTGTGTTATTGCAAGACAATTGTGGGAAGAATTGGAAGACAAATTTGTCCAAGTGAAATTGGAATTGTTGGTTGTGTCTTCTTGGAATTGGAAGAAAAATATGTCCAATTGGAATTGTTAGTTGTGTCCTCTTTTGTAATACCAAGACAAATTTGTCCAATTGGAATTGTTAGTTGTGTATTCTTGTGTAATACCAAGACAAATTTGTCCAATTGGAATTGTAATTTTTAGTTGTGTTTTCTTATGTAATACCAAGATAAATTTATCCAATTGGAATTGGAATTGTTAGTTGTGTCTTCTTGTGTAATACCAAGACAAATTTGTCCAATTGGAATTGGAATTGTTAGTTGTGTCTTCTTTTGTAATACAAAGACAAATTTGTCCACTTGGAATTGGAATTATTAGTTGTGTCTTCTTGTGTAATACCAAGAGAAATTTGTGGTGGGGTGCTTGGAAGCCAATTTTTCTCTTTAAACATGGGGAACCTACAGAATTCAGAAAGAAATTCCTCAAGGAAAGAGAAACCCATTGAAAAGGTAGAACAAGAAAGAGAAAACGCAAAGTTACGTATGTCAAAGCTTAGGCTTTCAGAAGAGGGAAATCCAATTTCTAACAGAATAGATCCCATTGTTGCTTCTCCTCCATTGCCACAAGAGAAGCGCAGGAGTTCAATGGAGACAAATGCAATCAATATCTCATCAATAGAACTTATTTTGGATGACCAGATAATGGAGGATTTGCTTGGAGATGATTTTACAATGGATGAAATTAGAGAGGCAATTGGTGCACAATATTGTGGTGAAGAAGTTCATGTGGTGAAACCTCTTGTTCGATAGTCAGACATTCCAGAAACTAGTCATGGGCATGTCTACTCTCCTCTCATAATTGATTTGCCAGTGATTGAAGGGGAAATAACTACAACGTTGTTAACTCCACAAGAGGGAGGTCAAGAGTGCCAGAATAGGGGTTCATTATCCCTACCTAGATTGAGCAATGTACGGAGAAGAACTCCTAAACGCATTCAGGTGGATGAAAGTGGTCTAGAATAACTTGAAGGTAAGTTACCTAACCATACTATTTGTTATCATTATTATAAAATCATTAAAGAATATTTTGAACCAAAATCCAATGCCACTAAATGTCAATTATTCTTGGCTTTGTTAAAATCTAGAATTTTGATTGTTGTTAGGATAATTTTATGCATTAAAACAATCAAAAGTTTAGAAACAAGTCATCATATTGTTAGAAACCTTGTGTATTATTTTCAAAGAATTGGTAAGAAATCGCGTTCTAAATATCATAATGCAGCCCGACATGTCTTGTCACAATTAATTGTTAGCAAGATCACAATAAAACATTGTATGCTACAACAAACATCTCATGAAATGAAATGAAATATCAAAACCATCAAAAAGTATTCTCGTAGATGAGATATCCTTGACACACGTAGCCCAACAAATTTGTGGGCCTTCACTAGTAGGTTACCTTGTTCTGAAATGAAGTTAATTGGAGAAGTTAAGGGACTAGTACAAGATTTATGGCATGAGAAAACTATGCCTTCTTTCAACCAAAAAGATGTACTAAAATTGAGAAGGGGATATAGGGACAATGAACCCCATATTAAAAAAATTATTGACATTATGAAGACATAATTGTATGAGAGATTCAGGACAGTACATAGTGCACTTAACTTGGGCCAAAGATCTTTCCATAAATCCAAGCCTTGTTATGTTCGAATAAACATAATTTGTAACACATGTTGTTGTGGATATCACATTGAGTATTATTATTATTATCACACACACACACACACACACACATATATGTATGTATATATTGTTGGATCATGTTGTCATTGATGCCCATGGTTTTTTCATTGATGCCAATGGTTTGATTGATTGATGTCAAGTGATGGATTGATTTATGATTGATGTAATATATTATGCATTGTCCTTGATGAGAATGATAGATGTCAAGTGGAAACCAATCGATGAAGATGGATCAAGATGCATAAATGAAGATGGATCAATGAGTTGTCATTGATGCATGATGAAGATAGATTCCTTGGTATATTATGCATAGTTTGATGACTCATTATTGTCTTATCATCATTGATAAGAAGTACAAATGGATGAACTCCAAAGTGGTCCCCTTATGGTGAAATCCCTCACAGGAAGACGCTTTGTGGTTGAGAGAACCCATGCTTGTATGTGGAATAATGAGATGAAGATCAATGAAGTTGTTGGAGAAACTATCCTAGATGGATAGTGCTTGTCATTCCATTTTCGTTGGTATGTGAAATGTCACATAACTCCTCACGGTTTGAGAGTTATGGCCTTACAAAGTTGGAGGACCCCCATATGAAGGTTTGAAGCCCCCAAGGTCAAAGACGTCAAAGTGAGCTAAAAGAAGAAATCATTATTTAAATGATAAAGTAAAATGACAAATTCAAGGTGGATTATTTAAAAAATAAAGAGAAGTGACAAAATCAAGAAAGATTATTTAAATGATAAAGTAAGGTGATAAAATCAAGAAGGAATATTTAAATGATAAAATATTGGAGAAATTTCTATTTATGGAAAGTGGTTAACCCTAAAATAAGGAAAATAGGTTAAGCAACCTAAAAGTGGGTAAAGTTACTTAGAGGATGAAAG
The DNA here is from genome assembly GCA_009831015.1 of Picea engelmannii. Taxonomy (NCBI): domain Eukaryota; kingdom Viridiplantae; phylum Streptophyta; class Pinopsida; order Pinales; family Pinaceae; genus Picea; species Picea engelmannii. The sequence continues at coordinate 132,643 of ML786664.1, forward strand.
TATAAATAAGATAGCTATGGACTCTTGTACATCATCCTTTTTCTGGATCAATGGAGAGCATCTTGTGAGATTATCTTGTGGAGTATTGATGGAGAGCTTCTTGTGAGAGCATCTTTGGTATGGATATCTTCAGAATTATTGAAGATATATTATGATAAAGAGAGCATGAGGAGGATCTCATGGACGCATCAAAGTTTCAGCAATGCCGGATATCATGATGACAAAACTCTCAGAGCTTCAGAAACCTTAGTTTCTAATGCATACGCGGGTTGTCTTTGTATAGGGTGCGTATACATTAAGGTATACGTGGGCTGGATGTGTATAGGGTGAGTATGTACGTAGGCTGTATGAAGACAGGGAGCGTATAGTGGATATAATGGTGAAGACTTGTGTTTGAGCTGGTGCCAAGCTCTTGTGTGATGAGGCAGGTTCCATATCTGCATTGTATGGCCTCAGATCTATCACTGAGACACTAGTATGGTTACATTATTATCTTAATGGATAATATTGTTTGATGTGTTGTGAATTCTTAGGGAATTATTGGTATGGATTCTATGATGTGGTTCAGTTTAGTTGATTTGGTTGATGAAGTGAGCAATACTCTTATGATTCAGTAGTGACATGATTGCTATGATATACTAGTTGTTTATACATGATTGATATAGCATTCATATTGATTCATTGTGGAGCATGAGCGAGCTATTGGAGAGATTGGATGTGTTGTGACTGCCTGGTGGTCGGATTGGACAGTCAGAGACATAAGAGAATGATATATTGATTGAAGAGAATCTAAGTTGATCTTGAAGGACAAACCGTTACATCTTAGAAGTTATACGCAGGTTGTTGTATACACTGGCCGCGTGCATACACGAGCTGTAGTGAGCTAGGGTGCGTACACACGCGGGATGCACTACTGACAGGTCATGTACATGTTGACAGATTGATATCTTTTGAGGATTGTTGCCTCATCTCAGTTGGTGCTGAGGGTGTAAGTTGAGTCTTGCATTATAGAGTCGGTGCTCTTGCAGAGTTGTACTCTATTCAGTTGTTGTTGATAAACCCCAAGGATTGTAGTCTGTAATATAAAGAAAATTGTACATACATATTGTGTTCCTTGTGATGATGAGTTGTTGATGATGTAGTGTTGATATATATTGTTGATATATGTTCACATCTATTTGGTTATAAATGACAACAATGATTAATGAGAAAAAGTTGAATTCTAACTAATGAGTTTTGTGTAAGAGGGAAGTTTTGGGAAAAAGATCCCCACACTCATTCACCCCCCCCTCTAAGTGTGGTAGGTGTGTCCAACAATTGGTATCAGATCCAGCCTTCACTACAGGCCTTAACAAGCTTGAAGGAGATCCATAGACACACAAATGGATGATGAAGTTCCAATCCTTGATGAGGAAAAATATTCTACTTGGAGAATAGAGATGAAAGTATATTTAAAGACAATGAGAGCAACTATTTGGAAGGCAGCCATTGGTGGATCAGTTCCATTGAAGAACAAGTAAAAGTTTGCAGCTCAAAGGGAAGGAAAGAAGAATGATGCATTGGCTCTCAAGACCATTCTTAGTGGACTTTCAAGCCCTATCAAAGAAAGCATGGGACAATGCACTTCCGCCAAAGATCTATGGCTAAATCTAGAGGAGACATATCAAGAAAAGAAAGAATATGTTGAAGACCACTTCGTCAAGATTATCAAAGGTAAAGAATCTCTAACTCTTGATTGCATATGTGATGATTTTGAAGGAAAAGAATCATGTGATGATGTTGGCAAGAAGGAATATATTGAAGGAATTTAAAATGAAGGAAAATAATCATGTGATGATGTTGGAAAGAAGGAAGATATTGAAGATACTTCAAATGAAGGTAAAGAATCTCCAAAGACTCTTGATTGCATTGATTCAAAATGTGATGATGTTGAATTTTTATCAAGTGAAGAAGATTATCTAGAAACAGTTTGTGTAAAGTTTGATGATAGTTATCCCATGGAAAGAATAGAAGAAAATCTATTAGAACTTCAAAAGGAAATTGAAGAGGGTTTATATAGATATAGAAGTGATCATTTTTATACACACTATAACTATCTTTCGGATAACACTAAGAAGTTTCTTAGGAGGAGTCAAAGATACATTCTGAAGTTAAAGGGAATGCTCAAAGAACAAGAAGAGAGTTCTAAGACTCAATTAGTAGAAAAGGAGGAAGAGATCACAAGACTAAAGAATGAAAAAGAAGATATGAAAGTAGAGGATGAGATTATAAAATTTTTTGAAACTATTGTCCATGTCAAAACCCAAATTGAAGAAGCCAAAAGAATAGAGGAACTATTAAAGAATCAAATAAATGAAAACGAAGAGTCATGTTGTAAGTTAGAATATGAAATTGTTGATCTTAGAAAGAAGGTAGAGAAGTCAAACAAATTCTTGAATAGCTCAAGAATCTTGGATGAGATATTGGAAATTCAAAGATCACCATGTGATAAATCAGGTCTTGGATACAAACATGTTGAAGCAAGCACCTCAAAGGAGCATGAGGTAAGTCCATCACAGAAGGAAGACAATGTTGCAAAGCAATCATATACACAAGGAAAAGAAAATTTCAAAAGAACAAAGCAAGGAAGACATCAAGAAGCTATTCTTGGGACACCAAAGAAAAGGTATGAAAGTTTTTTTCATGGGCATTGTTATTCATGTAATGGATATGATCACAAAGCTTTTGAATGTAGATCTTATGAAAGGAAAAATAATGGAAGATTTTATAACACCATGAGGTGTTGAAGATGTGATCAAGTGGGACATATTGTTGTTCACTGTAACACCATGAGATGCTACAGCTGTAGTGGATTTGGTCACAAATCCCAGGAGTGCTAGAACACAAGAAGAAAGTCCATGATGAGGACTTCACATAGCATGGCTAGAAGAAGGAATGAAGTAAGGAAGGGAGACATATTTGAAAAGATGGATGCTTAGAGCTCAAGTTCTGAGGAGAAGAGACACCTACAGAAGTGGGTGAAGAAGACAGAGAAACCAGAACAGAATGAAAGACTAAAGGGAATCTCAAGTAAGTCATTTGTTGAGGCATACGCGGGTGACAGTGGTATTAGTCACGTACATATGCAGGTTGAACTTGAATAGGTCACGTACATACGCGAGTTGTTGTGCATCAGGCTGCGTATATGTGGTAAAGACTTGGGGAAAAGGAAATGCACATGGGTTGCAACTTTATGTGATGGTATAACTCTGTGTTCCAGTGTCTGACATTGTTTATTGCAGGTTTTGACACTGTTTGTTGTAGGTTTTCATGGTTCTAAGTTAGATCACGCAAGGTTATGATATAAAACAAATCTTGGGTGCATGGCACTAACCCATGAGTATGGATTGATGCTGATCAAATGCTCATCTATTGGATTATGTAAAATAATTTGTTGGGGTACATGGCTGGCACATACTTGAGTTTCATTGATATATCTTATGATGTATTATTGGAAGTCATGATGCATGCATTTTGCATGTGGTTGGGCTACATATTGAGACATGTATTTGATATGTTGAGTTGGTGGAGATTGATAGTCATGTTGTACATCATTGGGGAGTCATAGCTTGCTGATGCATGGTTGATATACTTACTTGGTGCAAGTGATGATACTACACCATTGGTACTACTTGATCAACACAACAATTGGTATTTGTTTAAGATACATGATTGTGGCACTTGGTTCATGATGGAGACATATCATGAGTGATATGACACATGGTTGGCATATTGGTAKATGCACATGGTTGGCATATCRRTAGATGCACATGGTTGGCATATTGGTAGATGCACATGGTTGACATATTGGTAGAYGCACATGGTTGGCATATCRGTAGATGCACAYGGTTGGCATATTGGTGGATGCACATGGTTGGCATATTGGTAGATGCACATGTTGGCATATTGATAGAGGCATATGATTGATACATTCCATGGATGATATATTTTGGCACATTGCATGATGTTGATGTACATTGTTGAACAAAGGTGTTGTGCATGATGAGCACACTTTTTGGCACATGATGTATTTGGTTCATGATGTATGGTATGGCACAAGGTTTATATATGGACAGGTCCAAGGATCATTATATGGTAGCATATTGTTGATATTGCAGAGAAGATAGGGGGAGACATACCCATAGGGGGAGTCATTCTTCTTCCCATGATTCTAGGAGGAGATATTTATCAGATGCATACCTAGAAAAGAGCCATATATTTGAAGAAAGAGCACAAAGGAATAATTCTAGTTGGAGCGATGGTCACAATGGGAGTATGTTCGATGTATTTTCAGCATTACATCACAGTGATATCCCTTGTTCAAAAGGGGAGAAATTATTCAGTAGCAACAAGACAGGGGGAGCAACCCTAAGAGGAGAATGGCCCTTTGCCATTGATGTCAAAGGGGGAGAGTTAATCACATTGATGTGATTGATGTTTATTGATGGGGAGAGATAGTCGCATTGACTATTGATGTAGAGAATGCCTTGTCTACATGTTTGACATCAATAATTTGTAATTGTTGTTGATATCAATGTTGGTATTGCCATCAATGCAAAAGGGGGAGATTGTTGGACCATGTTGTCATTGATGCCCAATGTCATTGATGTTTATTGATGGGGAGAGATATTCACATTGACTATTGATGTAGATCATGCCTTGTCTACATGTTTGACATTAGTAATTGTTAATTGTTGTTGACATCAATATTGGTATTGCCATCAATGCCAAAGGGGGAGATTGTTGGATCATGTTGTCATTGATGCCCATGGTTTTGTCATTGATGCCAATGGTTTGATTGATTGATGTCAAGTGATGGATTGATTGATGATTGATGTAATATATTATGCATTGTCCTTGATGAGAATGATATATATCAAGTGGAAACCAATCGATGAAGATGGATCAAGATGCATAAATGAAGATGGATCAATGAGTTGTCATTGATGCATGATGAAGATAGATTCCTTGGTATATTATGCATAGTTTGATGACTCATTATTGTATTATCATCATTGATAATAAGTACAAATGGACGAACTCTAAAGTGGTCCCCTTATGGTGAAAGCCCTCACGGGAAGACGCTTTGTGGTTGAGTGATCAAAATCTAGACCAGGGGTCAAATTTTAGCTCAAAAATCAACGTTCTCGGAATTGCCTCAAAACAAACAAGAGCGTAGCCCTCGTCATCACGAACCCAACGCAATTCGTTTCATATCAAATGGACATCGCGAGCGAGAGATATCGCGATCTGTTCGAATCGCCAAACAGGGAAAAAAAGGACGTTGACTGGGCAGTCCGTACAGTCCGTACGAATGCTGACGTGGCATGACCGTATGCTGGCGTGGCAGAGGTGATGTGGCATGACCATACGCTGATGTGGCATAGGTGACGTGGAAGAGCTGAGTTGGCTGACAGTTGGACGAATCACATCACGACACGTGGCATCATTTGGGCGAATGGTAAGGTGCCACGTGGCCCAGTCATGGGCTGCCACATGGCACCCCATTTTTGGTTTGTGTGTTGGTTCAAAATTTTATGGGAGTCTGCGGGGTTCAACCCCCGGACCTCCCCCTCTGTATAAATCCTTCGCAAACCTCCGCTAACCAACATGCCGCCGATTGTTTCTTGATATATATATGAGTTTTTATATACATATGTTTACACTATTGTATATTGGACGGGGGGTCGGGTCGGGGCTTAGCCCCAGCCCGCGGTCCTTTGTAATACACATAATACCATGCCATATATATATTGTTTAACACCCGACCGTTGGCGCGGGAATTGTACTATAAGCCACAGTTATATGTCATTTCATGTGACCAACCGGGAGCGCGGGAGTTACATGGTTCTATAACGGATTAACCACCTTTTACCATGTGCGAGGTCACATTACGCCATATGCCCAGGTGCCTAGGCGGTTAGGGGCTGGTGCACCCTTAACCGTCCTACGGTTTGCACCGTTGGTGCGGTTGCACCCGGTGCTGGGTTTTCACGCTTTAAAATGCGTGTGAGCTAGGTTCAAACAAGAAGGGTGCGTTTTGTAGATGCAAAGACAACAACCTTGAAGGATGAAAATGGAGGAGGCCTAACTTCTTCATCCTTTGGCCGATTGAGGTGTCGTAAAAGCCAAGCTAGGGGTTTTTGGACGTCCGAAATCCATTGGCACTGTTATTAAGGCCATTTGAAGACTTCTTCTGCAAGTTTTTCACCATTGAAGTTTCAGCAAGCTCTAGGGATCTTGAAGCCCTCATTGCTCGAGGACATGGTTTGGTGAGCCTATGTTTGTTTTCTGTGATTGAATAATCATTTTTGGCTAATTGATATGCTCTGAACACATTGGGACATGTTTCAGAGGCTTTTGAGGACTTTTACAGGTGTTGTTTCCAAAGAGAAGCTCAGTGAAGCTTATGGCCACATGTAGAAGAGGTCATGCCCGGATGAGCCATGATCCGTTTTCAGAGTTCTATTAGTCATTTTTGGGGTTTTTATGTGTTTTGATATCAATGGTACAGTCTATTTTTCCATTGGAGTTGAGCAGCAGATTGTAAAATAATTTTTGACAAATTAATCCCAGAGAGCCAAGTCCATTGATGGAGGCTCAAGGAGATGTAGCCCGAAGGGGGGTGAACTCCTTTATCATGTTGTGATTGTTATGAGTTTGATGGTTTATTTGCTGAAATTTATGTTGCTGTGTATTTATTGAAAGTACATATTTAACCATTTAAAAGAACATATCCTCACACATAAGCATTTACAAAAAGATACATGAACTTAACACATAAGTTTATCTTGCATATTTTAACACATGAAGCAAGGTCTTGTAAAGTTTATTTTTATGAAGTAGAGGGTTCTTGCATAGCATAACAAGTTAGCCTTCTATTTTCAGATAATTGAGAGAGCCCATGATTGTATGTGGAATAATGAGATGAAGATCAATGAAGTTGTTGGTGAAACTATCCTAGATGGATAGTGCTTGTCATGCCATTTCCGGTGGTATGTGGAATGTCACATAACTCCTCACGGTTTGAGAGTTATGGCCTTACAAAGTTGGAGGACCCCCATAAAGGCTTGAAGCCCCCAAGGTCAAAGAAGTCAAAGTGACCTCAAAGAAGAAATCATTATTTAAATGATAAAGTAAAATGACAAAGTCAAAGTGGATTATTTAAATAATAAAGAGAAGTGAAAAAATCAAGAAAGATTATTTAAATGATAAAGTAAGGTGACAAAATCAAGAAGGAATATTTAAATGATAAAATATTGGAGAACTTTTTATTTATTGGAAGTGGTTATGTAATGTCCCCAAGGTTGAGCCCTAATGTAAAGCTTGCATTATGAATTGTAAGTATGTTTTATAGGCTAGTGAGCCAAGTTTATATAAGTTGGGGGCTTATGTGATTATTAGACCAGGGAGCCTAAGTGTTGAAGGCCAAGAGTCTGCTTTTGTATACGTAATCATGCAGAGCATTAATAAAAATATAAACACTGCCGTGTGCAGGCCAACACGATGAATGAGTGATGGGGGACTAAGCATTCACAGAGTGGGCAAGGGATTAGGGGATGGAAGGTGGGAAAAGGGGCTAAGCCTAGGGGCTTAAGCCTTGGGAATAATATTTTAATATTATTCCAAAAGATATGTGCATTATATGTTTTAACCTAAGTCCTTTTGGAAGGACATGTGATTTCCAAATGGTGGGAGGAACACATGCTGAAGGAATGAATGCAGTCGCATGGGGGACAAGTGTCAACCCTAGCGCATGCAATAAAAGGCTGAGACGAGCCATGTTGGGGGTTCCTCCTCCATTCGACCCTGGAATGTCCTGAGCGTGAACCGTGTGACCTCTACAAGAGACCCTCATGCAATTCTGAAATGGGGAAAAAGCTTGTGTTTGTTTTGAAGAGCCAGTACACCTCTGTTCAGAGACATGGAGTTTGTGTCGACCCCTGCGCGAATTGCTAGTCATGCAATCCCGAAACCATAGCCGTGAGACTATGTTGTAATGGCAGTGAAAACTGCTAAATCGAGCTGTGATAGGGGTCTCTCCTCCATTCGATCTGATATTATGAACAATACGACCAGTCTGACCTCTGTAAGACTATACCCCATACACCCTTTGAACCAAGAGCCGCAGTGTTGATTTGGGGAGAGCCTGTTTCAAATTCGAAAAGTCGATGCATCCTTTATCTGACAGAGCAAGCCTGTGCATGGAGTCCCTGCCCCGAAGCCTTGACCGTGAGACCATCCTGTGATTGTTGAACCTGTTGGAAAGCCCGTGTCTATTTTCCCCATTGGTTGTTGTGGCCACACAGTGCTGGACTGCGTGGGGCTTATTAGCCAGTTGTATAACACTCTCTCTCCAGGTGAGAGAGGTGATTGAGGTTGGAAGAATAGGTTGTTGGCCTATGAGCGATTATCTCCAAGTGAAAGAGTGCATAGAGGAAGGAGAGAACTCTTGGAAGGAACCCTGTAGCTACCACAGAACTCAGAGACTTCTGGTCCGACCTGTTGCTGAAACCCAAGGCCAGGGAGGTTAGCAGCCAGAAGACTGTCTAGGTGACATAGAAGGTGTATACTCCTAGGGTGGAGCAGGCATGTGGGGAAGGATAGTTTGTGGGCAGTGAGAATGGGTGGTTCCTGGGAGAGAATTCCTTCCTTGTGACTGGGTGTTTTCCCTATAACCTTAGCCTAGCCTAGGATTCCTTACCTTGGGGTGGAGCTTAGTCCCAGGTCGAGGGAGACCCACTGCTGAGCTGATGAGCACTGTGGTCTAAGGCTGGGAGGTTCTTGGAAGGCCTGCACTTGGTTGGTGGAACTACCACTGTTTCAAAGATAAGTACCAGATGATGCTTTAATTATGTTTCTATATCTCTGTGTATTATAATTATCATGTATTCTGCTGTGCATTTGGATTAATGTTATTTCCATGGATTATTTATGTTAGTAATAATTCTTATGCTTACTCTGAGCTTAAATGTGTTTCTTTGATTAAATGCATGTTGTTTTTATAAAACTTGTATGAGTTGTTTTCCGCAAGGTAGCGTCTGCCTGGCCCTGGAAGGTGGTGAAGAGCGCTACAGTTTGGTAATAGAAATACTATTACTGTTGGTATCAGAAGTGATAAAGTTATGCAAAAAGTTGAGCTACAATTTGGTATCAGAGCCAAGGTTTCGACACTGAGCCTAGATGGCTAGTTGAGTGGTCTTTGGACCGAGGGTGAGAGGAGAAATTGTGTCTAGAGGACCAATTTCAGACCCTGGTATGGTCCAGAGTTTCAAGGAGTTACTTGACTGTGCTTATAAGCTCAGGAGGTATAGCAGTGTTGTGAAACCACAGCTGGTGTGGTATATGGCCACAGGGAGAGAGGACTCCACACCAGCGGTGCTGGAGCCTTAGGATCTGTTGGGGAGGGAAGTAGCGAACCCTCATGATTGTTGGATTGGAAAAACATGCGCAGGGTTTAAAAACCCTTTGGAGTTGCACAAGAGCGTGGGAATCGCGATACACGAACTCTCGAAAACCCAAAAACCCGAGAAGATCTACGTTGTAGATCTGGGAGGAAGGCTCGACCATTAGAACTGGCGGAGTTGCGCTCGAGTTAGTCATGAAAGCCTTTTGGATTTCGCAAAGTCGGGAGATGGGAAGTGAGGAAGGTGAACACCTCTAAAACCCGAAATCCCGAAACGATCTACACCATAGATCATAGGAACGGAGTTGACCATCCGATTCAGCGGAGGAGTAAACCGTAATTTCAGGATTTCGGAAAATGGTTGTTCGAGATGTGGGGTGCACGAACTCCCGATGCCCGAAACTCTGAAACGCCGAAAAGATCTACGCCATACATCTGAGAGAAGACAGGTAAGAGTGGTGGGACCCGATAACATCACTGATGGTGACGTGGACCCTCCGGAACATGCCACGTGCCACTGTGGTTAAGGGTGACAACTGTGTTGTGGGCCTGGAGAATAAAGTAAATCAGAATTTCAGAAGTCGAGGGTTGGAAAGGAAAGCGAGTCTAGAAGTCTCAAGAACCGAATCCCTGAAACCTGAAGTCCCAAAGTATTTGGAGACGGAAGAACCATAACAAATTTTAAGGGCGACAACTGTGCTGTGGGCCCAGAGAGAAAGGAAACCAAATTTTCAGAATTCGGGAATTGAGGCGACAAAGAGTGGGAGTTGCTGCATTGTGAATTTCTGGTCATGAAATCCCAAAAGGATCTGGATCGTGGATCTCGTACAAGAAACTGTGTATCGGATTTTGGGGATAGGAGTGAAAAGAGGTTGGGAGTCACTGCATCATGAACTCCCGAGTACCTAAAACCCAAAGTCCCAAAAAGTACAGAGCCGAGAAGAGCTCGAAAAAGTCGTGAAATTGAAACATTTTCTTAAATTTGATTGTTAAGAATGATGAAGGAATTGTCAAGAAATGAAGGTCTGACAAATTCTAGTTGTTTGTGCATTTGTATTGCAAAAGGTTGACGAGTGCCAGAACTGATTTGAATTTCCACAAAGTGCAAAGAAATGGAAGAGACACATAATGCTTCCAGTTTAGAAAATGAAGCTCAGAAGAGATCGCGTAGAACTTTTGTATGTAGAGTGTGCATACTTAGCGCAAGGAGTGCTTATAGAGGGAACTTGTTTAAGTTCGAAAGACTCTAGGAGACGAGCGTAGAGGGTACCATAAAGTCTTTTGGAAAACACCATCAAAGCCTTCGAAATATTCGAAATCCTTTAAGATTAGGGAGGAAGTCAAGTCTAGAAGAATTGATGCCAAGATATTGGAAAGAAGTCATTGAGAACCTGAATGGACAGTAGGAATCCTTGGAGGTAAGACGGTGCAGAGGAAAGCACCGAAAAGATAGAGTCACTGAGGATTCTGGAGAACTTTTCCAGGAAGGGCATCTAGTTGGTCAAGTGTGCACAGAAGGAACTCTTTCGAGTTCTGAGATAGGAGAAGTGTCACAGGAAGACACTCACAGGGTCATTGAACACCCTGTAGGCTCAACAAAGCGTGCTTGAGAGAGAAGTTGTCAGAGGACACCAATCTCCATTTGAAGGAGAAGGAAAGGGTTGAATCCCTTAGAGGTTCAAGTTCCAAAGCTCAGGAAGGATAGTGTTATTGTGCACAGAGATACAACAAAGAGGAGTAGGAGGTCGAGAAACCCTTCAATGTTTCACAGTCGACAAAGCTCAGGAGGGATAGCGTTCCTAGAACACAGGCGAGATTCAAGGGAATTGAGCTCGCAAGGGAAGAGAAGGTCGAGGCCTTTGAAACTTCAGAAAATATTCCAAGGGGAAGGGATAAGTTCTAAAGCTCAGAAGGGAGCATAACTTTCATTAGATCAACTGGAGAGGAAGAGATATGGGTCGTCAGATCTAGTGCAAAGAGACGATAGTCATCGGATCCGGAGGAAGGAACACAAAGTTTAATCTTTGGGAGGTAGCAAAGGAGAGGAGTTGTATGGATGGTGGAGACACTTCGTGGAGGAAGTGCCAAAGTTGCGAGAGTCGTTGGATCCAACCAACTGCGAGGAGGATAACGCTAAGAGTCATTTAGCACTCGAAGTCTCAGGGGCGGTATTGAATCGTCGATCTCAGGTAAAATTAAATCGTTGATTTCTTTCATACGAAAATTGGAAAATCGGAAGAAAAGAAGGGGAAACTGTCTTTCGAAACCCCAAAACGCGAATTGTCGATTCGTGAGGAATTGACCGGGACCATCAAACCCGAAAATCTGTGGACCTTCGATCTAAGGAAACTGGGGTTTGGGAGTTCAGACCTTGGGAGAAAGGAGGAGAGTTAGTCCTCGAAGTTCAGGAAGGGTAAAGTCTCGTAGCACTCGAAAGTTGGGCCCCAGGTCATAGCTAGAGGTCATGCTGGTGGAAGTTAAAGGAAGAGCTAGCACGCGCTAGACTCTTGTTTCGGATTTTGAGGATAGAGAGAGTCGAGGGTGACTCATATCGAAACACTCTTTACGCGAAATCCTGAAATGCCTTTTGGATAGGTGCATGGTCATAGCTGGTGGCCATGTGGGAGAAACTTGTTCCGCTGCTAGTTCTCGCGGGTGAGTTTTCGCGCGAGGCCTGTGGAATTGTTCTGTGGAGGTTCTAGTAAGGACCCAAAGAGTTGCTCCAGCTCTGAGAGTTGAAGACCCATTGAATGGGAGGTCAGCAGACCCCACTGAGGTGGGGAAAAACTGCGTCGAAAATGCTCAGGGAAGGAATAATTATGCACAGTTATTACAGTGGAGAGCACAAGAAGATTCAGGAATCCTGGACGAATTGAATACTTTTGGGATCCGTAAGAAAAAGTGTTATAGGGAGAAAGAAGTTGTTGCAATTTGTGGCAGCAAGTGTGTTTTGGCTCATTGGGTCAGCGAGAAGAAAGAATGCTTGCATGTTGCAGGTGTTGATGGTAATTTTGTTGCCTCATGAAGGAAGAAACAGAGAGCTGAAGAGTTGGTTATAAGTCTGATAAAAGAAGCTTGAAATCTTCTACTGCTATCAGATATTCAGGTAGTATAATTTTTAATGGCAGTCATGTAGGTATGAGTTTTTATCACTCTTTTTGCATAACTGTTGAAAGGAAATTACGGTAAGAATTTCCTCATCCAAATCTATGTGATTAAATCACATGATTATATTATTTGAATGCATACCACTGGATGTGGTAAAGGCTGTAGGCCTGTGTTAATTCAAATCTTTTTAGCTTCTGAATGCACACATTGACATAGTAGAATGTCATGTTAATTTGGTTATGGGATAATAACCAAAGAATTAAAAGATAAGAACTTGTTACAAGCCAGGTAGTCACAGGAATGGAGACTACATAAAATTTTATGTTCAGAAAATTGAAATGATGAACTTATTGTTATTAACTGTGGACATGCATATGCATAGAATGATGAGTCATTCTATTGGTCAAGTTGTTTGGTAATTGTGATTGAATTGCCAGGTGCAGAAATTCTAAGATTATTGCATAAGATGTTGTACATATTGAATTATGATGTACAAAAGACACAGACAATTTGTTGGCAGTATGCAAGAGGAAGTCTTGCAGGAAAATTGTAGGCAGTTTTGTGCCTGTGGAAGAATCAAAGGGATGACTGCATTCATAATGTGGCAACAACCAAGATGAATCATGAAATAGGACGTCATGTTTTGGGAATAAAACTTGAATTTCCTTTCAAATTAATTGGAATTCCTAAATGAATTCTTGTATGTTCTCTCATGATAACTGCGTGTGGTTGATGCAGATGAGATGATGATGATAAAAGTTAAAATGTTGGCTATAAAGAGTATCTCAAAAAGATGTTGCTTGGAAACCTTTGAGGGCAGTTGGAAATCCTGGAGCCACGGTGCTCTAAGACTTCTAGTCTGGCCTATTGCCAATCCCAAGGAAGGGAGGTGTAGCACTGATGGACTGTTCTTGAGAAGGTGTATACTCCCAGGTGGGACAGGCATGTGGGGAATGAGAGACTGTTGGTTGGAGTACTACCGAGGTTGGAATGGTTGGAGTGCTATTGAGGTCTGGTACCTTGGCCTAGACCATGTGGATAAGGATTGTGAACCATGGCTATCTTGGGAAGTCATTGCCCGATGGAGTCATAGCTCTGCTCCGGGGTGGGAGGTATCTCAATCAAAAGATAAGTACAATTCTCTATTTATTGTATGGTGTGTATGTTGTATACAGTTTTAATGTTATTGAATTTGTTTGTATATACATAAATATACATTGCATATATGGTTGCATTACTGCATCCATGAATGTACCTAAGGTGTCTCATATTTCATTACTTAAGAAATATATATAATTGATGCTAATCATGTAATCGATTGGAATATGATTCAGGTGGAACCAGAAAGTGTCCTACAAGTGCATCCTATGCGCATATTGGACAGGAAAATAAAATAGCTCTGAAATCGAGCTATTGAGCTTGTAAGGGTCTAGTGGACCTGGTATGGTCCTGAGGACGTGAAATGGGAGCATGAAGACGCTATATGGGCGTAATACCCGCATATTTTTGAAGATTTTGGAAATCTTGTTGATGCTGTGTGAAAGTTGCACTGAGGACAGTGAAAAAATAAGGGAGGGGGATTGTAATGTCCCCAAGGCCGAGCCCTGATGTAAATCTTGCATTATGAATTGTAAGTATGTTTTATAGGCTAGTGAGCCAAGTTTATATAAGCTGGGGGCTTATGTGATTATTAGGCCAGGGAGCCTAAGTGTTGAAGGCCAAGAGCCTACTTTTGTATATGTAATCATGCAGAGCATTAATAAAAATATAAACATTGATGCGTGCAGGCCGACACGATGAATGAGTGATGGGGGACTAAGAATCCACATAGTGGGCAAGGGATTAGGGGCTGGAAGGTGGGAAAAAGGGGCTAAGTGTTGAGCCTAGGGGCTTAAGCCTTGGGAATAATATTTTAATATTATTCCAAAAGATATGTGCATTATATGTTTTAACCTAAGTCCTTTTGGAAGGACATGTGATTTCCAAATGGTGGGAGGAACGCATGCAATCACATGGGGTACACGTGTCAACCCTAGTGCATGCAATAAAAGGTTGAGATGAGACGTGTTGGGGATTCCTCCTCCATTTGACCTTGGACTGTCCTGAGCATGAACCATGTGACCTTTGCAAGAGACCCTCGTGCAATTCTGAAATGGGGAAAAAACCTATGTTTGTTCTGAAGAGCCAGTACACCTTTGTTCATATCCCTGGAGTCTGTGTCGGCCCTTGCGAGAATTGCTGGTCACGCAATCCCGAAACCATAGCTGTGAGACTATGCTGTAATGGTAGTGAAAACTATTGAATTGAGCTGCGATAGGGATTTCTTCTCCATTCGATCCGATCTTTTGAAAAGTACGACCAGTTCGATCTCTGTAAGAGTATACCCCGTACACCCTTTGAACCAAGAGCCACAGTGTTGATTCGGGGAGACCCTGTGTCAAATTCGGAAAGCCGATGCATCCTTTGTCTGACAAAGTGAGCCTATGTTTGGAGTCCCTGTCCCGAAGCCGTGACCGTGAGACCATCCTATGATTGTTGAACCTGTTGGAAAGCCTGTGTCTATTTTCCCCGTTGGTTGTTGTGGCCACACAGTGCTGGACTACGTGGGGCTTGTTGGCCAGTTGTACAACATTCTCTCTCCAGGTGAGAGAGGTGATTGAGGTTGGAAGAACAGGTTGTTGGCCTGTGAGCGATTCTCTCCAGGTGAAAGAGTGCACAGAGGAAGGAGAGAACTCCTGGAAGGAACCCTGTAGCTGCCACAGAACTCAGAGACTTTCAATCCATCCTGTTGTTGAAACCCAAGGAAAGGGAGGTTAGCAGCCGAAGGACTGTGTAGGTGACAGAGAAAGTGTATACTCTTGGGGTGGAGCAGGCATGTGGGGAAGGAGAGTCTGTGGGAAGTGACAATGAGTGGTTCTTGGGAGATAATTCCTTCCTTGTGACTGGGTGCTTTTCCTATAACCTCAGCCTAGCCTAGGATTCCTTACCTTGGGGTGGAGCTTAGTCCCAGGTCGAGGGTGACCCACTGTTGAGATGATGAGCACTGTGGTCTAAGGCTAGGAGGTTCGTGGAAGGCCTGCACTTGGTTGGTGGAACTACCATTGTTTCAAAGATAAGTACCAGATGATGCTTTAATTATGTTTCTGTATCTCTATGTATTATAATTATCATGTATTCTAATGTGCATTTGGATTAATGTTATTGCCATGGATTATTTATGTTAGTAATAATTATTATGCTTACTCTGAGCTTAAATGTGTTTCTTTGATTAAACGCATGTTGTTTTTATAAGGCCTGTATGAGTTGTTTTCCGCAAGGTAGCGCCTGCCTGGCCCTAGAAGGGGGTGAAGAGTGCTACAGTTTGGTAACAGAAACACTGTTACAGTTGGTATCAGAAGTGATAAAGCTATGGATAAAGGTGAGATACAGGTTAACCCTAAAATAAGGAAAATAGGTTAAGCAACCTAAAAGTGGGTAAAGTGACCTAGAGGATGAAAGTATAAATAAGATAGCAATGGACTCTTGCACATCATCTTTTTTGTAGATCAATGGAGAACATCTTGTGAGTTTATCTTGTGGAGTATTGATGGAGAGCTTCTTGTGAGAGCATCCTTGGTATGGATCTCTTGAGCATTATTGAAGATATATTCTGAGAAAGAGAGCATGAGGAGGATCTCATGGACGCATCAAAGTTTCGGCAATGTCGGAGATCTTAACGGAAAAACTCTCGGAACTTCAGAAACCCTAGTTTTTTATGAATACATGGGTTGTCTGTGTATAGGGTGTGTATACATTGAGGTATATGAGAGCTGGTTGTGTATAGGGTGAGTATGTATGTGGGTTGTATGAAGATAGGGAGCGTATAGTGGATAGAATGGTGAAGACTTGTGTTTGAGATGGTGCCAAGATCTTGGGTGATGAGGCAGGTTCCAGATCTACATTTTATGGCCTCAGATATATCACTGAGACGCTAGTATGGTTACATTATTATCTTAATGGATACTATTGTTTGATGTGTTGTGAATGCTTAGGGAATTCTTGGTATGGCTTCTATGATGTGGTTCAATTTGGTTGATTTGGTTGATGAAGTGAGCAATACTCTTATGATTTAGTAGTGACATGATTGTTATGGTATACTAGTTGTTTATACATGATTGAGATAGCATTCATATTGATTCGTTGTGGAGCATGAGCAAGCTATTAGAGAGCTTGGATGTGTTGTGACTGGCTGGTGGTCAGATTGGATAGTCAGAGATAGAAGAGAATGATATATTGATTGAAGAGAATATGAGTTGATCTTGAAGGACGAACCCTAACAACTCAAAAGGTATACGTAGGTTGTTGTATACATTGGACACGTGCATACGCGGGTTGTAGTGAGCCAGGGCGCGTACACATGCGGGCTGCATTACTGACAGGTCGCATACCTATTGATAGATTGATATCTGTTGAGGATTGTTGCCTCATCTCAGTTGGTGTTTAGGGTGTAAGTCAATTCTTTCATTATAGAGTCGGTGATCTTGCAGAGTTGTACTCTATTCATTTGTTGTTGATAAACCCCAAGGATTGTAGTCCATAATATAAAGAAAATTGTACATACATCTTGTGTTCCTTGTGTTCCCTGTGATGATGAGTTGTTGATGATGTAGTGTTGATATATATTGCTGATATATGTTCACATCTAACTGGTTATAAATGACAACAATGATTAATGAGTAAAATTTGAATGCTAACTAATGAGTTTTGTGTAAGAGGGAAGTTTTGGGAAAAATATTCCCACACTCATTCACCCCCCCCTCTAAGTGTGGTAGGTGTGTCCAACATATATCGTGTAGTGAATAACACCATTTTGCAGGAATTCTCAGTTATATTTCCTTTGTTGTCATCTAGAAACTTTATTCACAACATCTTGTGTACAAGGCCATAGGATTGTACATTTTATCAAAAATATTGCTTAGATGGGACATGCCCCAGGTGCGGTGGAGTGGCATTACTAAGAAAGTTCTAAGAAAGTGCATCCATGTAAGTGATGAGTATGAATTAGGGAGGAAGGAGGTTTCCTTGCAAAGATTTAAATATATCACATATGATATTGATGGAGGGAAGGAAAGAAAAAAGATATAATTGGTGACTTCTCAGGTATGAGTATGTGACTTTCATGAAGGAATTCATCGCAAATACATGACAATATGTTCAACATGTCCATATGGCTCAATGACATGATGGGCATTTTAGAATATGTAGAGATACATTTCCCATTGGTATTATCTTATCAGTGGTTGATTTTGCTAAAAACTACACCCTTTAACTGCAAAATGAGATTCATAGCCAATATTATCACTCAGAGCAGGCCAGCATAATGGTCCATATCACATACATGCATGGGATGGATAGTAACTAAGAAAACATAGCTATATTGAAGGAGTATCACTTCTACATAAGCGATGATCAGTGCCATGACTTAACCTATGTACAACATTTCTTTCAGTTGTTTTACAATCACCTTAAGGAGAAGAACATACAAATGGATCAACATTGGATTTGGTCATATGGTTTCACAGGTCATTTAAAAAATGCTTGTGTATTTCAATGGTTGTATATGTTGCACAAAAAACTCAAGGTACCACAAATTTGGAACTGTTTCGAGTCCAGGAATGGGAAAGGGAATCATGATGGATTATGTGCATGCATAAAAAGAGCATTACGCAGGAAAGAAATAAATTTCACAACTACTTCCCTCATTCGAGATATGGAATCCATTGTTCAATGGTGTTCTTCAGTAATGGGAGAGGGAACAAGAACCCATGAATACCAATCAGTCAGGAAATGACATGTACATAGATATTTTTGGGAGGTGGTTGATGTAGATCAATCACAATGGTATGAATGCAAAACAATCTAGGGCACTCATCCATTCCATTCAGTTCAAACATCAGACAATGCAATAGTTGAAATATGGATGAGAAAAATCTCTTGCTTATGTGGTCCATTTAGTAGTAATGAATGTGATGATTTTGAATCAATAGACTAGGTTGATATATGGGACCATATATCACTCCCCATTGGTCAACGTATAACTATGGAATTATCCCAGTTGGAGGAGGACCAATCAAATATTTTAGCAGATTATGATCATGTCTCAGATATCCTACTATCAGGTTCAGTGAAACATTCTATTAAATTTTGAATAACTATCATCAATGTTTTATTCTTTGGTCATTTAGTAGACTCACGTATTGGAACTCCATTTTTTGAAGGGAATATATACATAACGGTTTCACCAAGAGATAATGAATGGGGCACTGATTATTGGTTGGCATATTGCTTGGAGGGAAAGAATACCCTCATGCAATTAGTAATAGACTCTGAAGGCATTGAATTTCTGATTGGGTCGATGGTTATTAAAGGAGAATACCTGACACGAGATTAAAGAACATGGGAGAAAGGTGGTTATGTATTTCAATATTATAGATCAAGTGAAGTTGTATACCACTTTACAAACTTGGTTGTTGGTACAAACCTCCAACTACAAACAATGCCAAGTAAGAACTCATAAAGGTACGATACTTCTTTCCTTACTCTGAGCATGAGAAGTTAATGGAGACCATTAGTATTAGAAGTGATCTCGATGGTCTACTTAAATGACCTTAGATATGTAAAAGGAATAATTGAACAAATATTTCAACTTTATGAATGATTGAAATTTTGGTTTCATGCTATGGTTGTTATGGTATTCTTGTATGTTGTGGTTATTTTTTGTTGTTAGGGAACTATGTTTAGGCTTCCCTTGCCTTTTATTTCCTTTCCTTGTGCCCTTTCCTTTCCAAGCCATGCCATGCCATGCCTTTCCTTTCCTTTCCATGCCAAGCCATGCCTTCCTATGCCATGCCTTGCCTTGTCATGCCTTGCATTGCCTTGCCTTGCCATGCCATGCCATGCCTTTCCTTGCCAATCCATTTCATGCCTTGCCTTTCCATGACATGCCTTTCCTTGCAATGCCAGGCCATGCCTTGCCTTTCCATTCTATGCCTTTCCATGCCTTACCTTGTCAATCCATGCCATGCCTTACCTTGCCATGACATGCCTTGCCTTGCAATGTTAGGCCATTCCTTGCCTTGCCATGCCATGCCTTGCCATGCCATGCCTTGCCATGCCTTACCTTTCCATTCCATGCCATGCCATGTCATGTCATGTATTTCCTTTCCATGCCATGTCATGCCTTGACATGCCTTACCTTGCCATGTCTTTCCATGCCATTCCACACCTTGCATTGCCTTTCTTTGCCTTGCCATGCCATATCGTGCCTTTCTTGTTGATGTTTGGACAACATCGGGAAGACAATCTCCAAGATTAATAATTAATAATATGATTATTAATTATTAAACAATATTATTAATGTAATAGAATATTTATATAAGGTATAAATATATATCATAAATAATTATTTATTATGAGTGTTCCATATATATTAATTTATTATCCAAGGGATGCATCCTTTCATGGATGGTCACCATATGTTCTATATATATGGAACACTCATCATTGTAATAATACATATTCTCATATAATATATTATCTCATATAGAAAATTCAACATGGTATCAGAGTGGGACTGGGCTTGACTCCCTCACACAAGTTCCTAGGAAAATGAGAGTAAAGTAAAGTGTTGGGAGCATTAAATTTATGGGGTTGTTACAATAACTGAGTACAACATATTTACTTTTTACTTCTACCTAAATTATAGAAAGAATTCCATAAATTATGGTGGATAGTAATTTCTAGTAAAAATGTCTAATTACCTAAATATGAGTAATATACTGCATATTTACTTCTACCTATATTTACGCAAATAAACGCATGAATTATGGAGGAACAATTTAACAAATTCAAATACTATGTGGATGGATTATAACCAAATTAATCCTTGGGTAGTTACGAGAGTTATTCTCCAACTATTTATAAGAAAGAAAAAACAATTTAATTTTCAAAGGCACAACAATAGACACAGATGTTTTTTTCTCTCTCACCCGTGGGAAGTGATCTAAGAAAGAGAGCGAAGTTTCTAAGTAGTTGAAATTTTCTGAGTGTAATTACTTAGTAATGTTCTAGAGTTTACTAAAGTAATATCATATATCATTGGAAGTACTTACCACTTGCGAAAAATTGTTCTTGTCTAATTTAACACTAGAAAATCAACATGGTTATCCATATGACATTGAGTATATGATGGATGTGTGTTGGTCATAGTAGAAGACATATCATTTGGAGGGTTATTGTATATAGTTGTGCACAAGATAAATTGATCTCCTCCAGTAGATGCTTTTTTTCTTGTTTCGTGTTCCAGGCAGGTCACATGTAATAGCTCTGAGAAGAAGCCATAATGATGGTCGTAGGAAGCAACATGAAGCAATACTATCCATACATAGAATTTTTCACATCCATGTAATGAAGAAGAAGAGGAGGTCATCACATGCATAGGGAGAAGATGACTATGAAGACTATATAGCCTCAGAGGCATTCAAGCTTTAGAGGGAGAATAAATACTTTGACTGGGTAGGGAGTGCAGTGGATTGAAAGAGTACTTCTGGATGTTGTTTCAGTATGGGATCACTGTGATCTCATGGTTGAGTAGGGATAATTCATGCGTAGCACTCAGTACGGATGAGGCTTAATATGTGGCAACATATGCAGCATGTAAGAGAAACAATGTGGATTTAGAAGCTGTTGTCTGGGTTATTTGGTCTCAAACTGGAGGAAACTTGCATTTGGTGTGACAATCAAAGTTGCATGAAGTTGTCAGAGAATCTGGTGTTCCATGATAGTTTGAAGCATATCGAGATAAAATATCACTATATCATAGATATGTTGCAGAGGGGAGCATTGAGGCTCTAGTACGTCACTACCGAGGAGCAAGTTACAGACGTGTTGACCAAGCCACTTTCGAGGATGAAGTTTGAGTACTTCAAGGACAAGCTTGGTGTGGTCCCTCTTCATAGGAAGTGTTATCATACATCATGAAAAAGGGTTGGCACTGAGACATGTGGAACTCATCCAGCATGAAAAAGGGTTGGCACTAAGTGTTCTCATCCAGCATGAAAAAGGGATGGCACTGAGACAGGTGGAACTCATCCAACATGAAAAAGGGTTGGCACTGAGTGTTCTCATCCAGCATGAAAAAGGGTTGGCATTGAGATAGGTGGAACTCATCCAGTATGAAAAAGGGGTGGCACTGAGTGTTCTCATCCAGCATAAAAAATGGTTGGCACTGAGACAGGTGGATCTCATCCAACATGAAAAAGGGTTGGCACTGAGACCAAAGGTACACATGATGAGGTACAAATGTATTGTGAATTAATGAATGTCATGGTGACATGTTGAAGCTATTTGAGAGCTACCCATATGTAATTTTCAGAGGTAATCTTGGCATAACATAGAATGTCTCCCTCACTGAGAGGGAGTGTTGAAGTTAGAAGCATCAGGCAGACATTCTCCAGAGTGGTCATGTTGATTTGACTAAGGATAATGGCCCAAGCACAATCTTATGAACTATAGGTGCTTGAGGTGAAAAATGTCTCCCTCGTTGAGAGGGAGTGTTTATGTTTGGACAACATTGGGAAGACATTCTCCAAGATTAATAATTAATAATATTAATATTAATTATTAAACAATATTATTAATGCAATAATATATTTATATAAGGTATAAATATATATCATAAATAATTATTTATGATGAGTGTTCCACATATATTTATTATCCAAGGGATGCATCCTTTCATGGATGGTCACCATATGTTCTATATATATGGAACACTCATCATTTTAATAATACATATTATCATATAATATATTATCTCATATAGAAAATTCAACATTTCCATGCCATGCCATGCCTTGCCTAGCATTTTCGTGCCATAACATGCCATGCCATGCCTTGCATTGCCTTGCCTTTCCATGCCATGCCATGCTTGTCTTGCTTGTTATAGAAAATTTTGCCTCACCCCATGCAACTTGCTTGGATGGCATTTCCATTTCCCTATGCAGAATTGAAGTCCCCTTTTGTACCTTCCAGAGACAAAAAAACATATTTTTCCACATATACGTGCCCTATCAGTTATACAACAAGCATATACACAGGTTTCTCCACTACAACCCACGTACATTAGGTTTGGTGCTCAAAATTAAAAATTATGTTGGGTTTCCATGCCATGTCACAAGATCCATGATCCTTGACCTTCCATGTACTAGAAACGCTCTGACCCGACCCTTTAGTTCCATTTGAAGGCTATAAATTGAGCCATATCCAAGCCTTGGAAGAGATTCAACAATTCAACTTGGAGAGCAAAGACACTCTAGAGAAATTTCACTTCATATTGAGTTTGCATTGTTTTTCCTTGAAAGTTTGAACTCCTTGTTCATCCCCCAAGATCTTCCTTCTTTATGATGGAGAACCTCATTGACTCCTCTATATGAGCTTGTCCTTGGTGGAGGATTGAAGTGGTGGAGGCCTGGCTGGAGGGACTTAGTTTCTTGGTTCTGATATGTGTCGTTACAGAAGTTTGTCACCTATGTACTTATGCTGATTATTTTAATAGAAATACTCTTTTCTCGTCCAATTGATATCTTGCAAATATTTGAAGTATTACTCCATGGGCATATTTTTCATTTATGTTAATGGATTATGTTAATATATATGCTAACACTATATATTATCACTATATGCTTGTTTATCTTGGTTGTTGAGGACAAGTTGCAGGTTTAAAGCTTTGAGTTGCATGCTCAATGGTGGTCTTCATTGAACATCCGGACGGGGTAGGCTCTTGGCCTCGTCTTGTTATCATTTCATTTATATAGCATACTTGGGATTAGAGTTTATTTCTACATTTCATTTCGTCTTTTGTGGTTTATCCCATGCGATAGAGATATTTTCCTCGTAACATTTCCTTTCCATTCCATGTCATTTCATTTTATGCCTCCCCATGCCATGCCATGCCTTGTCTTGCCTTGCCTTGCCAAGCCATGCCTTTTCATGCCTTGCCTTACCTTGCCATGCCATGTCACTCCATGCCTTGCATTGCCTTCCATTTCCATGCCTTGACATTCCATGTCTTGCCTTGCCTTTCCTTGTCATGCCATCTCTTGCCATGCCTTGACATGCCATGTCATTCCTTTCCTTGCCTTGCCTTTCCAAGCCATGCCCTGCCTTTCCTTGCCATGACATCTCATGCATTGCCTTATCTTTCCTTTCCATGCCATGCCTCTCCTTCCCATGTGATGCCATTCCTTTCCTTGCCATGCCATGCCTTTCCATGCCTTTCCTTGCCATGCCATGTCTTTCCATGCCATGCCTTTCATTGCCTTGCCATGTCATGCCATGTCATGCCATGCCTTACCATGCTATGTCATGTCTTGTCCTTCCTTGCCTTACCAAGCCATTCCTTTCCTTTCCATGGCATGCCATTCCATGCCTTGTCATGCCTTTCCTTGTCATTCCATTCCATGCCTTGCCTTGGCATGCCATGTCATTCCTTTCCTTTTTTTTATCACCATATAAATTTTACGTCAATTTATGGGTGATTTTGTAGTGCTTCTGACACATTGGCCATTTTGTAGCACTCCTGAGGTTTTTTTCTTTTCATAACGACAAATAGACAAAATTATTCCAATTCCCTTGACTGTTAAAGAAAAAATTTTGAATTGGGGGAAATAATTACAGGTTTGAACAAATAAAACAAATTGGTCTTTAGGGCCAATTTTTCCTCTCGGGAATAACAAGGTTTTTAGCAGGATTATTAGTTATTTTTAGATTTTTCTATAGAATCATCGCCATCAAAGGTCAGATAATTGGAGGAAAGTGGAAACAGGGCATTCGTTGTGCAAAAATGTTGTGTAAGTCCTGAAGAACACAGTTTCACGACGAATGGCATTTACACGTTGCACAACTGTGATAGGGGAACAAATCAACATCTGAATTAGTGTCTAGTCATCCTCACCTGTGCCAGATGGTGTGGATCGACCTCAGAAATCAAAAGGCAGCATGATAGGGATTCAAAGATTTGATTTTTAAGTGGTTATGATGTAATTATTATGGTCAAACTGCTTCCTATTTCCCAGTAGGCAGTTCTAAATTTGTTGCTAGCATATTGTAACCAAGACTCTCTCTTTAGTAAATTGGTTGAGCTCAAATCCCTTAGTCTGGGGATTATTATCTTCTATATATTGTGTAAATTTCAATATGCTAAGGGTTGGTTGGTGAGGGAATGTGAATAAATTTTGGTGCAATCTGTAAAGTTTTATTTTCTAAGTTTCATAAAATTGCAGGGCCAGAAGTACCTGAGTTTTACTTCCAGAGATTCTCGTGATCGATGTTCTCAAGCTAGTTTCTTCTATAATGTATGTTCTCTTTCTTAAATACTTTTTCAACATTAATTTTCTTCTATGACATGTTAACACAGTATATGCAATAGAATTCATCAATAAATCAGATGCTTTGTGTGTATGCTTAATGTTCCTTCTATTTGATGTTGAGTTTTATCTTAGGATTCATCTCTATTGGATTCCCTGAGTAGATCACTGATTTTCTTCCTTCATATCCCTATCTACAACAATATCCTATAATCATAAAAAACACATTTTGTCTTACCTTTGGATAGCTATTATTTAACCCACCAAGTGTGTTGCAACATTGACCTCAGTCTAGTGACTCCATGCCCAATGGACCTTCCATCTACTCTTCCACCAACATTTTATATTCACTTTAAATCATATATCTAGCCTTTGAGTAAAAAACAAATAAATCCTTTTAGTAATTGATTTGAAAGAGAAAGCCCTCTCTGGGTTGGAAGGGCTAGATTCTAGCATGCAAGTGGTTTGTGGTTACCTATGTGACTTGCCTCCACATCCAGAGAAATTTACAGAGTGATAACACTTTCCTTTCCATGTCATTCTATTCCATGTCTTACATTCCCTTGTCTTCCCATGCCGTGCCATGTCTTGCCTTCCCATGCCATGCCTTTCATTGTCATGCCATGCCATTCTATGCCATGCCTTTCCATGTCATTCCATGCCTTTCCATGCCATGCCATTTCTTGCATTTCCTTTCCTTGACATGTCATGCCTCATCGTTCCATGCCTTGCCTTCTCTAGCCTTACAAGGTGTCAAATTGTGAAACATATGTAATAATCACTGAGAAAAACCACATTCTCGGATATCCTACAACAAATGTTTTTCCAGGCAATGGAATTGTAGTGCAAGGCCCCCACTAGATGAAACTCGGTGCCCTCAATCTGATGAAACTGATGGTTCATCCATCTAAGTCCCAGTTTGAGTTTTATTGTGAGTTGCAACTCGCCTCCTCAAGTCATTCAAGGACATGTTAGCAATTTGGCCCAGGGGCATAAAATACAAACTGAGCAGCACAAAAAAGTTCTATAAGATCCCTTACATCTATTTGGCCAAGGCCCATGTGACCACGCTACCCACAATCACCTGGCACAATGTTCTTGAAAATCAACCTCTTGTTCAAAATTTGCACTATGCCTCATTGAGCAAAACCCTAGTCCTGAAGATCCTATAACAAATGCTTTCACGAGAAACAAAATGATAGTGGAGGGGCCCCACTAGTTAAAACTTGATGCCATGGACCCAATTCCACCGACATTTAGTCCATCTAAGTCCTAGTTTGATTTTTATCGTGAGTTACAACTCGCCTCCTCAAGTCATTCAGGGACATGTTGACAATTTGGTCAGGGGGCATAAAATCCAAACAGAGTAACATAATGAATTTATGTAAGCTCCTGCCTGTCTGTTTGGACAAGTCCCACGTGACCACACTACCCACAATCACCCATCAAAGTGTTCTTGAAAATCGACCTCTTGTTTAGAATTTGCACTATGCCTCATTGAGAAAAACCCTAGTCTCGAAGATCCTGCAACAAATAATTTTTAGGGAAATGGAATGACATCGGAGGGGCCCCACTAGTTGAAACCTAATGCCCCAGATCCAATGCAACTGATGGTTCATCCATCTAAGTCCATGTTTGATTTTTATCGTGAGTTGCAACTCGCCTCCCCAAGTCATTTAGGGACATGTTGACAATTTGGTCTGGGGGCATAAAATCCAAACTGAGCAACATAATGGAGTTTCGTAAGCTCACACACATATTTTTGGCCAAGGCCCACACAAAAACGCTACCCATAATCACCTAATACAATGTTCTTGAAAATCAACCTCTTGTTCATAATTTGCACTATGCCTCATTAAGCAAAACCCTAGTCCCGAATATCCTACATCAAATGTTTTTTTTCAGGAAGTGGAATGATAGTGGAGGGCCCCCACTAGCTGAAAATTGGTTCCTTAGATCCAATGAAACCAACTGTTCCTCCATCTGAGTCATGCTTTGAGTTTTATCGCAAGTTGCAACTCGCCTCCTCAAGCTATTCAAGGACATGTTGGCAATTTGGTTCTGGGGCATAAAATCCAAACCAAACAGCATAATGGAGTTTTGTAAGATCCCACATGTCTGTTTGGCCAAGGCCCATGTGACCACACTACACACAATCACCTGACACAATGTTCTTGAAAATCAACTTCTTGTTTAGAATTTGCACTATGCCTCATTGAGCAAAACCCTAGTCCCAAAGATCCTGCAAAAAATGATTTTCCAGGCAATGGAATGACAGTGGAGGGGACCCACTAGCTGAAACCTGGTGCCCTGGATCCAATGCAACCGATGGTTCATCCATCCATGTCCTGGTTTGAGTTTTATCACGAGTTGCAACGTGCCTCCTCAAGTCATTCAGGAACATGTTGGCAATAGACCTAGACCTAAATCATGACCATGACATAGACCTAGACCTAAACCATGACCTAGACCTAGACCTAGATGAAGTACCATTACCATGACCTATACCATGACATAGACCATGACCTAAACCATGGCATAACCTAGACCATGACCTAGACTAAATCCCATAATGATAACAAAATATCATGTACATTTACAAATCTCATGAGATTTGTATACCAATAAAATTATGTAGTTATTATGATAAATTTATAATTCCATAAGATTTTTACAACAATGAGAGTTTCCAAATGTGGATCCTCCACACACACATATATACAATGATAAATGTCCTCAACATATGCATGTATTTATTCTAGAGAACAATAACAGTTAGCATATGGAGATTATGTATTAAAGTTTGTATATATGTGGATTACATATTTCATGAAAAGAGATATTTATGATCATAAATCTATAGAAGAAGATAATCAATGTTTATATTTATCATAAATTTAGTGAAGATAATGAAATTTTGTATTATCATTAAATACAAACTTACATTATTTTCAATAAATCTATTGATATTAAATGCAAAATTTCATTATCTTCCATAAATTTATGATAATAAATACATCTCTTCAGGTAAAATAAATATCATTAATAAAATAATTGTGCTAAAACTAAATAACATCACAAACTTTTTTTTAATTTGACAATTTGCCATCCAATAAACCAATAACTATATTTTCTTTGCCATCCAATAAACTAATAATAATATTTTATTGTGAAGTGGATAATAATAATAAAACATTTTTTATTCCAGTGGTCCCAACAAACGGTCTCTTATCCCTTCCATCCGTTCAAGGTATAAGATATTTTATATTGAATTTTGTTTGGAAGAAATTGTTAGATTTGCATATTTGAGTGGTTAATTATGGATAATCCTAGTATCTTAGAGATTTTTTGAATCCATTTCTACATTCAGAAATGTAATTTAAAAAACAAAAATTTTTGATTTCCTAATTTGACAGGAACTCCAAGTAATTTTTTATGATGGGTTTCTTTTTCAAACTTCCCTTCACATGATGTGTTATATTTATTTTTCAGTGCCATTTAAATATTATGTATTATATGTGTTTTTGTTGCTTCTATTCTCTAATACCTTTTTACAGAGACATACCCAATAATACAAAGGTAACATAGTCAATGGTCACAATAATAAAAAAATGGGACAAGGCGACTAGATTTCAAATCATTAGCATAGGCAGTCTAGTATCTTCACCATCAATGTCTAATTTGTGTGTTTCAAATCCAAATAAATAAGAATAGTCTATTCTATTATTTCTATTAGAAAAAAAAAAAATGAATATTTTTTCCCCATATATTGGTATTTTATATAACATAACTCCTCCTCAAAACTAAGTTGTAATGCTCCTAAAAAGGTCCGGAGGTCTTGCTCTTCTGAGGGAAAGGAGATTTTACAATATTATTTTTTATGGGTATTTTATATAACATATTGATAACAATCAATTTTTCACTAAATAATGAAAAAAAACATTTTTTTATTAAATTTTGTAATCGGCATTTTGAATATATATATAGAAATTGGGTAAAAAATTAGTCATACAGCTTGACGAAGCTACCAAACATGACCGACAATTGGTATCAAATCTTAGGTCTGGCCTTTGGTAGGTAGAACAATTGGCTTATGTGGGGTTTGATTCCTATAAAGACATTTAATCTATTGCCAGAAGACACTTTTTTTTTCAATGCATGCACAGGACCAAGAAATTGTAAGGTGGAGCATATACATGCACACAACCAAGAAATTCCGAGGTGGGCCCCATATGATGGAACTTTATGAACTTACAGCACATTCTCAAACAGGTCTTAAACTACTAACCCATCCCTAAAATATGAAAAACCTCACCGTTTATTAAAAAATGTTAAATTTGAAAACAGGCCTTAATGCTGGATTCGAGTGGACCCCAGACATGGAGTGGCTGACAACAGCTCCAAATTTTTTTAAATTGGAAAATAAGTTCGCAAAGAGTGGCAAAAAAGTCAAATCGTTTACGTTAAGGTGACGTGTATTTAATGATCCTAATTTCCTTAAATTTTTTATGTTATAATAATATAAATAGTAGTGGTCTTGATTTCCATAAATTATTTATGTTATATTAATATAAATGATATTTAACTTTAAAAAAAAATTAGAAAAAATTAAACATATATATAAATATACAAAATTTTATTAACAGAAAAGAAAATAAAATGATTTATATTAGTATAAATTCATTTTAATCTTGAATTAGTTATTCATCAAATTGAATTAGTTATTCATCAAATTGAATTAGTTATTCATCAAATTTCTCAAAGTATAAATTTTTTTTAGAATGTAAAATTTGAAAAAAGATTAAAAATTTACATCTCCTGAATTTGATCCTCTTAAAATAAATCTATACTGATACAATAATACACAAACAAAAAGTCAAATTAATATAAAATAATGTATTCATATAATAAATATTTATATCAACTATAATTTAAAAATAATATTTCATTATTTGTTATTAATCAAACACCCAAATTTTTATATTGAATTGTAAAATAATTTATTTATACAATAATATAGAAAAAAAAATCAAATCAATAAGATAAGATAATAAGATAATGTATTTACATAATAATCCACAAAATTATATGAAGCAAGCAATTTATCATATATTAAATTAGAAAATCT
This sequence comes from Picea engelmannii, assembly GCA_009831015.1. NCBI lineage: Eukaryota > Viridiplantae > Streptophyta > Pinopsida > Pinales > Pinaceae > Picea > Picea engelmannii. Next base: position 162,728 of record ML786664.1, read on the forward strand.
ATTTCATAAATTAGAAAATATATTTCATAATCAACGAATTTTGTGTGCATGCCTGCTATCATTTCCTCCACAAGCCAATGGTTTCCAAGCCCTCTCTTGTTGTTGAAATGGGTGTGGAGCCTGCGAAGGATATGGAAGCAACGACCTCGCCTTTGTGCTTGGTGATTTCCAGTATTTTTTGTTTGGTTCTCTTGGAATGAAAATTGCAACATATGTTAATGAAAGAACCACTTTGGAAGCCATGAAAAGTGTTGGGAAGGCCTTCATTACAACATTTAGGTCCTGGGATGTCATGGAATTCTCACTTGTTGTTAATGGGCTTTTGGTCCTGTACATCACCATTAACATTTACAAGCTCTATTATGGAGATGACTGGGAGGGCCTCTTTCAAGCCATTACCAATTATGGTCTTGGTGGGTCTTCAATTGCTCTTTTTGGAAGAGTCGGTGGATGAATTTACACTAAATTTGTTGATGTTGGTGTTGATCTTGTTGGGAAGATTGAACAAAACATTCCTGAAGATGACCCTCGTAACCCAAGTGTCAGTTTTTCTTAGTTTTGATTGTGTAGAGTCATAGAATACCTCTCTGTATGTTTTGGCATAATGAAGAATACCATTTTTTTTCATTCTAAGAAAACATAATACTTGTAACATAGAAACAAAGCAATTTTCTTTGCTTCATAGAGTACATAGAAATCGATCATTACATCAACATAGATTTAGAATATAGATTCAAGATGTTATCGACTTTAGTAACTCTTTCTTTGGGAATAAATGTCCATAAGAAGTGTAAAGCGACTTTTCTGATAACCTGGCCTACTGTATTTTAAAAAAATGTGTCTAATCTATAATGATTCCACATCCCATTTGGTCGATGTGGATGTAATTGAATTTGATGGTTTCAGGCATTGATTTACCATTGCGACTAGACTGGGGATAGATGCTTATGGTCCTATTAGTGACAAGGTTGGTGGTATTGTCGAGATGGTTGGCTTTAGCCATAAGATTCGTGAAAGGACTGATGCTCTAGATGCAACAAGGAATACTATTGTTGCATTTGGCAAGGTAAGATGCAGTATATTCCAATTATTTGTTGGACGTTGATTCTTCTATGTATTATATCACTTTATATGTTGTGATTCCTTGATAAAGGGTAGTGAATGAATATTTATTTCTTGCAGGGATTTTCCATTGGCTCAGTTGCAATTGTGTCTCTTGCATTATTTGGAGCATTTGTAAGCCAAGACGCAATTTTAAAAGTGCATGTCCTTACACCCAAAGTATTCATTGGTTTAATTGTTGGGGCCATGTTTCCTTACTGATTTTCAACTATGACAATGAAAAATGTGGGAAGTGCAGCATTGAAAATGGTTGAATAGGTCTGTAGATAGTTCAAATATATTCCTGGTCTGATGGAAGGAACTCCCAAACCGGATTATGCAACTTGTGTGAAGATATCAACAAATGTTTCACTTAAAGAAATGATTCCTCCTAGTGCCCTTGTAATTCTCACACCCCTCATTGTCGGTACCTTGTTTGGAGTTAAGACTATGTTTGGAGTTCTGTCTAGAGCCCTTGTCTCAGGAGTACAAGTACTTTCCAAGTATTGTTTCCTTTGAAAATGTTCTTCTTAGCCCGAAAAAGGAAATGGAAATGTTGTGATGATTCATTTTATTGATTACAGGTTGCAATATCAGCTTCCAACACTAGCGGTGCTTGGGAAAATACCAAGAAATACATAGAGGTACATCATTTTGGATGTAATATCTCTAACTCTCTCGTGTTCACCATACTTGGCAAATTTTAACTTATTTGTGGGTTGTCGATTGTTGTAGGCAGGGGCATCGAAAGATGCAAGAGAAATTGGTCCTAAAGGATCTGATGCCCACAAGGTTGTTGTTATCGGTGATATCATAAGAGATCCATTGAAAGATACATTAGGTCCATATCTGAACATTCTTATTAAATTGATGGTTGTTGAGTCACTTGTGTTTGCACCATTTTTCACTACTCATGGAGGATTGCTTTTTAAAATCTAAAAAGTAAATTTGATCCCAACCCAAGGATATTTAGCATCATAAGAATATAGGTGGACCAATATCCTAATGTTTTCCTTGTGGTTTGTAGGCTATTCCTATCCAAGGGAAACTTTATTTTCAAACACTATGGTTAATAGGTATAAGTCCTTCCCTGGTGAACTAATCAAATTTTTGAATTTCTGTGTCAATGTTGTATCATAATTTTTCATAACTGTAAAGAATAATAACAGTCGAGAGTAGAGGTCAAGGTCAGTGGTATTTGATAGGCTTATGATATGGTATCATGCATTGTTTAATAGGCTTATGGTATGATATCATCAAACTTTTTCACTAGTCCAACAATTAGATACAAGTGGCTTCCGGACTATTGTTAGGACTATCATTTTGGTGAATAATGTTATGCTTCAATGTTCATATTAGTACTATGGTTTCCAGGTGTGTTCAACTGTTTATTGGTTATTCATGGATATAACAACATTTTGTTTTTCCCAGTGGTAGGATACACAGTTTCATGCTTGTTCTTTCAAGCATGGCATAATTGTTTTGAAACTTTAGTATATTTCTCTCCAGAGAGAGGAAGACATATGTTGTTTTCTTTGAATGATGGAACCAAATATGGTAGTGTATTCTATGTGTCATCTTTCTTTCTGGGTTTGATAGTTTATGGAACTGGAATTTTTTCTCTTCAAGATTTATGGTTCAAAATACATTTTTGTGATTTTAGGTCCAAACTGTTATAATATCTGTAATGGATGTGATCATAAATGGTATTTCACATCCTTTTCTCCTCTGGAGGAGAGACTCTAGAAGTTTCTCCCAACGGGGCAAGGTGCTAGGGTTTCACAATGCTAGGTTAAAAGGATGTTTTTTGGTTCTCGAAAGAAATCCCATGAGATATGGAAAATGAGAATTTAGCAAAAAAATGGTAGAATATTCTTCTGATAGAAAATGAGAAATTATGTTAGTTGCAATTGTGAATATTTGGATTTTATTTTATTTATTTTTAATTATTCAAGATTCGTGCTCTTCAAAATCCTCAAGAGACCTTGATCCGTCAGGATTTTTCGAATGACTTATGGTTGAGTTTAATTTGCATGAATTAATTAACCATTGGGAAACTTAGTGAAGAATAAAGAAATAAGAGGAATTATACATACATATACATATATGCAGATCTGAAATGCAATGAAAGACAACAAACCATAATACGCAGGCTGATAACGGAGTTCGACACAACTTTGCCTACGTCTCCGGGCCTTTTCTCTATGGGTGAGGCTTCTTTATTTCTGTTCGAAAACTCAATAGTACATCCCTGCGATGCCAAATGGCTACAAGACTGATTTGGTCATGTTTGCCCAGATCTCTAGAACCATGCACAACAAACGACACGCAAAACGGACGTCCGGATCTCTCAGAAATGATCCGACAACATCTCCTCCTCAACGGCTTCTCTGCCTCAAACTGGCTTTGACTTGGCTTCTCCTCAGCATCTCGGCTCTGAATGCTCTCAAAAGCTGTCCCCATGGCCTCAAACAAGCCTTGGTTAAATAGTTGGGAAGGTAGTTTCCCATCTCCAACTTCCTCCAAGAAGTTAGGCTCAAAAACCACCCAATAACTCCCAATTACATTAAAAATGAGTTAATTACATTAAAAAAACCCAAAAGTGGTTATAAAACCCACTTTTAAACTATTATATGGTTATAATACGGGCTTTTAGCCCCCTCCAACCGCACGCGCGCCCTTTTTATCGGTCACATGAGCACCATGTGGCCACACGCTAGCGCGGGCCACCCCATTCGCTTCAGCACTGGTCACATGGCATAATCCATATGCCCATAGGGCCACGACCTCACAGGTATAACTCCCGTAACCATAACATAACGGTTTAAAAACCATTCAAACCATATTAAAACAACCCCGCGCGCATATATCTCCTCGCTCGTGGTCGTATGCGAACACAATGAAACCGGGGTCGGGGCTAAGCCCCGGCCCGACCCCCCGCGCAATACACAACAACACTAACTTAAATATAGTGTGGCCCGCATACAAAACAAGTCACGAGCGGTGGTCCATTGGTCGGAGGATTGTTGTGAAGGCGTAATGTGGAACGGAGGTCATCGGTTCGAACCCAACCGACTCCAAAAACTTTTGACCCAGGCCATATTGACCAAAACCAGGGTGCCACGTGGCAGCCGCTGATTGGGCCACGTGGCACCCAACCATTTGCTCGAACAGTGCCACGTGTCACTTACCGATTCACCCACGTTATCTGCCACGTCAGCTCTCCGTACCTTTCCAAGTCACTTGCCACGTATGCTACTGACGTCATCGTACGGCCACCACGTCAGCTGCTAACGTCACCCGTGCCACGTGTCACCCTTCCAGTGGTGACACGTGTCACCTCGGGATTGGTCCAGTCGTACGCCAAAAATGCCAAATTTGCCTGACACGTGTCATCACCTGGAGTCACCACGTGTCCTGTACGGACCTGCCACATGTCATCGTATGGACATGCCACGTGTCCTATACAGACCTGCCACGTGTCCTGTACGGACTACCAAGTCCGCACTTTTTTTCCCTGTTTGACTTTTTCGGTCAGAATGCGATATCTTCTTCATATGGACTCTGTTTCACAAAGTAAATATACCACCGAAATCAGGAAGACGAGACAGACGCAATGGCACAGGTTTCATCAGATTTCGAGCACTTTCATTTTTGAGCATTTTTCAAGCCCTGACAGGCTTCTGAATCCGATTTCGGATCACACCTCCCCACAATAAGACCTTTTGGTCCCCAAAAGGTTACTAATCAGTCAACAAGCTCAGGATAGGCCACCCCGCTTGCCCTCTATCTCTGAACTCTGTCCTATGCACCTGTCTCATCAAGATCAGCTATAACACAATCATGACAACTGACAGTATATTGTTAGCCATTTGAACCCTGTTACATCTTACTGAAGCTACTATCATCCATGTAGAAAACATTGCTAATGACAACATCAAAAAGACGACTGCAAATGAGCTGATATACTTTAGATATTTGCACGACATGAGCTTATCTTGAAGCAACTTATGATTGATTTTCCATTCAACAACCATATCTTGTTCTTGTTTAAGATCAATTACTTCATTTGAAACAATTATTGGTCCATTGCATGCTTGTACTGCATTCGTTAATTGTTCCATTGTTTGAAGTGTTTTATTTGCCTTAACACGATGAGCATGAACCACATAATCATGACCTGCTTTAGTGAATTGATATTGATTCTTTGTCCTGTAGAAGATTGCCTTACGATCAAATAAGTATGGACTACCTAAGATCATTCCACATTCTCTTAACGACACAACATC
>ML786664.1:168372-181832 GCA_009831015.1 Picea engelmannii
TATATTCTTGCACTGTTTGTCCTTTTCTTAGTTTTAAAGATTGTCATTCAATTATTGCTTTTTCTTTATAACCCAAAGGATAGAATTGTTTCCTAAGTGCAGAAATGAAATCCTTCCATGATGGAAATACATTACCCACATTTCGTGTTCCTTTTTGCAGCTTGCTCTGCCACCAGATAAGAGCTGTACCTGCAAGTCTCAAAGATGCCAACTAGATTTGTGTGGCCTCCTCCTTGATCTATTGCACACTGCAGTATACCTCCATCTGTCTGATCCAGTTATCAAGTTTCTCTGCATTTACTTCACCATCATATATGGGCAACTCAAATTTTACATCAAGTTTTAACAATGGCATTTCATGTTTATTCTTATGAACATTTTTCTTTCCACTAGATTTAGAATTGGAACTTGAAGAAGAAGAAGGAGAAGAAGGAGGTGTTGATGGAGGTGAAGGAGGAATATGAGGATGGTCCTCTTCCTCTTCACTTTTCCCTTTGAAGAATCACCCAAAAATGGTCGCTTCCGTTCCAAGTAATCTTCGTACAAAACTTTCACCATCTCCGACATGGCAAGGAATGTTTTCTGGAACTCTTTCTCATCTTGAGAGATCCCTTCTTCCGATGCCATCTTCTCACTGTGAGAAGCTCTTTTTCTCAATCCAATTAATGGATTCTTTGCAACAAGCTCGCCTTCACCACCCTGTAGCTTTTCCCTGGTTAACATGCAAAACTCAAATCCAAACGTCAACTAGCTCTGATACACTTGATCCGTCAAGATTTTTCGAATGACTTATGGTTGAGTTTAATTTGCATGAATTAATTAACCATTGGGAAACTTAGTGAATAATAAAGAAATAAGAGGAATTATACAGACATATACATATATGCAGATCAGAAATGCACTGAAAGAAAGCAAACCATAATACGCAGGCTGATAACGGAGTTCGACACAACTTTGCCTACGTCTCCGGGCCTTTTTTCTGTGGGTGAGGCTTCTTTATTTCTGTTCGAAAACTAAATAGTACATCCCTGCGATGCCAAATGGATACAAGACTGATCTGGTCATGTTCGCCCAGATCTCTAAAACCATGCACAAAAAATGGCACGCAAAACGGACGTCCGGAGCTCTCAGAAATGATCCGACAGCATCTCCTCCTCAACGGCTTCTCTGCCTCAAACTGGCTTTGACTTGGCTTCTCCTCAGCATATATGCTCTGAATGCTCTCAAAAGATGTCCCCATGGCCTTAAAAAAGCCTTGGTTAAATAGTTGGGAAGGTAGTTTCCCATCTCCAACTTCCTCCAAGAAGTTAGGCTCAAAAACCACCCAATAACTCCCAATTACATTAAAAATGAGTTAATTACATTAAAAAAACCCAAAAGTGGTTATAAAACCCACTTTTAAACTATTATATGGTTATAATACGGGCTTTTAGCCCCCTCCAACCTCACGCGCGCCCTTTTTATCGGTCACATGAGCACCATGTGGCCACGCGCTAGCGCGGGCCACCCCATTCGCTCCAGCACTGGCCGCATGGCATAATCCATATGCCCATAGGGCCACGGCCTCGCGGGTATAACTCCCGTAACCATAACATAACAGTTTAAAAACCATTCAAACCATATTAAAACAACCCCGCGCGCATATAGCTCCTTGCTCGTGGTCGTATGCGAACACAATGAAACCGGGGTCGGGGCTAAGCCCCGGCTCGACCCCCCGCGCAATAAACAACAACACTAACTTAAATATAGTGTGGCCCGCATACAAAACAAGTCACGAGCGGTGGTCCATTGGTCGGAGGATTGTTGCGAAGGTGTAATGTGGAACAGAGGTCACCGGTTTGAACCCGACTGACTCCAAAAACTTTTGACCCAGGCCATATTGACCAAAATCGGGGTGCCACGTGGCAGCCGCTGATTGGGCCACGTGGCACCCAACCATTCGCTCTAACAGTGCCACGTGTCGCTTACCGATTCACCCACATCATCTGCCACGTCAGCTCTCTGTACCTTGCCACGTCACTTACCACGTATGTTGTTGATGTCATCGTACGGCTGCCACGTCAGCTGCTAACGTCACCCGTGCCACGTGTCACCCTTCCAATGGTGACACGTGTCACCTCGGGATTGGTCCAGCCGTACGCCAAAAATGACAAATTTGCCTGACACATGTCATCACCTAGAGCCACCACGTGTCCTATACGGACCTGCCACGTGTCATCATATGGACATGCCATGTGTCATGTACGGACCTGCCACGTGTCCTGTACGGACTACCCAGTCAGCACTTTTTTTCCCTGTTTGACTTTTCGGTCAAAATGTGATATCTTCTTCATACGGACTCCATTTGACAAAGTAAATATACCACCGGAATCAGGAGGACGAGACAGACACAATGGCATAGGTTTCGTCGGATTCTGAGCACTTTCATTTTGAGCATTTTTCAAGCCCTAATAGGCTTCTGAATCTAATTTCAGATCATACCTTAACAAGCAAGTTATCCCTTTTCCCTCAGTTTTTTTTTAAATTTTTCTTTCATTTTCTCAGGCGTCTGGAAAATGAATATTCAATAAACTATGGTTTGCATAAATCTCTCAAAGAGGAGGAAAAGATGCCTTGAATCATCAAGATCGCTTAGGGTTTCTCTTCTAGGGGATTGGATCATTGATGGTGCTCAAGAGTTGTATCAAAGGGAACTATGCGTCGAAACCCCACATATCCAAGCATCTTCCAGGTTTAATGGTTGAAACCCCACATATCCAAGCATCTACTAGGTTTAATGGTCGAAACCCCACATATCCACATATGCAAGTTTTTTTTTGTTGTGATCAAATTTTTTCTATACAACGTTGTTGGCACAGGGACAGACCCAGGATTCAATGCTTCAACAACGCACCAACAAAACCCTAACTACCGACCCTTTTGACAACATCTGTGAAGCGGATGAAGTCTCACTCGAGGTAGATGCAGGGAGGTTGCATGACTCAAGTGTCTACAACCTAGATGGGACATAGATATGCGATCACAATACTTAACAGAGTACTTAGCCAATAACATTCATTATTCATTAACCCTCATTCACATCGCAGGTTAAAACCCTAATTACAGAACATCGCAGTACTAATCAAGATCTAAGAATGTCTGACCAGTTAGCACATAATATTAGAGCATATCTAACATTCATTCATATATAAGCACTAAGCATCAAGGGATCTTATCTATCTTGCATCAAGAACACAATTAATTACACTAAGAAAATAAATACATAAACAACATGATCAACATAGCACAAAGCACAATAACACAGGATATATGTGGTTCACCCCAGTGAGGGGCTACATCCACCAAATCTTCTTCTCTTCTTTATTAGTCTCCTTCAATCTTCTTACATGAACAGAGCCACAAAGCCAACTTCGCATAGGACGGGAGATCTGTGCGCACCTTGCCAGATCCTCCTTCCCCGAGTTAGGTCAAATCACAGAGCCTTTACACAGTCTGTCTACACCAAGCACTTACAAAACATTTTCACTTAGCTCTGCAAGCCTTAACACATTCGTGCACAAAGCCAACTATTCATGCACTAAGCCAAATACCACTCTAGCACTTAGACATCGACCTCTCCTTACATCGCCTAGCTACTTATTTATACATTACAAAAAGGGCCTAAACATGGGTAAGACCCGTGGGCCGACATCCCATACTCGTTACATAAACCCTAAAACCCAAAAATCCCGCAAAAAGGGCAAGATCCCACAATTTCTTCCTCACCTGGGTGCTCCATCTTCTACCAGCCTGTCGAAGTCCCAAAAATGGTTAAGCATGACCAGCGTTTCCTCAAAACCTGGTCAAGGGCCAACAAACACCTATTGCTTGGACAAACTGCATACATGTGCAAAGTTGAATATATACTAACAAGTACACAATGTAAGATGTGTAATGTCATGACATCTGACAATGTCTATTATATTTAATGGTGCATATTGCTTGCTCGTAGTACATCCTACTTGGAGAGTATTCTGTTACCCACAATACATACTACTTGCATAATTGAGACATCAAATCGAGGGGATAGGTTGAGAATGGGGAAAGGCACAAAAGGTGGATGTTGGTTGTTTTATCGAACTTTAACGTGTATCCAAAATGTACACAATGAAATTAAACACGTGGGACCATGGTTCCTCTTTGTTTTGTCTTTTTTCATTGAGAAAGTTTGGTGTCGACTTACTTTTTAAATTCGAAAATACAAATCACCTTTCACAAAACAAATTGGAATTTAACTTCGAAAACAACCATGCATGTATATCAGCTAGCCAATACATTTGGGCTTGTATGACCTAATTATTTATGCAGTTAATAAGCCACAACTATTGTTTTTGTCTTGGAGCCTCATGTCCCTACTCTTATTATGCACAGAAATGGAGTTTTTGGTTCACCCCCTTCCTCGAAGAACACAACTTCATCTATGCAATGAATGAGAATTATTATTGGGCCTAGCAAGAGAAAAGTATGTTGAGAAATGGAGCAGTAACAAGCATCAATAGAGTGGGACATGACCTTCGATGAATTCTCCATGCGACGTAGGAGCCATTTCCTCAATGCTCTTGAGGTCTCATTTTATCCTCCTCTCATCTTCCAACCCCTTTCTTCCATCCTTTCATCGATGCTAATAATTCCCTTTATTTTCTTCCATGTCTTTACGTTGGTCATTGCAGGATCTCAAAATTTAAGACCACATCTATATTTTGAAACAAACTATTGTGAGAAGTCCTACTTACACAATCAAGAACAAGAAACAAAGTATGCATTTTTAAGCTTGATCTTGCCTTCGAATGGAATTTGTAGCAGGATTTAGCCCTTGTTTTTTTTTTAATTTCAAAAATATGTTCTAGCGCCTTTTCCCAAATGTCATTATCTTATTTAAACTTACAGCCTAAGTTCTAACCCCATTTCTGATTTTTTTTTAAATGATAAATTGCATTCCACTTTTCTTAATTCCATTTTTCTTTCAATGTAAATTTAAAGTACAATATCAGTTTCATTTTATTTTTTGCATTATTGCTAGATATGAAACCTTTTTCAATATAAATTTATATTATATTCCCATTTTGTTTTCGAATTATTACTGCATATGACTCTGTCAAACTTAGTCAGGTTTTTCTAAATAATAATTATTATTATTTCAAATTTAACATTTTTGACATGCACTTAAACTCCTTGTAAACATCAACTTTACATGCCCAAAATACTGCAGTAGCACAGTTGTCAGCTTTAACATATCCAAATTATCATGTAGCCAGTGTTGCTACCTTAACATGCCACATTAATGTGATCTAGACCTCAAACAAATTCAGTCAATCACATTATCACACATAATGCATCTGCCAGGTTTTGAACCTAGGTCATCATTGCAGCGAGTGTACCAACTTGTCTTTAGACCACATCCAAACTGAATTAATTATTCCCATGTTATTAGTCTAGCTTAGTTTGTGGAGAAATATTTTTCTATTTTGGAGATTAGTTGGTTGCAAAAAATACTATAGTAGCACAGTTTCTAGCTTTAATATCTCCACATTATTATGGAGCTAGTGTTGTTACCTTAACATGACACATTAATGTGATCCAGACCTCAAAAAGATTCATTCAATTTCATTGTCACACAAAATGCATCTGTCAGGTTTTGAACTCAGGTCATCATTGCATCAAGTGTACCAACATGTCTTTAGACCACAACCAAACCAACTTAAAATTATTCCCATGTTATTAGTCCAACTTAGTTTGTGGAGAAATCTTTTAATATTTTACAACTTAATTGGTCGTAATTTTTTGCAGAGTAGCTATACCACCATGTTGGCTCTTGATATCATCTACTTTAACATCTAAGTGATGTCCTTTGTTCCAACTACAAGTTTAACTGAAAAAGAAAGTATATGGCTTATTAGTCTTCCTTGAGGCCTAATTTGAGAAAAAATCAGCCTCATCCTCCGGTTACTCGAAACACATTAACTCAATTTGATTTTTTCCAACAAAAGTTTGGAGACTTAGCTACTTGAATTTCACTTTAAATATGTTTGTCATGAAATATATAGATTTTGGTGTCAGATGTTTTCTAATTGCTTGAACCATAGTTCACAATCAAGTTTTCCAAGAGCATGATCTTCAAGGTCATGTTCTCTTTTGGTTTACCATTTTCTAGTATTGAAGAATAGCAACATAATAATGGTGAGAGTAAGGATGAGGTTTTGGAGAGCTTTGATCAGTGAAGTAATTTGATGGACATGATTCAACTCAAGCGATTTTGTATCATGGATTCCTACAGGATATACTTAATRCAACCTCAAAGGTATTTASCATAATCATGTGTGTGTTTGAAGTGCTCCATTCAATTAATATTASTCTTTGTGTGTGTTAAGTATTTGTTTATGTGTGMAGGGATGATGMGGCTTCAATTAGACTTGCAATATGGAATRCATTGGMCRACGATTATATTTTGGAGTTGTTTCCACCACTAAAGMAATKTTTTTCTCACCCCAAATGATATATCTCTTACCGCTTGAGGACCATAACAAGGTGATTAAATCCTATACCTCATCATGGCCTTTTGGGACTCTTGATAAATYTRTAGTTGGTATGGTTGTTATTTTCACATTGGCATCACACCATGTTGTGTCCTTTCTTTTCCAAGGAGATGATCTCTTCATGAGCAAWAAGGTAACCATAATTTTTATACTCAATTCTTCTTGGAAACCAAACCATCAGGGGAAAATGTATAATTGTTTCAGTATAATKCTTTGGATTGCTTTGAAGAGAAAAGAAATTTCATAAGTGAGCCTAAAATTAATTTTWATTTTTAGTTAATGTTGTCCACACAATGGAAGAAATYGAGACAAMCACAAGCCACCTMAAAGGGTSATGGSATGTTCTCACATTTTTCATTAGATTCRAATTTCAACATTCATGGCAATTATTGAAAAGGATTATAAATTAAAACATTTTATATTTGTTCCACACTAGGGACTAAGAAAATTGATCAAGATGATTCTTATATAYATCTCCATRCTATCTTATTAKAGATGGMTCTTTCAAGGCTTTGCGGGTGTATATTTATCATTGTGGTGATAAGGATCTATTTATGGAAAACATAGAAATAATAACAAGAGGAATTTAGGCCAAATCTTAAKCATTGATTTGTAAAGTYCGTAWGGAGAATGTAGAGAGCATCAAAAGGGCTACCCAATTCTTGCRAAAAGGTATAACAAYTGGYAGTGTAACAMKCYTGCCTATTTTCTTGGMAATCAGTTTCACTAGATGCTTGATCTTTTAATTCTCTTCAACCACCTGRAAGCCAAGGGATCCTTCAGTATATTTTTAGAATMTAATTSCACAAAAGAGGCAAAATCCTAGCATTCAATAAAAGTATAGAAAGGSARCAATGRGGACTTTCAAAAGGTAATAATAGTACACATCCCACTGTAGTTTAAGAAAATAAAACTTTCTTTTCCAACATATATACTCTGGATTTTGTTCAGTGTTCCCTTCCCCCACTTCGGGGGTATGCTAGYTTGATTTTCTTCTTTGTTGATAAAGTTTTGTATATTTATGCATATGTTTAATTTTTCCTAAATCCTAAGGTTAGATAYWTTTTTTTTAAGTTAGATATTATTTATAYTAATATAGCATAAAAWWTTTATGGAAATCAAGACCACTACTATTTATATTAATATAACATAAAAAATTTAAGGAAATTAGGATCATTAAAAAACTGATGGTTTTGCGTYRTCTCRCGATTGATAGTAGAATATGATAACTRGAAGTTTATGTCTATACTTTKCTACTGAAGATGAAAKAAAAAGYTGTATAACATCATATTAAAGTCCATGAYAGTGCATGTCTMTGATCTTKCCATGGTTGCTCATCCATCTAGGTTTGATGGTCTKCATCCAACAAAATCGAGTTTGATAGTGTYCCTTCAGAATTTSAAAATTGTCTACATAGTTATCCACAATAATCTCAATATTGAAAATTTATTTATAAAGGGTATCAAMTTTTATTTCCATRGMATTTAACTTGTGCATCATATCTTGGTATTGGCTCCCTTTCTCCTCTTMTATTTGAACATTAAAGGCTTTGATGAGCTAGTGTAACTATGTTAGCTTGAATATCTTAGTATCACATGTTCTAGAGTACCTTGGATTAGGGATYTGGCCTTCAAAMTTTGCTTCTACTTGTTCTTTGGACATTTTTTGGTGTTATKGTTGCTTCCTTTTTTCTGTACCCTCTTTGATTTTTACYGAGAATTGGTTGTGGAAGTCCTCTACTACCCTTCYKTCATCTATTTGGGCACGATTCATGCATTTATGTGTTTGGGTGTATTRYGGATGCTTTCTAGTGGTTGTGTTGCCTCTAACAAGCCCAATTTTKCTACTTTTAGGGACATGGACTTTGTTTCCATGTTGCATGGTTGGAGGATTGGACCAAACAAGATAGGGTGGTGGCCACYTRAATGATAAGGGASATTTCAACCACGTTGTGGGGTGTTCCAAATGAGCACACCAATAAATTTTTAGGCTCTRTGAGGGGGTTTTCATTATGGCTAGGARGGATTACACAAGCTAGAGATAGAGCTTCCAACTAATCTAAGGGGGTAGAGGAATGAGGTATAAGTTAACAAAGGAATAAGTCACTATAGATCCAGATAGTAGTAAACCCCATGAACTAGRCATTAAAGGATAYAAATTGATGTTTGAATTGGGAAGGGAATACAGATCTAAATCCAACAAATTGAACARGGTGATGGGATGCTTCYATCATTCAAAATTATTAATTATCCCATTCATTATGGAATTTCCCTCATTCCAATAATAATAGACTATGCTAATCAAATAAACCAAATTCAACCAGAGACATAATGCCAAGAAGGAAAGATTGGGATGATAAACAACCATGTTCAACCTAGATTGAGTGTGTTGTGCCTTGAACCACAACCACTACCCTCATTTCATTCATGGTGTCTCTCCCACTTGGTTTTAAACTATTATAAACCTATATTATCCATAATTGCAGGGCCTCATCAACCTAAGCCCATAATAGATCAAAATGTTACATCAAATCATAATATATAAAATTGTGCAGTGTCATAATTAATAGTCTCATCAACCCTCTCCATATGAAATTACTTCTAAAAGAAATTCACTATCAGCTTTATTCAATGCCAAAAAAACTAATTTTTTACAATGTAAAAATTTGGCCTATTTAATGATTGTTATTTAAAATGTACATTCTAAACAACACAAATTTGGGTGACATTTATAAAACACAATATCTAAACCACTATTCTAATTTACGATTATGAAAACATTTCACCCTCTATCTTACCATTAAAAGCGATAAGATACTATTAACAAGGAAAAGAAATAATGTGTAAATGAACACTTAAAGTTTCTTTTTTTTTGTAAATAAAAAGGTTTACTTCCTCAAAAATCTGATGTAATCATACATAACAAAGCCATGTCTGGAGGTTTTCCACCTATTCCACCAGACAAGTGGAAACCAAAAAAGATGGAGACCTTCTGTTCCAACTGTATCATGACAAAAAAACCACCACTTGTTCCTCCAGACATTTGGAAACCGGAGCAGGTGGCAAGGGAATGTAGTGTTTGAACTATCTGAACATGTAGAAAGAATCATGAATAGGAGTATGGAAAATCCACTATATCTTTGCAAAAAAAAGTTCATAGATATGAAAGGAAAGGAATAAGCATCAAAAGAACCAGTGAAACCTGTGGCAACCTAAGTTCCACCATGAGGAGTGAAGACGTACAATTGCACGTAGGTCGAGCATCATTATTGGATTTGTGAGCTCGAGAGCACTCCATACAAATGTAGAGTCGGTTGTTGAGCAAGGTATGCCTGTGAAGTTGTTCCTACATAAGTGGAGTGTGGGTCTCGGTCCGGAGCTGAGGAGGGTGGTGGAGGTTCTATTGGGAAATTGGCCAATGAAATCTCTTCCTCAATTATGAAAGTTTCCCAGTCCGAGGTGCATACTGCAGCAAGGATAGAGTGATTGGTGCTAGATGGGTCATGGGGGTCTGGGACTATGTAGAGGAGGGAGTCTGGTGGAACCATAATTGGCTCTTCCAGAATATCCTCCTCTACAATAGCCATTGGAGGCATATTTTTCTCCCCATCTCTGAAAATCAGAGAGGTCGAAGAAGCTTGGGTGAGCCTGCGAATTCGACATTTCTTGGCAGCATAGCTATGTAACCAGGAATGCTCTCTCTTAGGCTTACCACACTCTCGTGGCATGGCAGTGAGGAAAATCCAGACTGTAAATGGCTTGAGAAATCGCAGAGCGGGGAGAATGACATGATCAAATTCAAAATGCAATAGTTTAACTGAGTGGGAGGAACCGCAACATACCCGGAGGAAGTGGAGGGGCACCGAGGGAGATGAAATGACCTTGCACTTGTCTCTCATACCCATCGTCATCCACCAACCATGGCACACTGAAGGCACCATTAAACCTACGTGGGGGAGATGATGAACCTCCTCTGAACTTCCTTGAATGTTACCCTCCATACGAGAAATGAGCGTGAGGGTGGCGGTAGTATCCTTTAATACTAGGCTTTGCATGCTATCGACGTGGCACCCCATCTGGGGAAATGAACACTTAAACTTATTGAATATGATGTTTTTAACTGTGCACAAAAAAACATACTTGTATTCAATAATTAATGGATAACATTAGATAAATGTTTAATTACATGGTATAGCCATATAACTCATGGTCAATTCCTTTGATGCAAATAATTTGGGACTCGTACTTAAGAAAATGAGCATAAATTTGGGTGACATTTCTAAAAAAAAATATCTAAACCGATATTCTATTTTACTATTATGAAAACATTTCACCCTCTATCTAACCATTAAAAATGATAAGATACTATTAACAAGTAAAGAATTAATTTGTAAATGAACAGTTAGAGTTATTGAGATGATGTTTTGAATTGTGCACAAACAAGACTTACTTGTATTCAATAATTAATGGATAACATTAGATAAATGTTTAATTACATGGTATAGCCATATAACTCATGGTCAAGTCCTTTGATGTAAATAATTTTGGACTCATACTTATTAAAATGAACATAATGAAATATGCTAAGCTGTTTTAGATGCTTGATAACGTGCAGCTCGAGACACACTAAATTTTAGCCAAAGTTAAAATGAGCACATTAGGCAACTGCTTAATGTCGTTGACACACTATGAAATGGTTGAAGAGTTACCATCGATGTCATGGTCCAATGATTTGTAAATATATCAACATCATTATCATTTGTGTTGCAATACAATACACCAATTTCATTTGACTGTATTTTTTCTCTTACAAAATGATTGTGTGTCTCAATATGCTTTGACCTAGCATGATACACCATATTGTTTTCCAACTTGATGGAACTTTGGTTATCACATTTGATGATTGTTGGTACTTTTTTCTTTTCTCCAATATCTTCAAGTATCCTCGTTAGCCAAATTTCTTCACAGGTGGCATTGCATAACGCTTTGTACCTAGCTTCAGTGGATGACAAAGAAATAGTTGGTTGTTTCTTATTGCTCTAGGACACGATCCCTGATCCAATACCAAATGCATATCATGTAGTATACTTCATGTCATTTGAATTTCCTTCCCAATTAGAGTCTGAGAAACATGTCAACTCAACATCAAAATCATTAGTATATTCAATACCAAAATGAATAGTCCCTTTCAAATATTGAAGGACTCCCTTAGCAGATTTCTAGTGATTTTCATGAGGCTTAGCCATAAATTGGCTAAGAATGATAACTAAATATGAAATATGTGTCCTGGTTGTGGTGAGATAATTTAAACTTCCCACCAATTGTATATACAAAGTACCATCCACCTATTTTGTGTCATCATTATTGTTGAGCTTAACATTATTTTTTAATGGAGTAGATATCGGTTTACATGTGTTCATATTAAACCTCTTGATTACCTCCTTTGTATATTTAAATTGTGTGATTAAGGTATTTCCATTGTCCCTCCATACCTCAAGGCCTAAATAATAATGTAATTGTCCAAGATCCTTCATCTCAAATTCCTATGACAACTTTGTTTTGATCTCTTCAATCAATTCAGTGGAACTTCCTGTTATGGTAAGATCATCCACATATAAAGAAATCAAAGAAATTTGACCATTTCCATCTTTCTTGATATAGAGATTGGGATCACTTTTACTTTTTATAAAACCTTGTTGAAAGAAGAATGTATCAATTTTCTCATACCAAGACCTAGGTTCTTGTTTAATTCCATATAAATATTTATTCAACTGGCATACAAGATGTTCTTAACCTTTCTTTACAAACCCCTCTAGTTGAACAAGATAAACCTCTTCTTTTAATTCTCCATTCAGAAATTCTGACTTGAAATCTAACTGATACAACTTCCAATTATACTTGGTAGCCAATGAAATCATTAATCTAATGGTATTCATTTTTTCTATAGGTGCAAAAGTGTCTTCATAGTCCCTCCATTTTTTCTATGAATAAATCTTGGCAACCAATCTAGCTTTGTATTTTTCTATACTACCATCAACATTAAATTTATATTTGAACAACCATTTTGATCCTATGGGGTTTTTTTTCTCAGGAAACTTTGTCAATTCCCATGTTTCATTTTTAATTATAAAATCATATTCTTCCTTCATGGCATCCATCCATTCTTTATGGTATTTAGCTTGCTCATAATTTAAAGGATCTACCACATTCATATATTGAGTTATTAAGGCATAGTCTTTATACCTAACAAGGATTTTAGATTGTCATGTTGTCCTCCTTAGTTCTTCACTTCTTTGTGGAGTTTTGTCACATCCTCTAGGCATGCTCTGGCTACTTGTAGAGTATTCGATGCTTGGAGCTTCACCTTGGACTTGTTCATCTTCTTCTTTAGCACTTTCCTCATTTTGTTTAGGTAGTTTCCATACATCATAACCATCTTCTTTTCGTACTTCATCTGCATTTTCATGAAACAACATATCTCTACTTGCAAACACCTTGTAACGAACCGCCTCGTTACGACAACTATTCTAGTACAGGTGAATTTTTTTTTTTTTGTTTTGAAACGGCGGGTGCGCGTGTGTGGACGTAACATCATGCTTAACTCTACAAGGCCATTCGACTAACGACAAGACTCAACACTGGGTTCAGCACAAGAACGCTGAACACCTAAACGAGGACTATCACAACACAACCCTAGGAAAAGATGCACGACGCAGACACTTAACGAAAGTAAAACTGACCCCTAAAAATGACTGACCTCCCGCCCGTCCTACCCTGCAAGGTTAGGACCTCCAAGACACATAATCAACGCTCAAGCCCGGTTTCCCATCGTCTTTAACCATTTAAGGTCTCAGGGCTGGCGACTGTTCTGATGAACATGGAGGTGTCT
>ML786664.1:181932-227612 GCA_009831015.1 Picea engelmannii
TTAGGATCAAACATTTTATAAGCTTTATGATTTGTACAATAACCAATAAATATACATTTAATTTCCTTGGCATCAAGCTTTCTTCTATCTTCTTTTGGAATATGAGCAAATGCTTTTCTCCCAAATATTCTCAAGTGACTAACTTCAAGCTTATATCCATAAAAATCTTCAAAATGTGTTTTGAGCTCTAAAATTTTTGTAGGACTCCTATTCTTTAGATACATAGCAATACCTATTTATTTAGCCCCAAAACCATTAGAAATATTTTTACCTTTTATCATACTACGAGAACATTCAACCAAGGTTTTGCTTTTCCTCTCAGCTACTCCATTTTGTTGAGCAGTATGTGGCATTGTAAATTTTTTTTGAATCCCATTGTTTTTGCAATAACTGATGAATGCCCCTAATGTGTACTCTCCTCCTTCATCTAACCTGAGAATATTGATGTTCCTTCCTATTTGCTTTTCAACCATATTCTTGAATTCTTTAAAATTTCAAAGACATTACCTTTCTTTCTCATAAAATATATCCAAGTGTGTATAGTCCTATCATCAATGAAGATAAGGAAATAATATGCTCCTCCAAGAGATATAGTTTGCATGGGTCCACAAACATCAGTGTGCACTAGGTCAATAATTGTTTGTTTTCTTTTATCTATATGTGTACGAAACTCTTCTCTATGTTGTTTGCCTAATGCTCATCCTTCAAATTCAACATGTTGACTCTTAGCATTAGAAGACCCTCTACCATTTCTTTCTTTTGAAGCAACATAATATCACTATGGTTTAGGTGTCCATACCTTTGATGACATAAATCTTCCATTGACACAGTTGTGGATGCCAATGCTTGATGATATCTCCTTGTAACATCAAGCTTATAAAATCATCCAACTCTGGATCCTCTTGCAATGACTTTGTATTGATCATGTATGCCCTTCACAACAAATTGTGACTTAACAAATTCAACTTTTAGATCTCGATCTGCAATGGTGGATACTAAAATTAAATTATTTTTTATTCCTGGCACATACATTACATTATGTATTTGTTTCACCTCACCATTAGGTAATGTCATAGATACATCTCCATACCCATTTATTTCATGTGATCTATCATCTCCTAGATAGATATGAGCACCATTACTATTTTCATGATATGTATCAAACCAATTCCTATTACATGACATATGAATTGAAGCATCAAAATCAATAAATCAGGCATTAACATCATCATTGTTTGTTGATAAAGTAGCATGAGAAACAAACAACTTGAGGTTTTTGAAATCATCACATAATTTGGCACCTTTATCAACAAAATTTCCTAAATATTTGTTATATTTGGATTCATTAAACTTCCTCCTCCTAAAATATTTGGCATAATGTCCAAACTTACCACAGTAGAAGCATCCTTCATTCCTCTTCGCATTTTTGTTTATGCTTGGTGATGCCCTTCCATGATCTGGTTTTGTATGTGGCTTGTTTTCTTTATTTATCCTCCATGGCTTTCCTTTGTAGGGTTGTTTCCCTTTCGCCACCAATTCCATATCTGAATTGTGAGATCTTCTATTGAGATTCTTTATGTGTTCCTCCTCTTGCATAAGAATACCTATCAATTCATCAAAAGTAGGGGCATTTTCTCTATATGCAAGACCAATGATGAAAATTTGATATTCATCCAACATGTCATTTAATGTGATAGTGACCAAGTCAATACTATAAATCTTCTCACCAATATCTCCTATCTTATCTTTCAGTTCTTTGATTCTAGAAAGGAAATTACTGATATTTTCATTTTTCTCCATCTTAATTGAAAGAAGCTTACTCTTCAAAAACAAGACATGGTTTGTGTTTGTCATCTCATACAAACCTTTAAGCGTCTCCCAAGTTTCATGGGACTTTTACATTCCTTGATGTGTGGGATGATATTATCCTTGACAGACATCCTCAAGAGCACCTTCACTTTGGTCTCTTGTCGCTCCCAATCCTGAACTGAGGCTATAGGGGAAACTAGTTTTGCTTCATCTCCACATGTCATAGGTCAATCATTGTAGCCTTCCATCAATGTCTGCAACTTAAAGTTCTGGCTGGCATAATTTTCCCCATCTAAATTATTTGATTCATTTATATATGAATCCACCATAATATTTTCCATTTTTGAAAGCACTAAAATCTCTACAAAATGACTTAGACTCTAGAACCCAAAGAACTCTATAATAATCAATTATCCAAATTCTGGAGAGCCCAAATCACAATATTTTATATAACATCACCTTTTTCTAAAGTGAACTTTGTCATAATCCATACAAATAAACACCCTCTGAAATAAACATCATATTATCACAACCATCCAGGACTTCAAATGTAGTGTTAGTTCAATTTTATTATTATTATTATTACATTCACCTCACACACCAAAACACTTTTCCCATGTCACCTTTAACTCATGATTTATGTTCTTTACACAATATAAAATCACCTTTCACCAATTCGTCCAAGGTTACCCCAACCATAAAAGACAAAAAGACACCTTTTACCGAAATCAAACCAAAATTACCGGGCATAAAAGATAATATTTATACCTTCACTGCCTCTTTCAAACAATTTTTGAAAGCAACCTAAATCACCTCTATTCTAGGCTGGCATGTGGACTTCTCTACCAAGCAACTTCTCTATAGATATCTTGCTTGACCCTCTCTGGATTCACCCTCAAATGTTGGTCAGCCCCTCACTTCAACTAATAGTAAAATACAAACAACAAGACACTTAACACAACGAATGATGTTTTTATGGGCTCCTCTGCGCAGATCTGGACACACTTTTACTCCAGACGCCTACTTTTCTCCTTTATGCGAGCCTTTTTCTTGGCAGCGAACCTCCTCCAAGAATAAATTTTCCCAAATTTCAGTGGACAACAATTTCACAGCTCCTCCACCCTTAGGTTTAACAACAACAAGTTTTGTTGACACTCATCCTCATGCTAGGATAATCATCGTTCAAATGAAATGATTATTCTTTGTTGTTCTCCTTTGCAACGATTCTCCTTTTTATTGCAGCGAATCTGCTCCATGAATTGTTCTATCATTTGATTGGTATAGGACAAACTCTTCTAGCAGCTTATTGACTACAGACAACAGTCGCCCCTCACAGTTCTCACAACACACATGATCCTCAACACTTATAACACTTACAACACTCAGCAAGCAGAGTCCTCTTCTTACACCCGAACCTCATAGCTCTCACGAGGCACTCACATCTTTCAAAGCACTCACTCAGCTCTGATAGCAAATCAAAGAGCTCACACAAACACACAACAAACAGAGATATGAGGGAACATACAAGAAAACTTAAAACTTGGACTTCTCTACCAAGCAGATTCTCTATAGATATTTGGCTTGACCCTCTTTGGATTCACCCTCAAATGTTGGTCGGCCCCTCACTTCAACTAATAGTAAAACACAAACAACAAGACACTTAACCCAATGGGTGATGGATTTATGGGCTCCTCTGCGCATATCTGGATGTACTTCTTCTCCAGACGCCTACTTTTCTCCTTTATGCGGGCCCTTTTCTTGGCAGTGGACCTCCTCCAAGAATAAATTTTCCCAAATTTCAGTGGACAACAATTGTATAGCTCCTCCACCCTCAGGTTTAACATCAACATGTTTTGTTGACACTCGCCCTCATGCTAGGACAATCAATGTTCAAATGAAACGATTATTCTTTGTTGTTCTCCTTTGTAGCGATTCTCCTTTTTGTTGCAACGAATCTTCTCCATGAATTGTTCTATCAGTTGATTGGCATAGGACAAACTCTTCTAGCAGCTTATTGACTACAGACAACAGTCGCCCCTCATAGTTCTCACAGCACACACGACCCTCATCACTTACAACACTCAGCAAGCAGACTCCCCTTATTACACACGAACCTCATAGCACTCACGAGGCACTCACAACTTTCAAAGCGCTCATTCAGCTTTGATACCAAATCAAAGAGCTCACACAAACACACAACAAAAAGAGACATGAGGGAGCATACAAGAAAACTTAAAACTTCCATTACCAAAGCCTCCAATTTGTACACACTTCGATAATTTCATATCATTTATCAGATTCAGGATCAATGGCTGGAATTAGTTCTTCTAGACATTTCTTGGCTTCAGAGAAGTTATTGGAGTCGGTGCAGTCAGTGCATTCACTACTACCTTGTTGATTGTTGCTTGATTAATGTTAACAAATCACCCTTCTCATATGTATTTTTTGAGCTATTTTAAGGTGCCTAACATTACTTTACATTCATTATTGTTTAAAATTGAATAAAGGAAAGAAATGAATATATTTTGTTGTTTTCTAAAATTGAAAAAAAATATCACAGAGTTTTGTTTTTTTATTAATATTTTTTTTCATGTTAATCTTTTTTTTTAATGTTTCCTTTAAATGCAATTTGTGTGAAAAAAAAAAGATATTTATGAAGTAGAAACTCTAACCTGAAATAAAATTTCAGGAATCTAAGCTATCGACATATCTAGTGTCCATGCTTGAATTGTAAATTGGAAATGTGAATTGATGTTTGAGTATAGGTATAAGCTTAGCAATGAACAAAACTAAAAAAAAATAATAATGAGTGAGTTTCTTTGGCCTGCTCATGTACTAAATCTTACATGGAAGGAACGATTTGTTGGACCCACTCAAATAAGCAATACTTTTTATTATTATTTATTTTATAGGAAATACACTATTATTGGTTTTGGGAGAGAAATTGTCAAATTAAAAAAACTAAAATTAAAAAAAAACAGATAATTATTATTTAGTATTAGCACAACTATTTTATTAATGATATTTCTTTGACATGAAGAGATGTATTTATTACCATAAATTTATTAAAAATGATAAAATTTTATATTTAAAATATAAAATTTCATCATCTTTAATAAATTTATTATCATAAAATAGTTGTACCAAAATTAAATAACAATAATATTTATTTGACCACCTGAAGAGGTATTTATTATCATAAATTTATTAAAGATGATGAAATTTTGCATTTTAAATACAAAATTTCATCATATTTAATAAATTTATGATAATAAATACTTCTCCTATGTAAAATAAATATCCTTAATAAAATAGGCATGTTAAGACTAAATAACAATCATCGATTTTATAAAAATAAAATAAAAAAATAAAAATTAATTTGACAAATTTTCATCTTCTACTTTATGTTGATGATATCGTTTTTATGGCGATGAGTACTTCTGATACATTTGTATATGAAAACAACATCTTGGAGGAAGTGACTTCATACAAATATCTTGGAATCGATATTCACCACAAGCTCAACTAGAATTATAGCATTGCAAAAAGGATATTTGGGGGATGGAAAGCTTATTATGGCCTTGAAAACAATTGTCAATCAGATGATCTTTGGATATGGGATAAGAAGAAACTCCTCTTTGAGACTCTTGTTACACATGTTATTCTATATTGATGCAAAGTCTGGGGATGCAGTATCTCTTGTGAATCCTAGAGAAAGATAAAGCAAATCCAAAAGAATTTTATAACCTATAATCTCAAAATTAAAGGAAATACACCCTATCTCATCCTCCTCTTAGAGTAAGTCTTTGCCCCATTGAGAACATGACTATG
Source organism: Picea engelmannii (assembly GCA_009831015.1). Taxonomy (NCBI): domain Eukaryota; kingdom Viridiplantae; phylum Streptophyta; class Pinopsida; order Pinales; family Pinaceae; genus Picea; species Picea engelmannii. The sequence goes on from ML786664.1 coordinate 187,573, forward strand.
ACTAGATACCTAATGTATAAGAACAAGTTAAACAACATGGAAGACAAGAGGCTTCCTACTAAGCCATTGGGGAGTCATGAAAGAGACCATTTTTCATAATAAGAATAATTTTGACTATCAAAGGTATTTTTCAGTTTTTTTTTTTAAATATTAATTAAAAATTAAATTATTTTTAGAAATAAAATTTGTATTAAAATTTTGTAAAAAGTATTTGAAAAAATTAAAATAATCAAACTTTTACTAAAGTTTTGTAAGAATTATTTTGAATCTACCTAGGAATTAGGTAAATGAGCGATAGAACTCAAAATAAGGTAAATTAGTGATATAGCTCAAAGAAGCTACAAGCATGACCGACAACCATGGAGAGGATGTTGGTATCAAATCTTAAGTTTGGCATGTGGTAGGTACTACAATTAGCTTGTGTGGGCTTTGATTACTATCCGAACACTTATTCTCATAGGAGAGATTTGTTTTTTGACAACACATGATGAAGAGATTTTGAGGTGAGCCAATATCATGAAACTATATGAACTTGCAACACATTCTTTCTAAAAACAGGTCTAAAAGTAATGACCCATCCCTAAAATATGAAAAATCTCACCGTTTATTAAAAAATTGTTAAATTTGAAAACAGGGTCCCTATATTTAATGGTGGATTCTAGTGAAACCAAGAAATGGAGTGGATGACAACAACTCCAAAGTGGATTGTAGGTTTGTCCATTCACAGGTATTTCAACACCCAAAGTTTGACAGAGAAGAGTGATGTGTATAGTTTTGGATTTTTGCGATCATATGCAGTAGACAACCCATAGATGTAAATCTACCTGAAGATGAAGTAAACCTTATGCGATGGGTAAGGAATTTAATCATCTAAATACGTTCTAGAAGTATTTTGTAAGTGTAATTTCCTTCATACCTGCTCTCATGCAATATCATCATTCTCTCGAACGTAGTACAAAGAAGACATTTTTTTTCTCATAAGTAGTATTAGTCTATTATTAGTCCCCGCCATAGGAATAGAGGGACTATAGCGATCGATAAATCATTGACTTCATATTATTCTGTCCTTTGACCACAAATATTTCCATATTATCTATTGTTGGAACCAGGGAACTGAAAACATCGATTTTTATATAAAATAAAGTACCATACTTGCCATGATCTGATTGGACAAGGGATTGGAGGTCTTATTGTTGGCTTCACTATTCCCAATGTTATATATGTTGGCATATCCAAAGTATTTGATCGTATATGGTCTTTTTGAATCATATATTTTTGTTATGCATTTGTCGAAGGTGGATTAATGCTAGCATTAATTCGAATGTTTGGTTTAGCATTTTATGCTTGTTAAATTTATGGCAATATTTGATATGGTGGAATATCCAAAGTTTGTCCTTCCAATACATTCTCTGGTGTTTGAACTATTGTTACAAAAAATATAATATTTTTTTTGGGATACGTCAGAGACCTGCCACATTGAATTTTTTTCTTAAATGTTTACAGAGCATTTATGACAGACTTAAATGTTTACCTAACAGGGTTGGTAGTGTTGAATGGTTACTTAACAGGCTTGTTACAAGACATTTTCTTCCATTTTTTAAATTTATATGCTTCAGCAGCATTGCTGGTTCACTGGTCCATGCTTGTTTTTTTCATGGCCATTGATTTCTTATTTGCATGTTGTTGTTGTTCTTGCTTTCTTGTTCATGTTGTTGCAGTTTGCACGCTTGGGTTTATGCAATCACATTTGGAACAACATCGTTCTTGGGGGAGTGGTTTTTGCTTGCTTCTTTCTTCGTTGTATGTTTTTTATTGTTGCTTGATTCGACTTTAGAGGGTTCTGGTCTTGCACCTGCACTTGGGCCTTTTGGTGCTTCTTAGCTGGGTTCTTATTTGCTACCTGTTCTTGTTTGCCCAGGGTTTGCAATGTTGGGATGTTGCATCCACAGTTGGATCTCTGGTTACTTTTTTTTTGCAGTGGAGTTTGCATAGAATAGTATTAAGATAAAATAACAGACTAAAAAATTGCAGGTGATGTAAATTTCATCTCTTACGCGTTGAAGTAGAGTTTGTCGGCCTCAAAGTATATTTCATATCTAACGATGCTTTTTCCATGGATTTTTTGCTACTATGGTTTCATACTTATGAGAGTACCTTTTGTTGTGTGGGTGGTATAGTTGTTCTCTCCCTTTTATTTTCCTCTTGTAAAATGTGTTTCTGACTCTATAGTTTCTCGCGTTTCTGTGGTCATTCCGACCAACCACCGTTCGGTTGCATACTTAGCCAGTTTTATGGATGTGGCTTCGCGGATAGGTTCTATCGAACTATGATAGGTTGTGTTCGGTGTATACATCATCTTTCCTGAAATAGTTTTATTTAAAAGAAGGGCTCCTGGACAAAAGAGATTGCAATTTATCAAATTATAGGTTTCCTATGATCACGGATTCTCGGGGTGGCGGGCTGAAAATTAGGCTTTTGTTGTTCTGTGGCCTACAAATAGCATAGAGAGTTTCACGATCATTCCAATTGACTGCCATTCGGTTACATACTTAGCCATTTTTATGGATGCGGCTTTGTGGATAGGTTGTATAGATCTATGATAGGTCGTGTTCAGTGTATACATTAGCATTCCCAAATTAGTTTTCTTTAAAAGAAGGGCTCCTGGACATAAGAGATTGAAATTTATCAAATTATAGGTTTCTTGCACAACATAAATTAAACATAGGAAATATGTAATTTTTAAAGTAGATATATAAAGCATGCACAAATCCCTCATCCCATACTTAGCCATTTTTTGCATCATGGGTTCTAGGGGTGGCCGGCTGAAAATTGGCCTTTTGTTGTTCCTGCCCTACAAATAGCACATAGAGTTTCGTGATATACAAATCGACAATCGGAGTTGCAAACTATTTGAATTTTAAGGGTGTCATGTCCAAAAAATTTAGCATTCTCAAAATAGTTTACTTTACGTACGTTTTACATACGTTGGTGGACAAAAACACAAAAAAAATAGTAGTAAGCATTTTTTGGATCGCGGGTTCTCGGGGTGGTGGGCTCTAAATTTGGCTTTTGTTGTCCTGTGTCCTACAAATAGCACGGAGAGTTCTGCGATATACAAATTGATAATCGGACTTGCGGACTATTTGAATTTCAAAGGCTCATGTCCAAAAAATTTAACATTCTCGAATTACTTTTCTTTACGTATGTTTTACATACGCTAGTGGACAAAAACACAGAAAAATAGTAGTAATGTCTGTTACATAGGGCTCCATCCCCGCTACCTTCTGCGCTTCCCAATACACATTAATTATGCTTTCAAAAGTCAAAACCGACCAGACGGGTTCGAAAATATTGGCTTTAATAACTGGAAAGCTCGAGGACATATCCCATTAAAATGAATAGACATGCGAATATTATGGGATCTGGTAATTTCTTTTTGTGTGCATTTTGAATTNTATATATATATATTTTTTGCTTGTGCTATTTTAGTTTTCTTAAAATCTTCAACATAGTTCACGAACGTGTCACCCACATGTCCCTCTTTAATATTGTGCATATCTTAGATGTCAGATTTGAGAATCTGCTCGGATATGGGAATTTTAATATGTGCTACTAGTCACTATTCAATGTACATATTCGAAAAGATTGGCATTAATAAGCAAAAATATCGAGAACATCTGTCATTAAAACGAATCAACACAAAATCTACGGAAGATCATCCAACATTGCTTTTAAATACTTATTGTCATTTCTCTCTATCATCAAAGAGTTGTGCTTTAGGGTGCCTTCCTTCTAAGGTTCCTGGTCATGGACATGTAAGAAAACTTAGAGATGCGATTGAGGGCCAGATGGAAGAAGAGAGACTGGTTTTATGTGACGTGAGCTTTGAGTAAAAAGAAAGTCTGTTATACAAGAGAAACTCAGAGAGGAGGAAAAAAAAAGAACAAGTATGTTCTGGTTGGTGTTCTCCCCGTGTTCAATGCTTTGGTTGGTTGAAAAGGCTGCCTGGAGATTTGTTTGTTGAACTTCTTTGTTTTCTTGCTGGGAATTGTAATGGATTTTGAGGTCACGTGCAAAATAGTTCTTCGTTTAGGTATATAGCTTCTTCCAACAACACAAATTTGGAAAGTGTATCAAATTGTATAGATCCCACAAGAATTTGTCTTCCTCGGGGGCAACGCATTTACAGTGGATTTCAAAATGGCCTGTCATGTTCGTAAATGACGTGAAATATTACTCCACTTGCGAATGTAACTAGAGGCGGGTAACATAAACTGTATGGGTGGATAAAACGACATATTATCACTAAAAAAACTTATATTTCAAAGTTTGATGAGCTACATGTGGGTCTGGTAACCGACTTGACAGAATGCCATGTTCTTTGTCAAAGTTTGTTTGATTTCCTCTGGATGTAGTTGCAGACTCCACATATTTGGCGTGACCTCCGAACACTCCAGACCTTTCAATGGGTTTCCATACCTCCACTTCTATGAGGAAATATATATTATGATGCCATCTGCAACATTTGATACACTTTCTAGACTTGTGTTGGTGCGTTCTGCAACATTTGATGCACTTTCCACACCTGTGCTTCCCGAAGAATTTATATACCTCAGCAGATTTGCATTTTTCATCTGGGTTGGACGTTTCTTCCAATTTACTGTAATAAAACAAAGAATTTCAACATACAAATCTTCAAGTGGGCTTTTCAACCAAACAAATGATCGAATACAGGGAGAATACCAATCACTGCATACTTGAATTTTTTTCCCCTGCCATAGTTGTTGTGACATAAAATGACTTTGCCCACTTTGAAATCGGCCTGAATCGCATTTCTAAGTTGTCTCGGATGTCAAGGGTCAGGAACATTGCAAGGAAAGCACCTTAAACCCCAACTTTTCGACAGCAGAGGGAAATTAATACTTGACAAAGAATGGAATATTGAATAAGCAACCATTGCAAGCAGGCCATATCTGGAAGAGACAAGGTATTCAAAAAAATGGGATAGATGTAGTTGGCAACACCGATTAAGTACAAAACCCAAAATTGATATTCAACTCATTTTTTACGAATAAAGAGTTTGAAGGTCAAGAAAACTGTCAAGAAGCTTCATCAATGTACATATTTTTTATTGGTCGGAGGTAGGCAAAATCAAAATCATTGTCGCAAATAGACTGAGCTGTATTTTGTAACCCATCTTATTTGAATATAGAATAATTTCGGTTTATTTTTTAATAGTATTTTCCAATTTCCGGTATTTGTTTTAATTGTATTTTGTACCTTCTTCCCCTGTGTCATTAAGCATGAACGATAAGATTTTCTTTCTGCTGCCCAGTACTTCAACCTAAATAAAGCCTGGTCTGTTCTTTCTTTGCATTTTACATCTAAGAATAATTTTTCATAAGCCATACTTATGTGGCGTCGGCCCTATATTTAAAGAAAGAAATTGGAGGACCCATCCTGCTTCCATTCTTCGAGTTCCATAAATAGAATGAATTAATGAGTTACAACAAGGCGGCTCAAGTGTTCATGCAATGTTATTGTTTAGTATGTTGGATATATTGCAACTTCTTCTATTTGATAGTATCCGTGAATATATACTAATATCAGTACTATTGGAATAAATAAATAAAAATTCCTCTTCGGCAAAGCTTAGGCAATTATGTTTGCATTTGCGGTATTAAACAACTACGTTCCATGTTCCGTCGTATACATCTTGCAGCCAAAGAATTTTCGTAGTCTGCAATTTATGCTTTAACTGCTCGTAACTGACCAGGCGTTCGAAAATCTTGGCATTAATAAATGAACGAATGAATATGTATTAATTACTTAAGTCACACCAAATTTTGATTGCATTTAATTTAATTTAGATATTGATGTTTATGGAGAGCCGATGTTTTCTCATGTCATTGCAAGGAATACAATATGAATAGATGATAAGAAGTTTATCTCGTTGAGACCCCAATGAAAATTCATGTTTCTTGTTGCATTATGTACATCTTGCAGTCAAAATTTTCGTGGTTTCAACGAGATTTGCAAACCGAAGAGCATCCTGCAAATTGGGAGATCATTTGCTTTTGAAACAGAAACAATCCATTAATATATATTAGTATGAATAATATTCAGATAAATATGAAAAATTTCTCCATTGATACATACTAGTATGAATACTATTGAAATAGATACCGAACCTTTCTCCATCTATATCTTCACATGACGAATCCGACCAACCATTGTACCTTTCCATACCTAGGCAATTTTATGGTCGCGGTTGTTGGATCGACACATACGAACTGGCCTTTTCTTCTTCCCGCTCATTATCTCTTTTTGGATATATACTTAGTGCCCTTTCTATGGTATCTGGTTCCAGATTTAGCGGGTTGACATGTCTTCATCTCCATCTATATCCTCACATGACGGATCCGACCGACCGTTGTTCCTTTCCATACTTAGCCAATTTTATGGCCGCCGCTGCGGGATCAGCGCTTGCGAACCCATTTGTTTATCGTTCCGTTATATACATCTTGCACTCAAAACATCTGTGATCTACAATTCCACCATGAGTTCCTCATATATATTAACTTCGTTCAAAGTATCTGTTGTTGCTTTCCATCCCCAGCAACTTCGCGTCCTTCCTAATATACATCAACAATGCTCTTACTAGTAACAAGTGGACACAGTGGTACAAAAGATACTTTCGTGATCTGCAATTTATGCCTTAAATGGTGAGAACTCAGCAGGGGTTCGAAATCATTTTCATTAATAATCAAACACTAGATGTTCTTCTGCGAGATACTTCTTTTTCCCTTGTCTTCTTCCCATGTATTATCACTTTCTAGTTATATACTTAGTCGTGTTTCTATGATCCCGGGTTCCAACGTTGGCATGTTGACATATCTTCATCTCCATCTATATCCTCGCATGGTGAATTGGACCGCCCGATGTTCCTTTTCATACTTAGTGAAATTTATTCCCGCGGTTGCCGAGTTGGCACAATTGAACTTTGTTGCTTCTTGTTCTGTCATATACATCTACCACTCAAAATTTCCGTGATCTACAATTCCAATGCGAACTCCTCCATTCTTTTTCCCTTTTTTTCTTCATGTGTATTATGGGACTATAAAGTATGGACATGATATTTTATAGAGCATGTATGAATTCCGCATTCCATACCTAGCAACATTTTGCATCGTGGGTTCTTGGCCGGGTGGGCTCAAAATTGGGCCCCCATTGTTCTGTGCATTACAAATAGCACCCAAAATTATGCAATATACAAAGTGACAAGCGGACCTGCGGAATGGATGACTCAACATTGCACTTCTATTGTTCTGTGTCCTCCAAACAACACTCCAAGTTCCACGATATACAAATTGACACACGAAATGCAGGGATGGGGGGCAGAGTTTTCCATTGTTTAGGGATGCTAATCCCTATGAAGTATTTAACAATATCTAAAAAATTATTTTCAATACTAAATTAGCTCTTAGTAGTGAAAACTAGACACAGAGGTACGAAAAAGTTGGCATCGCACCCTCCACAATATACAAATTGACTACCAGATTCCGACATTGTCTTCTCTTCCGTGTTACAGATTATGAATTCAAATGTTTGGAGCGATACAATTTGAACGTCAGGGCCTTGCGTCTTCTGCAGACACCTTCTCAGCCTGTTTTGGATCCTCCTGTTGCCGGGTTCATGAAATGTGCAACTCCAACATTGGCGGGTTGACATATCTTTATCTCCATCTATATAATCACACGAGGAATCCAACCGACCGCTATTACTTTCCATAGTTGGCCAATTTTATGGCCTCGGTTTCTGAGTTGGCGCCAATTTCATCTCCATCTATATCCTCGCATGGTGAATTGGACTGCCCACTGTTCCTTTTCATACTTACTGAATTTTATGCCCGTGGTTGCCGAGTTAGTGCAATTGAACTCTGTACCTTTTAGTTATGTTATATACATCTTCCACTGAAAATTTTCGTGATCTACAATTCCACTGCGAACTACTCCGCCCTTTTTCCCTTTTTTTCTTCCCATGTATTATGGGACTAGAAAGTATGGAAATGATATCTTATAGAGCATGTACGGATTTCACATTCCATACCTAGCGACATTTTGGATCGCGGGTTCTTAGGCGAGCGGGCTCAAAATTGGGACTCCATTGTTGTGTGTCCTACAAATAGCACCTATAATTGCACAATATACAAATTGACAAGCAGACCTGCAGACTGGCTGAATCAACATTGCACTTCTATTGTTCCGTCTCCTCCAAATAGCACTTCCAGTTCCACGGTATACAAATTGACAGACGAAATGCAGGGCTGGCGGGGTGGGTATTGCCATAGTTTCGGATGATAATCCCTATGAAGTATCTAACAGTGTCTAAAAAATTATTTTCAATACTAAATTATCTCTTAGTAGTGACAACTCGACAGAGAGGTACGAAACAGCTGGCATGGCACCCTATGCAATATACAAATTGACTACTGGATTCTGACATCGTCTGCTCTTCTATGTTATAGATTATGCATTCAAATGTTATAAATGATACAAGTTGAACGTCGGGGACTTGCTTCTTCTACAGACACGTTGTCAGCTTGTTTTGGATCCTCCTCTTGTCGGGTTCATGAAATGTGCAACTCTTGGATACTGTTTCGGGTTGGCATCAAGCTTCATTGTACCACGGTTCACAAATGTTTCAAAGTATCTGTCATTGCCTCAGTTGGCATCCGACCCTCTGCAATATACAAATTGACTATGGGGTTCACATCGTGTACTCAAAATTTCTGTGATCTACAATTCCACCGTGGATTCCTTTGTCCTTTTTCCCTTTTCTTCTTCCCCTGTATTATGTCTCTCTGGTTATATACTTAGTCTCCTTTCTATGATCTCGGGTTCCAACATTGGTGGGCTGACATATTTATCTCCATCTATATAATCACACAAGGAATCCGACTGACCGCTATTGCTTTCCATACTTAGCCAATTTTATGGCCGCAGTTGCTGGGTTGGAAGTCACGAACTCTTCTTCTTCTTGTTCCGTGATGTACATATTTCACTCAAAACTTTCGTCATCTACAATTCTACTGTGGACTCCTTGAACTCGCAAGCTTCACTGTACCAGGGTTCACAAATGTACTTCCTAATATACATTGGTTATGCTATTACTAGTGACTCTTACAAGTGATAACTGCACACAGTAATATGAAACAGTTCGCATCCAACCCTTCGCAATATAGAATTTGACTACCAGGTTCCGACATCGTCCCCTCTTCCGTGTTACAGATTATGCATTCAAATGTTTTGAACGATACAATTTGACCGTCGGGCCCTCACGTGTTCTGGGGAGACCTTCTGACCCTATTTTGGATCCTCCTGTTCACGGGTTCACAAAATATCCAATTCTTACTCAATGTTTCAGGTTGGCGCATTTGAAATCTGCTACTTCTTGTTCTATGATATACATATTGCACTCAAAATTTCTGTGATTTACAATTCCACCGTGGACTCGTTGGTCCTTTTTCCCTTTTCTTCTTCCCTTATATTATCACTTTTTGGTTATATACTTAGTCACATTTCTACGATCGCAGGTTCCAGCGTTGATGGGTTGAAATATCTTTATCTCCATACATATAATCACACGATGAATCCGACCGATCGTTGTTTCTTTTCATACTTGGCCAATTTTATGGCCACGATTGGCGGGTTCGCAGTTTCGAACTCTGCTTCTTGTTGTGTCGTGTACATCTTTCACTCAAAAATTTTGTGATCTACAATTCTAGCATGGGCTCGTCGAACTCGCAAGATTCACTCTACCACTACTCACAAATGTTTCAAAGTATCTCTCGCTGCCTTCCATCCCCACTAACTTCCTATCCTTCCTGATATGCATTAGTTATGGTCTTACTAGTCATATACAAATTGCCCGTTGGGTTGTCCTACCATACCCTCTTCGATGTTATGTGTATTGCACTCAAAAATTTCCGAGACATACAATTTTACCCTCACGCCCTCACCTTCAACGGTTGTACCTTACAACCCTATTTTGTATTTGTTTTTTCCCATACCCGCGACCTCCGTACTTTCTTACTATGCAATTAGAAACATTTCATGCTAACAACTGACCATGCAGGAACCATCAACATTGTCATTAATGGGAGAAATGCTCGAGGAGATCTCACATTAATACGCATTAAACTGAGATGTGTAGATAGTTATTTTGTCCCTTTCGATTGTTCATCTCGAAGACGTGTCGTCGTATTGGGTCGCTCAAGAAATCTACAATGATTAATCGCTCATTGCAATATCCTCCATGTTTGCATTTATATGTATGCAATTACTAGTGTTTAATGTTAACAATGCATCATGCAATAGCCGTCCAAATTTTCATTAATCAACGAAAGTCTCGAGGACATCTCCCATTCACATGCTTTGGACCAAAATTTGCACATGGTTATATTATTCCTTCCAACTTTTCATTTCATTCATCATCTGGAGCAAACAAAGGTTCTTGTAGACTTATGGAAGCAGGTTGACAACAGTTTTGTGGAGATACAGTAAATATGTTTGCACACGAGGACTAGAACTTCAAGTGGTCTAGGGCATAATTTTACTATTCATCCCATTCCACCCAGAACGAAGTGATTTGGACCTATGGAATCACATGTGTAGGCTACGTCCCTGAGGTTTTTGACTGTAAGGAGGTGGTCTCTTGGTGCACCGAAAAATATATTCCAGGCCAAACAATTATTCCACTGCGCAACCATTCTCCTGTTTCTTTGTCACCTTGGGTCTTCTGCGAGATGTTAAAATTCTCGGAGCCAACATTGACATTCAAAGGACAAGACTACAAGAAGTTTCTAGAAAAACATGATAACGGGTTGGAAATCTTAGCCCACTTCCTTGAAGACTCGACAATAGTTCCTGAAGATATCACAAGGTTGTAGGTAAGTTCCTTTAGAAATCCATTCTGGGAAATTGCTTGGATGTTTACAAGAATAACGAGACATGCATCCATGAAAAGCATTTCCCATATAATTATTTATATTTTGTATTTCACAATCAAGGAACAATACATTTTTGATTGGGGGAAGCTAATTTCCATTGAGCTCTATTCCCAGTTGTCATGATTCAAAGAATCGAATAAATTTTATATGTCATCCTACTTCATTTTGCAATTGTGCATTGTTGTCCGTTTCCAAAACTTTCTCTTTCCAATAAAATAAACTGTGGATTCGACCCAGTAACATTCTGGTACGAGGCCCTATTGAGGCACAAGGCCTCCCATTGTTTTTATGAAGTTTTTAATGGCTTTGTCTCAGTTTTCAAAGATTTATTGTTAGGCAAGGATGCTCTGCAGATGTCTGGCCAGGCAACCAAGTTTTTGAACAGGAAGGGCACACTTGAGCAAGAGGAAAATCACAGTGTCCTCATGGTATTTGGCTCTAAGGAAAATCCTGCTTTCCTTCCATGCCACATCATGGACAAGATGTTTATTTCAGAAATAGTAAGGCAATACAATCACTGGTTGCATTTTTTCCATGAAAAGAAAAAAAAAACAGTTCATTCATCTGCCCTGGAAAGTCAGAGACTTCATGTGCAGAAACATCAACAAGATTGACGAGTTTGCCGCCCATTTCAAGAAATTGAACCTAACGTATGATGAAAGGATAAAAGGGTTTGACCCTAATGGAATTTTTTGAGAACATTTACTGCCGGTTGGCTTTAACACCTCTTTTATCCATAGACACCTGACCCAAGATAGGGAGAGTGTCGACAACAATCCTTCTTTTGTCAATTGCGACACAGAGACATTGCAAAGCGTGACTAAATTATATAGACAACATGGAAAAGTATCCAATGAGAAGAGTACCCAGTCCCCCGCCAACACTCCCAAGAGCATGACATCATAGAGCATCTCTTCAATGGTCCACCCCAGTAAGAAAGAAACCCAAAAATCTTCGAACGGAGGAGGAGATAAGAACCCTCCTCGCATAAATATTGTTTTTTCTCACAAAATTACACTAACGAAGAAGAGAAAAAAAAATGCAGGATAGGCAGAGGAACCCGAAATTGAAAGTGGAAATATGCAACTTGAAATTGAAACTAAGCACATGTAGAAAATTGGGTTGTCTGCGGTGGAAATATTTGAGACCGAATTTTTTGACGAAGATGAATCCTTCGTAATCTAGAGTGTTATTTTTCACAGCCAATCTAAAAGTATGGTCATTGAAAAGAGAGATACATAACTCATAGGAAAGGCAAATATCACACACATATTAACTTTAGGGAGATGAGGCTGTCCTAAATCTCCTCATTTCACCAGGTAACTGGTGAAATTCTTCGTGATTCCATTGGATAAATTGAGAAGGAATATGCAAATCTAAAAGACCTCCTCAACGAATTTGAGAAGGCTTTCATTGCAACCAAAGAATTTTCCAGTCCTTTGGAAAAAATCATGCATGCTACCACTGCATCCAAGATGAAAGTATCCTCTACCCTCCTTTCATGCTCAAGATCCCTTGTAGAGAATAACATCAATAAAAGAATGCAACTAGTTATTGAATCCTGGGAAACATCGCAAAATTTAGTTTCCTTCAGAAAGAAGGCCAATGATTTCTTGCAACATTTGGAGGCAAATTTAAAAAATGATCAACGTTTCTGTGATCAGGTGCTGGCCCATTTTGCCAACTATGCCATCAACACATCGGAACTGAAAAGAAGACAAGAGAAACTCCCCTCCCCAAAGCAGACCAAAAAAGTAAAAGCATGCTGGCAAAAGAAAGTTAACAACCTGGAGCTCATTGTCAAATCATGTAAACAAGTCATATCAGAAAAGGAATATGTATTCACAAGCTTGCTCCAGATGGACTTAGCCGGAACTACCAATGAGGTTCAAGACCCAAACTTAATTCTCAAATCTTTGTCAATCACCAAAGAAGCCTTCCAGGAACAAGTTGATATTTTAAAGGGGTTGTCTTTCGAAAAAAAATTATGGCATACTTGAACATCATCTATACGAGCATGATCGCTGGGTACTAGACTATGCGACACAGAATGAAGAAATTGAATAGAGTTTGCATAGTATTTCAATGGATCTAAGGAAATTAGAAAATGACCTTTACGACATAGAAATTCGGGATGAAATCAAAACAGACCCCATGAAAGCTACATCGAAGAATGGTTCCAACAGAGAATGGATAGCCTCGTCTAGGAAGGGAAACAACCGGTCGACAAGACTCCACTAACCATCGACAACAACAACAAAAATGCATCGGCTTCATAGTAAGTCTATACTAGCATCTTGTTTTCTTTATCAATCTAGTTTAAGTCTATGATTTCATCTTGTTTTCTTTATCAATCCACTTATGACCTCTTTAAATAGAAAATTGTAACCAAAGACTCATAACTTCCAATTTCTTCTTTTCAGGATTTCCTCTCTATCGTCGCGCACTTCTTGTTTCGACGTTCCTAATTCTTGTACTTATTTCTTTTTATGGTCTGCGGGAGCCCCAATCCTAGTCTATATGACAAATGCATTTAAATTTCCATAAATATGTAACAAAAATTATTAATTTTTGATAAATTCCAAAGAAAACTGATTCGACAATGCCTTTATTGTATACTAAATTTTGGGTTTCCAGGAACCTTTCTTGTTTGTTCTAAAGAAAACTAATTCGGGTCTGCTACATTTCTTGTGTCCTATTGTATGATAATTTTTTTTTCTTGAATGACGTTGTTACTATTCTATTGTATGCTAGCTTTTTGCGTGTCAAGGAATCTATACTTTGATAGATTTCGATTTCTCTTGTGTCCATAACCCTTTTCATTCAAGAAAACTAATTCGGGAATGCTAATTTTTTTGTGTTTTTCTCCACGAACCTATGTAACAAACATTATTACTATTCTATTGTATTATTTTAAATGTTGATGTAATTTTCAGAGATATGTAACATAGATTATTTCTTTTTTATAAATTTATATAGTCCACAAGTCCGCTTATCAATTTGTATATGGAGGCCTTCCTATATTTTTTGTCTTCTATTCTATGCTAAATTTTTTGTCTTGCACGACGTTGTTACTATTCTATTGTATCCTAAATTTTTGGGTGTCCAAGATCCTATGCTTTGATAAATTTTGATTTTTATTCTGTCAAGAACCCTTTGTTTTAAAGCAAGCTAGTTCGGGAATGCTAATTTTTTTGTGTTTTCCTCCATGAAACTATGTAATAGACGTTATGACTATTCTATTGTATGCTTTTAAATGTTGATGTAATTTCCAAAGATATGTAACAGACATTATTTATTTTATGATAAGTTTCTATAGTTCGCAAGTCCGCTTTTCAATTTGTATATCGCAGAAGTCTCGGTGCTATTTTTAGGACACGGAACAACAGAGGCCCATTTTTGAGCCCGCCAGCCCAAGAACCCGTGATCCAAAAAGTGGCTAAGTATGGAATGACGACTCCGTGCATGCTCTATAAAACGTATGCAAAGAAAACTAATTCGGCAATGCTATAATTTTTTGTCCAAGAAAATCCTTAGTTTTAAAAAAAACTAATTCGGGAATGCTAATTTTTTTGTGTTTTTCTCCACGAACCTATGTAACAGACGTTATTACTATTCTATTATAATCTTTTAAATCTTCATGTAATTTCCAGAGATATGTAATAGACATTATTAATTTCTGGTAAATTTCTATAGTCCACAACTCCACGTATCATTTTGTATATCGCGGAACTGTCCGTGATATTTGTAGCACACGAAACATCAGAGACCCAATTTTGAGCCCGCCATGCTGAGAACCCGCAATCCAAAAACTGGCTAAGTATGCAATGAGAGCTCCGTGCGTTCTTTGTAAAATCTCATCCCCATACTTTATAAAAGTACAAATTTTGTATGTATAAAACTAAATATCTACTTTATAAAAGTACATATTTCGTATGTATAATTTATGTTGTCCAGGAACCTTTTATTTGATAAATTTCAATTCGGGAACGCTAATATTTTTGTGTTTTTTCTTCATGAACCTATGTAACAGACGTTATTACTATTCTATTGTATGCTTTTAAATGTTCTTGTAATTTCGAGAGATATGTAACATATATTATTAATTTCTGATAAATTTCTATAGTCTGCAACTCTGCTTCTCAATTTGTGTATCGTGGAACTATTGGTGCTATTTGTACAACACGAAACATTAGAGGCCCACTTTTCACCCCGCCAGCCCGAGAACCCACGATCCAAAAAAATGGCCAAGTATGGAATGAGGGCAATGTCATCCCCATACTTTATAAAAGTACATATTTCGTATGTGTAAAACTAAATATCTACTTTATAAAATTACATTTTTGGTACGTATAATTTATGTTGTCCAACAACCAATAATTTGATAAATTTTAATTTCTTTTGTGTCCAAGAGCCCTTGTTTTAAAGATAACTAATACAGTAATGCTATTTTTTTTGTGTCCAACAACCTTTCAAATGTTGATAATTCGGGAATACTATGTTCTGCATGCAAACCACATGTATTTCAACTTTCTAGCCACGTGTCTATACTAGGTCGCATTTACTCCCATCCCGACCTAGCAAGGACTACACTGCCATGCAACACTTGTTTATTAGAATATTTATATTTTATGGAAAGTAAATATGTTTAAAGAGTTAGAATTCGATAGTATTACTATATATAATTAATTAAAATATGTAAATAAATAATAATTAAAATCTATAAATAAATAATTGAAAATAAACTATTCACTATTTTCTTATGTTTATGTTTAATTTTTTTATGAGTTTGTATTTATATAATTTGAAAACAAGTTATCCACTATTTGCTTATGTTTAATTTTTTTATGAGATTGTAATTATAGTGTGAAAGAATTTTTTTCCATATTCATTATTTTCATTATTCACCTATTTTCATATGTTTAATTCTTTTAATAATATTGTGTTATAATTTTAATAGAAATGTTATTATGCTTATTTTTTCACATTTAAATAGATCGTTTAATGTTTATTTTTCTTTTGAGTTAATATTTGCCATATTAATAATATATTTTGTTTATTTGATTGTAATACCTTGGCTTTGAGTCCCCATATTAATACTGTATTTTGTTTATTTGAGTGCCTAAACAATTAAAAGAGGTTGGAGTGCCTAGGAAATGTAATACTTTGAACATTGCAAACAATAAAATACATTGTTGGTTGCAATATAGACAAGGACAAAGTTATAGGGGGCTAAAGGGGATAAGTATTTTTTTTCTATTTTATTTACCCATCTTGATTTTAATTGAGAAAAGAGGTTACATGAGCTTCTTGGGGGAAGGCCATGTGGTTCTTGATTTCATGTAATTATATGAACACCTCTTGTGAGTTGTTTGGGGGTTCTTCTCCATTCACTCCATTCACTCTATCATTTTGGTTCATTCACTATTTCATTATTGTTCTTGGTTGGGACATGTGGACGAATTGTTGAGGAAATAAGTCATTGTTTGCTAGTTGTAGTAATTACTAGTGTATTCCAGCCACAGATTGATGCATGCATGCTTGGGATGCATTGGCATGTGCTAAAATTTGTTCACAATTGTGAATTCTAAGAGTCACGTCATGGAGATTCTTAACTAGATGCATTGCAACCCTGGACAAAGGTGGAAAACTTGAGGGACTGTGTGGCAATGAAGGGGGTTTATTCTCTTTGGGTGGTGCAAGCTGGAGAGAAGAGAGTTGGTGTACTTTGGATTGTTGTGCGTTTAGAAACATGTGATAGATTGAGTCTTAACCGGTTTGGGAAGTTGAGTGTCGTTGTAGAACCCATCTTTGTGGATTCATAGCCCCAGCTCGGGGTTGACATGTCGTTGAGACTTAGAATAAAAACGTCTAAGGTTGGGGTGGAATTTCCTTGGTCTACAACCAATTGGTGATTGATTTTGTTTAAGATAAGTGTTGTCATTTATGTGTTTCGATGCTTGTATATTTATTTTCGCTATGTATTAATTATTATGTGTGATTCGTTTTTATAATATGCATGCTTGCTAGTTATTACTGTGCATGACATATTGTTCATTTCTTTTATGTTGTAGCATGAATCTTCATTATTTCATGTCAGTCTTTCATGCTTCTTTATTAATTAAATGTTATCAAAATTCAAAATCAGTTCAAGAAGTGTGTTCTTGGAGTAGTGTGACCCGAATTTGGTGGTTGGGTACATTACAGAGTGGTATCAGAGATTTTGGTTCAAACACCAGACTGCTATGGGCCAGGAAGAGTGTGAATTGGGTAGATTCATAGTCACAAATTCAGTTTGTGCGAATTGGGGGGAAAATGGTGGAAAATTATAGAGAAAATCCCCAAATTCATGAGAAATTCGAGTTTAAATGATTCAAGACTATCTAAGAAGTTTAATAGAGTTGATCTGCAAATTTGTAGATTTAGATTCGATCTGCAAGATTGAAAATTTAAGTTGTAATGGTCATTGTAGTGTTGGACAGAGTTTGATGAATCGACGACCAAGATTGTGTTCGATCTTGAGATCTATTGATATTTTACGTATACAACTAGCAATTTCGGTTCTTCTTTATTATTACAATCATTTAGTACATTAGTTTCATATATAATATCACTGAAATAGAGGCAATCACTAAAAGAAGAGAGACACATATATTATCCTGGGAAATCCTCTAAGGGGAGAAAACCCAACAAAATTCATCAATATAGATTAGCCAACCAAGAACAATACTTCTCTCCAAGAGAGAACTAACAAGGCAAAATATCATCCTCTACTCTTTCACTGGGAAATATTAGCACACCACTTGTCCAAGATGTATCTCAGAGATAGACCAAGAACCCTCCTTGACGTCACACCTAGCTGCAGTAGCTTCTCCTCCAAGACTTGTGCACTTTTCCTCTTGTTGAAGAGCTCATGAGTGAGTGAACAAGTGAGGTGTTAGCCTCCCTTATAAATAGTGGTATGGCCTCCCTAAATTAGGTATGGGTCGACCTATCTCTTTACCCTCTTATATTACATTTAATTGTCAAGGCACAATAGGGTCGACTTTTGCAAAGGAACAATAGGTTCATCTTAATAAATATAATGTAATAACATTCTCTAGGGTTTGTCTTGGTCAAATACAATAAGGATATATTCTGAAGCTACTCAAACTTCAACACTCCCTCTTAGCAGGGAAGGTATTCTTCTTGTCACAGTCATCATCACTACTTCTGCGCTTCTACATACTCATTCATTGTCTTGTATTCAATCAAAGATCTATATATCATAGGAAGTTTTGCACTTTTACTGGAACAATTTACCATCCTGCATTGAGGTTACCAACCTGCATTAGGGTTACCAACCTATGTTGGGGTAGCGTACCATCTTGCGTCGGGGTTACCATCTTGCGTTGGGGTAGCGTACCATCCTGCGTTGGGGTTACCAACCTGCGCTGGGGTAGGGTACCAGACTGCGTTGGGGTTACCAACCTACACTGGGTTAGCATACCATCCTGTGTTGGGGTAGCCAACCTGTGCTAAGGTAGCATATCAACATGTGTTGGGGTTACCAAGATGTGATGGGGTAGCGTACCAGCCTGTGTTGGGGTTACAAACCTATGTTGGGGTAGCATATCAGCCTATGTTGGGGTAGCGTACCATCCTCTGTTGGGGTTACCAACCTATGTTGGGGTAACATACCATCCTACGTTGGGGTTAACAACGTGTGCTAGGGTAGCTCATCACTTCCCTCTATTAGGGATCGCATCACTTCCCTCTATTGGGGAACACATCACTTCCTACTTTTGGGGAACACATCACTTCCCGCTTATGGGGAACACATCACTTCCCGCTATTGGGGAAGTCTTTCTGGATCTCTCCAAGTTGGTCTCTGAAATACTCAAAAAAGGGCTTGGTCAACACATCTGCTACTCATCCGTCAATGGAAATATATTAGAGTCTTACTTCTCCCTTATGGTACACATT
This sequence comes from Picea engelmannii, assembly GCA_009831015.1. NCBI lineage: Eukaryota > Viridiplantae > Streptophyta > Pinopsida > Pinales > Pinaceae > Picea > Picea engelmannii. The sequence continues at coordinate 206,549 of ML786664.1, forward strand.
GTACCAAATTTTCACATCACATTTTATGGAGTCTTACCAAATTTTCACATCACATTGTACCAAACTGGTACACTTGCTCAGCTGCAATTCAATATGAAAAATCATGTGCTAGCTCTATGTGATTCTAGCAAAGCACTATTTATCTCATTTCCCGAGAGTACTTCCTCTACTCTCTTTGCAATTGTTCCTTCTGGTACTGGGACTCTGCACCTGCAAATTCTGTTTCTGAAGTTGAGAATGAGTGCTCCATTCTCACTGTAGTTGTTGAATTCTGAGAGTATCTCCTCTATTCTATCATGTCAATAGCTTCATCTAAAATTGAGAATGGCTCAATAACTAACATTGTCGGTAGCTTATCCTCTTTCTCTGGAAGAAACTCAATATTCTACTGTAGTCATGTCTCCATGTCCTCACTCATGTACTGCACCAACTATCAATAGAGATAACTCAATCTCAAATACAGGGATTGTCATACCTACTCCTTCTGAATTTCATACCATGTCGACTTCTTTTAATGAATCATGTTTGTTTTATATATACTTCTTTTGATTACTGGAGCAAGTGTCTCGTTATAGTCTTCTCCCTCTTGTTGGGAGAATCCTTTGGACGCAAATTAGAATTTGTACATATTTATATTGTTATATTCTAGATCAATATTGGAAGTTACCACTGACTTCCCTTATGGTCTCAAGGAAAAATCCATATCCTAGTCCTTCTGACTAGCTTCCTCCTCTGTCATTGAAATAAGGGAATCTTCCTAGAATATTTCACATCTCCTAGAAGTATTTGAAGCTACGATCTAGTCTTCTCAACTCATGGCATATGTTTATCAGTCATGGAAGACATCTCTTTTTCCCATCTGATCCTCTCTGAGAGTATTCTCACTCTGAGTCTCTATGTTCCCTCTAAATATTGACTCCCTCTGTGTCTATATAATATTTGAAGCCATCTTCTCCCTCTAATATGGCTCATCAATGCTATACGGATTTGCATCCTGCAAGGTGTCATGGGACCATGTTGGTCTCTTCATGATTACTACATTGATTCTGGGTAGGCCCTTCAAGCTCTACTAACTCTTCCTGATGATCTGAAGAGTGATAAACTGCACTAGAGATATTTGTTATGTCATCTTTGGAGCCTTCTTCTCCTCATGATCTATTTCCATATGAGATGTTTTGTAACTAGCAAAAGTAGCTTCTTCTTCTTCTTCTTGTTCTTCTTCTTTAGTACATGGATGTATATGGCCATGTATACAACTTGGATAGTCTACTCCATGTCTCATCTAATATGTTTCCTCCTGCAACCATCACTATAGCTCCCTCAGGGTTATCACATGTGACCTTCCTGGAAAAAGAACAACAAGGGAGAAATAGTAGACAAGAATAATACTCTTTATAATAATAATAAAAACAATAGCGAAAACAATCATCATAGTAGCTCCTTCAGAGCTATCATTTGTGACCTGCCTAACAAAAGGGTCAAAATTAAGAAATACAATAATGAGAGAAACACTCTTCTAGTGGTGTGATCAATCATTCCTCCATGGTGACCTGGAAACAAAACAGGAAGTTTCTCCTAGGGGAGATGTTAGTTATATCTAGTAAATAATTACAATAAACATTTATCTCAATAGTGCTCACATGCTACAAAGTATTCAATAATAAAACTTTTGAAAAATTGTTATCGCAACTATAGTGTTTAGTAGTTATCAAACTTTATATGTGTAAATTTGAATCTTATCAATTTAATCAATCTGTTAGGGACCTAACCCCTCACATAGGTAGAAAAATATATTCGGATGTAATAAAGGTCAATATTAATAGGGCCTTGCAATAATATAGAATAAGTCAAATGTAAGAAGACCTAATAGAAGCTTCTTCTTCTAGAAGGATCTTCCTCTAGATGGTTCTTTTGATCGACATATTTAGTATAAATACGATTCGAGGCTATGAGAACCCCATCTTGGATATTATTGTAATAGAGCTCTACTCGACTAGGGGTTTCCCCCTCGAAGAGGCAAGTGAACATTGCTCTCATAATCAAAGTGCTCTTTCTGGTGTTATTATGATATCATTTCAGTGTTAATGTGGTGTTGTTCTGGTTATATTGTTGTTTATCTTCCATTTCTAGCATTTTATTTCTGTTCTGCATACTTTTTGTATCTGGAATATTACAAGTGGTTTCAGAGCACTTTCCTAGGCATAAAATTGTGGGTTAATATTTTTTAGGGTAGAGACATATTCCGACGTCTTTAAACTACAAAGATCTATCATTACACGCATAAACCCATGGTTGAGGAATTCATACACACAGGAATTACAAGTGTTACTTAAGAGAACATTTTTCGGCCACCCTTGTAACTCTTGTTGGTACCCCTTCGAGTGGTAGCGCATCAGACAACACCTGTATACGGATCGACCTATATTTCTTGAAGCCCTCTTTAGATAAACAGATCGACTTCTTGACTGTTATAGTGTCACCGAGAACACCACTTGGGAAGATACTCTCTAGTACCTGGGTAGTTAGGTAGTACAGATAAGGACACAGTCTAGCCTCCTTAGTTGGTGCCCTGAGATATTGGGCTGAGTACTACTGTTGGACCCCACATGTATATCAGAGAGCCATAACATAGGGAAAACCCTTATTTGTAGAACCCTTGAATATCTAACCCTTGGGGACAGAAACGAAACATAAAACAAATAATATCTATTGTCACGCAACTATGTTTGAGTTGCCAAATCACTACACATTTCTTCATGGTTAAGCATTTAGGAATTTCATCACTGCAGTATTCTTCAGACCAGAGTATAACTCTGGAAATTTTTGCACCATTATTTGAGACCTATTCCATTGGATTTATCTCTTCTCCCTTATCACATTCATACCTATCATTTTTCAGCAAAAGTTTTTACCCCACCCGCCCCTTTTCGGTTCCCTCATCATCATGGCCCATACCCGTAGCCAAGACTTGAGAGCTCGCTTCAATACCTTGCAATCTAATTTCACATAGATCCAACAAGAAGTGAGACAACTTAGTGCCAATATTAACACCATCAATAAAAACATGGATTCCTCCATCCCCGCATCAATCACCGAACTCAAAGAAGACCTCAAACAAGACATGACTACCCAACTTGAATCTGTCATTTCGATGATCTAAAACAAGCTGCATATCCCTATAGATCCCACTTTATATGACCCACCTTTGCATACCGAAGCTGAAACCTCCTCTCATTCCCATAATTTTCAACCCCATCATTTTCAGCGTGACCTATGCCTTCCATGGTGGATGTGACCAAATTTGATGGCTCAGGTCCCACTAGTTGGGTAACTCAAATGGAACATTATTTCTCTTTGTATGACATTACAAATGATTTGGCCAAACTCTAGTATGGTGTTCTCCATCTAGATAAAGAACGTTGGCAATGGTGGCAATGGAGAAAAACTGCCCGTCAAGGGTATGTTTCTTGGACACACTTTGTGGCAAATATTTATGAACGCTTTGACACCGACACCAACCATTTAGGCCATTTGACAAAGTTGAAACAATCTGGAACAATGAAAGACTTTATAGCTTCTTTTGAGCGACTGGATTTTCGTACAGAGGGCATGTCTGATGATTTTTTCCAATAATGTTTTATCAGTGGCCTCAAGGATGAGATTCATGCCCATTTCCTCATGGTTAGGCCTCAAAGTTGGGAGGAGGCTACTAAAAGAGCTAAGGAAGCACAACAGGTTGTCTCTTCTCAAAACCAGAAACCCTCCTTTATTCCTCGCACTAAACCAGTAAATCCCACTACTCCTTATGCTCCACTAAAGATCCAAAAATTGACCAAGGTTGAAATGGTTGAATGCTAACTCAAAGGCCTTTGTTATAATTGTGATGAAAAAAATTTTCCAGACCACAAGTGTAAGGAACAAAATATTTTTATGGCCATCTCGGAGGATATTTTGGAAGTGGATGTTGAAACTCCCCTTGTTTCTGAGTCACTTGAACCCACTGACATAACCCCTCCCTCAGACCCTCTTGAAGTAGAACCAATCATTTCCCTAAATTATCTCACTGTCTTCTCTGCTCCCCAAACCCGCAAGATAATTGGTTACATCAACCATAGGAAGGTCATGATTCTTATTGATAGTAGAAGAGCCCATAATTTTATCCATTGTCACATTGCCCAAGAAACTCATTGTTATATCCATGCAGTCAATAATTTCCAAATCATGATTGTCAATGGAGAATCCATGAAATGTGGAGGGCTTTGTGAAAATGTGTGTCTCCAAATTGGTGACTACCATCTGAAATCTCATATGTTTTCTATCGACATAGGCGGTTGTGACATTGTGTTGGGTGCATATTGGTTAAGGACTTTAGGTCCCATTCTCAAGGATTTTAAGGAATTAACCATGCAATTCGACCAGGAGGGCCAACAATATGAGTTCCAAGGCATCACCGCTGGTTCACCTAAGATCATTAGTTCCCATTGCATGTAAAAGTTGCTCAAAAAAGGTCATTCTGGTGTTATTGCCCAACTCCATGCCATACAAGCAACTGAGACACCCTTTGTGCCGCAAGACCTCCCATCCATCCTCTCTAAACATCAAGTGATATTTTCCACTCCCCAAGGACTCCCTCCTTCCTGTGGTGTTCATGATCATTCCATTCCCCTTGTACCAAGAATCCTTCCTCCTAATATCCGTCCCTATTGTCACCCCTTTTCCCCAAAAAATGAAATTGGGAAAATGGTTCAAGAACTGCCTAACACAGGCGTTATCCGCCCTAGTACGAGCCCCTACTCTTCTCCTGTGGTCATGGTCTTGAAGAAATAAGGTTCTTGGCACATGTGTCCTAACTTTCACGCCCTCAACAAACTCACCATTAAAGACAAATTTTCCATTCCTGTCATTGATGACCTCTTGGATGAATTGAGTGGCGCACAGTTCTTTACTAAACTTGATCTTCATTTTGGCTACCACCAGATCTGTATGAAAGAGGAAGACATTCCTGAGACTACATTTAGAACTCATGAGGGCCACTATGATTTTTTGGTCATGCCCTTTGTCTTGTGTAATGCCCCCTCTACCTTCCAAAGCCTCATGAATCATGTCTTCCATCCTTTTCTCTGTAATTTTGTCTTAGTTTTCTTTGATGATATCCTCATTTATAGAAAAACCTGGATAAAACATCTTTCTTGTGTGGATCGATTTCTCCATCTACTCTCTCAGCACCAACTTTTCCTGAAACAATCTAAATGTTCTTTTGGCACCTCAGAATTTGAGTAGTTGGGTCATCTTGTTGGCAAGGACGACGTCAGGGTGGATCCTAAAAAGATTGAATATATGTAAGACTGGCCTCACCCAAAGACTCTCAAAATATTCTGTGGATTTCTAGGCTTAACAAGTTATTTTCGCAAGTTTGTTAAAAATTATGGAAATATTGTGGCACCTCTCACTGCACTCCTTAAAAAGAATTCTTTCACTTGGATTCCAACAGTTGCTCAGGCTTTTCAAACCTTGAAGATGGCCATGTGCACCACTCTAGTCCTAGCCCTTCCTAATTTCACAAAGACCTTTGTCCTGGAATGTGATGCCTCAGGGAAAGGAATTGGCATTGTCCTTATGCAAGAGGGTCCGCCTTTGGACTTTACCAACAAACAACTATCTATTTTTTTTTTGGGAAAATCAATCTATGAAAATGAAATGTTGGCTATTATGCATGTCATTGATATGTGGCACCCTTATCTATTGGGGCAACACTTCCAAATTAAGACAGATCATCAAATCCTCAAGTATTTTATGGAACAACGTATTTCCTCCCCAGAGAAACAAAAATGGGTGACTAAGCTCTTTGGATATGATTATGATATCATTTACAATAAAGGAAAAGACAATGTGGTTGCGGATGCACTTTCCCAAAAATATGAAGATGAAAGATCCCTTTTTTCTCTCTCCTTCATTGTACCAGATTGGCTCCAAGCCGTTTTCCAGGAATGGCTACACAATCCCAAAATTTCACATATGATACAATAATTGCAGTCCAATTCTCCAGTTTCCCCAGGGTACTCTTGGCTCCATGATGAGCTTCGATACAAATGTCGTTTGTATTTAAGTAAATAGACAAAACTTAAATCCACGATACTTTCTGAGCTTCATGCTACACCCACAGCTGGGCACACCAGGTTTACCAAAACCTATGACAGGGTCAAACGTTCTTTTTTATGGGATGGTATGAAACAAGACATTCAAAATTTTGTAGCTGAATGTAATGTGTGTCAACGCAACAAGGGAGAAACAGTCAAATCTCCTGGCACACTACAACCGCTTTTGATTCCACCTGCTATTTGGAGGGATATCTCTATGGATTTTATTACATGCTTACCTAAATCAAGAAATAAATCAGTCATCATGGTGGTAGTTGATTGCCTTTCCAGGTATTCTCATTTCTGTGCTCTTCAACACCCATTCACAACATCCACTATGGCTCAACTTTTCATGGATCAGGTCTTCAAGCTTCATGGCAAGTCGCATTCTATTATTTCTTATTGCGACCCAACTTTCACCAACAATTTTTGGCAAGAAATGTTCAAGATCCAAGGCACCCAATTGCATCTTTGCACAACCTATCATTCCTAGATTGATGGTCAAATTGAAGTTATCAACAAGTTTTTGGAAACATATTTGAGGTGTTTTGCATTGGAAAATCAAAATCAGTGGGCTCAATGGTTACCCCTAGCTAAATGGTGGTACAACACTTCATACCATACAGCTACCCACATGACTCCTTTTGAAGCGGTATATGGACAAAAGCCACCTTCATTTCTCTCATACTTACCAGGTATCTCGAAGGTCCAGGTGGTTGACCAAATGCTTACAGTTTGAGAGGCTATTCTTCATACCCTCAAAGAGAAATTGGTCATGGCCCAGAATCACATGAAGAAACAAGTAGATCAAGGTCAATTTGAACGTCAGTTTGCAGAAGGGGATCGGGTGCTTCTTCGAATGCAACCTTACAAGAAAAATTCTCTCAAGGCCGACCATTGTGAGAAGCTGACGCCCAAATTTTATGGTCCTTATACCGTTCTCAAGCTTGTGGGTCAGGTGGCCTATCAATTAGCTTTGCCCAATCATTCTAAGCTACATCCTATTTTTCATATTTCATGCTTAAAGAAGGTGATTGGAACTAAGTGCCAAATGCAAACCAACCTTCCCGAGTTGGACGAAGAAGGATCCATTTGGCTACAACCACAAGTAGTTTTGGACCAGCGTGAGCGTCGCCTGCATAAACGAGCCATCAAGAAATTGTTATTCTAGTGGAAAGATACAACTCCAATAGATGCCACTTGGGAACCAACTACCATTTTGTAGCAATTTCCACATCTCAAGCCTTGAGGACAAGGCTATTTTTAAGTGGGAGGACATGTTAGGAACCTAACCCCTCACGTAGGTAGAACAATATATTCGGATGTAATAAAGGTCAATATTAATAACGCCTTGCAATAAGGTAGAATAAGTTGAATGTAAGAAGACCTAATAGAAGCTTCCGCTTCTAGAAGGATCTTCCTCTAGATGGTTCTTTTGATAGACATATTTAGTATAAATAGGAGTCGAGGGTATGAAAACCCTAGCTTGGATATTATTGTAATAAAGCTCTGCTCGACTGGAGGTTTCCCCCTCGAAGAGGAAAGTGAACATTGCTCTCATAATCAAAGTGCTCTTTCTGGTGTTATTCTGATACCATTTCAGTGTTATTGTGGTGTTGTTCTGGTTATATTGTTGTTTATCTGCCATTTCTAGCATTTTATTTATGTTTTGCATACTTTTTATATATGGAATATTACACAATCAAACCTGGAACCTAGAGTCTTGTCCTCAAGAATGAGTGTGTTTTTTTTCTTCTTAGTCTCCTTCACTCAAGATGAAAATTATTTTCTTCAACATGTCCTCTGTACTAAGATAATATGCTTTCTTGACAAAAATATGAGTTAGAGAATAAACTCTATAATCTCAACCTTAGTCAATCTAATACTTTGAATTTAATTTTGACCAATGATTAGTATGGTAGTCATAACTTCAATGGATCAAAACACAACCTAGATGTTCATAAGATCATAATAAATCCTTAACAAATAGAGGCATATCAAATTAATCAAACCTGGGGTGCATTGTTCCTCTGAATTTGTTGGATCCGAGATCCTTGTGGATCTATGATTATTGTTTTAGACAAAATAGAATTTCTCCTGCAAATACCCTTTAGAATAATGATATTGTTTAAACATATGTAAGTGCATACCTCTGGCAGTATCGATAGATAGTAGAACCATCCGGGAGCAGCAGCAACAAGCAATAATGAACCTTTAAAACTTCAAGGTGATTAAACTTGTAATATAAAGGTAGCTAGAGATTTGCTAGGGTGGTGCACTAGAACAATAAAAATCAATCCCAACACTTCACAAAAAAACTTTCACTACAACTAGCGTTGGCACTACAACTGGCATGAAGGAACCGACATTGCAACTGCAACTGATATTGCAACTATAATTGATATTGCAACTACAATTGCAATTGGTACTGCAACTGCAACTACAACTTAGGGTTTTATGAGGAAACCCTAATTTCTCAAACTTCAAATTTCATAATTTTGATTCAGGGAGGTGACTCACCTTGCTTGGGTGAGTTCCTAGGTGATCTTAGTTTCACCAATGTCCTCCAACAAAAGTAAAAATGTCACCCTAGGGTTTGTGTAGAAACCATAATTTTGCAGTAGTTGCAACACTGAAAACTTTATTTTGGAGATGGTGCACTGAGGCTAGCCACTTCTTTATAAACTGTGAGTTGGTATCTTTCAAGATTGCTCTGAAACCATGTTTATATTTTACTCATACATCTATCAGTTATGGTTCTTCTTTATTATTACAATCATTTAGTACATTAGTTGCATATATAAGATCACTAAAAGAGAGGAAATCACAGAAACAAGAAAGGAACAAAGATTATCTTGGGAAACCCTTTAGGGGGAGAAAACCAAGAAAACATCCTCAATATAGATTAGCCAACCAAGAACAATACTTATCTCCAAGAGAAAACTAACAAGGCATAAGATCCTCCTCTACTCCTTCACTAGGAAAGAGTAGTGCACCACTTGACCAAGATGTATCCCAGAGATACACCAAGAACCCTCCTTTACGTCACACCTAGCTGCAATGGCTTCTCCTCCAAGACTTGCACACTTTTCCTCTTGTTGTAGAGCTCATGAGTGAGTGAAAAAGTGAGGTGCTAGCCTCCCTTATAAATAGTGGTCTGGCCTCCCTAAATTAGGCCTAGGCTGACCTGTTTCTTTACCCTCTTAAATTACATTTAATTGTCAAAGCACAATAGGGCCGACTTTTACAAAGGAACAATAGGGTCATCTTAATAAATATAATATAATAACATTATCTATGGTTTGTCTTGGTCAAATAAAATAATGATATCTTTCAAAGCTACTCAAACTTCAACAAGATCAATGGCCCAGATTCTTACTTGAAATTTTTAAAATTCTAATGTTTTCAAAGTTTGGCAAAGTCACTAGATCGATGGTTGAGATTCATTTCAGTAGTTTGGAAAATGAGGAAGATCAACAATTCAGGTTTTTTTCGACCGTTTGGGAAGTCGAAGACAATAAACGTTCGAGATCATCTTGGTTGGGATATCAATGGCACAGATTCACCTAGGTTTTGGCCAAAATTATCTAAGTGTTGAAGTTCGACAACAAAGATCGTCAATAATCGATGGTTGGGGAACAACAAGTTTGGTGAAGTGTTGAAGTTAAGAAAAAAATCGACTATGATCGTTGATGGAAAATGGTTAGGGATAGAAAAGTTTTGGTGAACTTTTGAAGTTTGTAGAGAAACATATCCAATCGTCGATGGTCGATGATCAGGGATCGATAGAAGTTGGCGAATTTTTCATTCGAACGAGGGAAATCACTGAATGTCGATGATCGATGATCGGGCGTCGAAAAAATTAGTGTGAAGTTCAAAATTTATTCTAAGAGAAACTACCAATGGTTGATGGGGAGAATAGGGTGATGATGTGTCATACCACATCATAATCCATGTGTCATGCCATGTTAGCATCCATGTGTCATGCCACATTAGCCCCTTTGACACCTCAGGATATTGTTTCATGCCATGTCAACATTTATGTGTCATGCAACATAAACATAGTTTCCATGTCGATCGTCGATGGTCATGGTTCGGAGATATTTTTGAGAAATATTGGTTTTTCAAGCGAGCTGGTTGATGGTTGATGGTTGATGATCAGGCGTCTGTGAAATTCGTAGGCAACTATTGGGTTTGCAAAGAAAAACGACAGATGATCGAACATCAAGGAGATTGGTGGGAAAGTTGGTTTATAGAAGAATCATCGATCATCAATAGAGAGAAAATCAGTGGTCCATGCCTATTTTGATTTGAGATTGACAGTGCAAATTGCCACATAGGCAAGACTATCCATCAGTTTCAAAAAAAATAAAATTTGGAGCCATTTTCTTATTTTGTTCATATATGGATTAGATCACGTCAGATTGACATGAAACTTATGGTTTTTTTCTGTAGAGAGGAGATATACAAAAGTTCCAAACAGGGCTCTTGTCCAATTCTATTTGGATTTGTCATAAATTGCAAAATAATGGTTTTTAAAGATCTAGGTCCAGATCATTGTTATAGATCCAAATGAAGTTGAAAATATTGGAGAGAATTTAGAAAGTAGACATGGATATAACCCATGAATGAAATGAAAAAATTCTAAGTGAATTGGAATGGAGATACCAAAATAGGCCAAAATCCACTATTTCGGGCCACGTTTAGGGGATTTTTGAGTTTTTCAAAGGAAAAGTGACCCTAGATCACAAAACTAGAAAATTTTATTTACTCGACATTTTATATACTCATTAATACAAACAAATTTGGTTTAATGAATTTTTTCTAGAAGTGCAAAGATTGAGAAATAAATGATTTTGCTAAAAGTTTTAAGTTTGGAAAAATGGGTGAAAAGGGACAAAGTTGTCATTTCCATATTGTTGTAGTTTTTTACTAGAACATCATATTGAAATTTTGAGAGTTGTTATAAATTATTTGTAATTATTATTATCTGTGTATCATACAAAATATTATCGTGTTCCTAACATATTTTCTTCTATAGTTGATAGAACTTGGCATTTCAATAAAATTACACCAGTGGATAAAATGCACAAATGAGGTGAAAATGACTCTTTCAGGAAGCCATAAATTTCATCTCAAAGATCGGATTAGGGCATGAGTATAGTCATTGGAAATATAATTTTGTGGAGAATAACCTGAAATTATTATAATTTGGAGAATTGTGATATAATTCTTCACGAGTTGAGTAGAAAGAAAGGATATGTAGCATTAATTGACAATTTTTTTGTATGCATAATTCTAACAAAAATAGTTGCTTTCACATTTTGAAAAATTAGGGGATATAAACATATCAATTCATTCATTATTATATGTCGATGTTTCAGATCCACAACAGGATCCATTTTCAGGACATAAAATCCTAAGGAAAAAACCAAGAGAGGAGCCCTAATAAATACTAAAGTGGAATGGAGGAACCTAAAGTCAACTAAGTGAGAACCTAGGGTTTACTAAAAATTATAAAAAGTGGAGTGGAGGAGGCCTAAAGTTGGCTAGGAGAAACCCTAGGGTTTGCTAAAAAAAATTAAAAATAAAATAATTGTTAATTAATATTTAAGTGGTGAGTTATGAGGAATTTGTTAATTCAATTAATATGAATGTTATTCTTAAGGTTATATGCTAGTTTAGGTTGCAATTAGTTTTAATTCAATAGGTAGTGATATTAATATTAATAGTGTTGGTTTAGGATTAGATTAGAATTAATTTAATAGTGTTTACATAATTTATAGGAGATTAAGGTAATAAATTAATTAATTGGTATTAATTAAGTAAGTTTGGAAATTAGTTTTAAATTCAATAGGTAGTGATATTAATATTAATAATGTTAGTTTAGGATTAAATTAGAATTAATTTAATAGTGTTTACATAATTTATAGGAGATTAAGGTAAGAAATTAGTTAATTAGTTTTAATTAAGTAAGTTTAGTTATTTTTAGTTATTAAATAAGGTTGATTCTAATTCAAAAGTATGGGGGAGAGAATAGGTTAAGACCTAGAACCTTAGAGGTGTGGTTCTTAATTCCTAGGGATCAAACTTTCATTGTCTTCTTTCTCGAATGAGTGGGATCCAACTATCACTCATCTCCAAGCCATTGTCTCTGTTTAGGTTATTGGGATTCTTAATGATTTTGATAGCTTCCCTAATTATGTGTTTAAGGAGGTGGTCTTCTTTTGCTAAGATCTTGGTGTCTTCTAAGCGCACATGATGTTTTTTTGTGAGAGAGTGTTCGACTAATGCCGATTTATGAGTTCGTTCATTCTTAATGTCAGCACCATGCTCTTTAATCCTGGTGTTTAAACAAGCCCCTCTTTTCACACCAGGATTAAAGAGCATGGTGCTGAAATTAAGAATGAACGAACTCGTACCTCAGCATTAGCCAAACACTCTCTCACAACAAAGCATCATGTATGCTTAGAAGACACCAAGATCTTAGAAAAATAAGACCACCTTCTTAAACGCAGAATTAGGGAAGCTATCGAAATCATTAAGAATCCCAATAACCTAAAGAGAGACAACGGTCTGGAGATGAGTGATAGTTGGATCTCTCTCATTCGAGAAAGAAGACAATAACATTTTGATCCCTAGGACTTAATAACCACACCTCTAAGGTTCTAGGTCTTAACCTATTCTCTCCCCCAGACTTTTAAATTAGAATCAACCTTATTTAATAACTAAACTTAATTGATACCAATTAATTAATTTCTTACCTTAATCTCCTATAAATTATGTAAACACTATTAAATTAATTCTAATCTAATCCTAAACTAACATTATTAATATTAATATCACTACCTATTGAATTTAAAACTAATTTCTAAACTTACTTAATTAATACCAATTAATTAATTTGTTACCTTAATCTCCTATAAATTATGTAAACACTATTAAATTAATTCCAATCTAATCCTAAACCAACATTATTAATAGTAATATCACTACCTATTGAATTAAAACTAATTGCAACCTAAACTAGCATATAACCTTAAGAATAACATTCATATTAATTGAATTAACAAATTCCTCATAACTCACCCCTTAAATATTAATTAACAATTATTTTATTATAGATAGAATTTTATTTTTATTTTTTTAGCAAACCCTAGGGTTTCGCCTAGCCGACTTTAGGCCTCCTCCACTCCACTTTTTATAATTTTTAGTAAACCCTAGGTTCTCACTTAGCTGACTTTAGGTTCCTCCACTCCACTTTAGTATTTATTAGGGCTCCTCTCTTGGTTTTTTCCTCAGGATTTTATGTCCTGAAGATGGATCCTGTTGTGGATCCTAAACGTCGACATATAATAATGAATACTGTGGTTCTTCTGAACAAAACTCCCACCACATAAATCTTAATTTTCATATCAATTCATTATAAGAATGCATATTTGGGACATGGAGGAAGGAGAGGGAACCTTCAGTCATGAGAAAGAAGCCAAATGTCAAAATATCAGTGTTGGTAATGTAGAGACAAAATCAAATGAGAATATGAGCAGAGGGGAACAATAAACATTAATAGATACTGCGAGAATCCTGAGAATTAAAGTTCAGAGTTGCAAACAAGACAATTAGAGGATTATGAGAGAACAAAACCAAATAAATTCTCAAGTGATACAAAGCCTAAATCGGTTGCATAGGCAAGCAAAGAATGGATCAAACTCAAGCCAGGAGGAAGAAGGTAGACATTATGAAAGAAGAGATAACTACTAAAGAACTAGTCATTTAAGGAGTGATAGCATAACTCATAGACATCACTCATCTCCTTACTCAGGAAGGAAAATGTATGCATCTAAAGACTCCATAAGAAGTTCAGAGGTATCTCCTCTCAAACACCAAAGAAGAAGACATGAATTGGAAAGTTTGCAAGGATAGTTGAGGAATCTTAGGACACCATCCTTTTATGGTGAAAGAGAAAGGGAAGATGATGTTGAAGCATCGTTTCTTGGAATCAGGAAGTAATTCCAGTTGCATAACTACTCATCTAACCTAGAAGCGAGAATTGTCACATACCATTTTCATGGAAAATTTGATATGTGGTGGGATGAGTTGAAGCAAGTTGAGCACATTAATGAGAGAATGATCAATTAGAATCATTTCAAGAGATATTTTTAGAAGGAGTATCTTTCAGATCACTTCTATGGAAAAAAGATGAAAGATTTCTTTGAACTTAGGTTGGTAAGCATGACCATGGTAAAATATGAAAAGAATTTCTTAGGATTTTTGAAGTATGTGGGGTTTATCAAGGATGAAAAATTGAATATATAGAGGGTTTTGAGTGGACTGTCATCCTTTTATAAGGAAAATATTCAATATGATGAGCCTAGGACTTTGACAGAGACCATTAGGAAGGATAAGTACTTGTATAAGCAAGGAAAGGGCAGAGAATCTTTGCATAAATATTGGAAGGATAAGAAGAATAAGAAATTTGATCATAGAAGGAAGGGATTGAAACCTCATTTCAACAGAAACACCCCCAATAAAAATAAGTAAGATGAGTCTACTAAGAATGAATCCAAGAGAGAAGACTCATTGGGAAAAAGAGTAAGACCACTAATCAAATGTTGGGGATGCAAAGAAGATCACATGTACAAGGATTGTCCTCACAGAGAAGACAAAATAAATACCATGCACAACATCCAAGAGGCTACTACAATAGAAGACATAAGAAGAAATATTCCAAGAATACATGCATCCTTATAAAATCGACAAGAAAAATACCAAGATCATATGATTGAAGTGAAAGGTAAGATCATTAATCCTAAAATAGTGGACATATTACATTGATCATAAAATAGTGGACATATTACATTTGGAGAAAAGTAAGTTTGAAAAATCAAGTTTGGTTCAACTAGCCACTGGAACCAAAAGTTATAACCATTAATGTCATTTAATGTTTAACTCTTCTTCAAGGTGAATTGTTTGTTGTCCAACAAGATACAATATGTTGATTAAACATGTTTAGAAACAAAAAGACTTAAATATGATGAGTGAAATGATTGTGATTTGAATAATCATGTCTTTTTCATATATTATAATAAAAACATTACAATATGATTATTCACTAATGATGATGATGATGTAATAATAATGTTATTTTTTAATTTTCATTAATCAAAGATTAGAACACAAAGTTATAATATATATTATTTTTACTAAAATCACAATTATATATTTTATGAATATTTAATTTTTCCAAAGATTTTATTAATTTATATTATCCAACTATTATAATATATGAAATTTATTCAGTTAAATTTAAAATACTAAATATAAAGAATAATAATACATTTTTGACCTATACACTTTGGATGAAATGGCTTCACAATTTTTTACTCCAATAATAACTTTATGAATCTTTTATTAAAAAAGAATATCACCAAACATTTTATAATTAGTATTTTAATAATTAGTAAAATTGACAAAGGTTTCTATATTTTTAGATAAGTATGGATCATTAAATGTTTCCTTAATTTTGACTAGGCTCTAAAAAAAGGCTCTCTTAGAATTTCCATGTCCTTCCTATATTGACACTTATTTCAAGGAGAATGTAAATATAATGATTAATACATGTTTATATGATTATAAAACTAAAGGATGGAGTGGAATAGGTGAAGGTCATGATAGTTTCACTAGTTAAGGTTAGGAATGCCATCAAAGTTGGCAATGCCAACACCACAAGTGTGATTCTGGAACTTATAGATGTTGCAAAAGGTTATTGTATAGGATTTTTCCTTAGAAGTTCCATCAAAGTAAGTATATATTTATTTGAATTTTTATTTTTTCAAACAATAAAAATTTTGAGACACAATTTTTTAATCCATCTGACCAATGCTATATAAGCGGGGATGCTTTGACTAAGTCGATGACTTTGAAATCAACCAAAGGAAGAATTCCCATTATGATTGTCTCAACATTCTTCAAGGTTCTGATGGGCTCTACAAATATTTAATCCTCCAATTTTAGATAATTCACTGTAAGCACCAATACAAGTCTTCCAAGTTTCATCCTTGTCTCCTATGGTAGAATATTGACCTGGGACCCAAATTCGACCACAACTCACTTAACCATGTAGTCGTCAATTTCCATATCAATTTGAGGGGCATAATCATCATGGGGTTTATCTTGAGACAATTGCCTTAAGTTTTTTTAAGATCTTTGATCCTCTTTGTACTCTTTTAAAATATTCAAAAGTTCTAGCAATCATCCCAAAAGTTCTAAGACAATGTTTTTTATGATTGTTGTATTTTGTTTTCAATTCCCATGGTTGTGGTTTTGTTGTATTCATTTCTATTGAAGAATTCCAATGCTTCCTTCATTACTTTTTCCACCTGGCCGAGATTGGGATAACTATTTCTACCTCTGAATGGTCAAGCTGATGAATCTTTGCACATACGCATTTCTTGTTTAGCTCTAGATCTTGTGACAACGTGTAAGTTCTCTGAATTCAAAACTTCAAGTTTTGGCACACTATGCAGAAAATTTGCAGTTTGTTTGTTCATCACCTTTTCTAACATTGTAGGAAAGTATTCTAGCAAGTGATCTCCTATTCCAAACATATTATAGAATTTGAGGTCGGTCCTTCCTTTTAATGGATATTTGGGGTTTATGTGGTCCTCCTTCAAGAAGGTAAAATAATATGTTATTCTCTGAGTATGACCACCTCATCCTCCTCTTCCATATCTTTCATTGAAGCCACCTATGCCCTAGTAAAAATTGCATCTTCCCTAATATCCTTATTTGTTACCTTACTCCATGTTTTCGTCGACATCCTAGGAATGGTAGATTGTTTGAAACTTTGGTTTGTTCCGACAATTTAGATGGCACTCTTGCATTGAATGAGATGATTCCTTAGAAATGGTGCACCGTTTGGGTTTTTCATTCTTGAATATGTGGGGGCAATCCCTGGTATTTTGACTTACCATATATTGACAAATTTCATAGTATATTTCAACTCAGATTCGGCTAACTTCATGTTCTCTTTCAAATGTGTTTCTATATTTGCAGCTATCTTTCATGTGTCCTTCATTTAGGCAATTTGTGCACCATATATCATTCTTTCGAAAATACATATTTCTCATAGTTTGTTGGAGCATTTCAAATTTTCCTTTAATTTCTTATCAGTTGCTGATGATGTTGACAAACAATATTTGTTAGTTTCAATATGTTGAGCCTTATTTAGTGATTCTTCACACGAATGAATCTCATGCATCCTTAGTTGTGTTTGACAACGTAGGTATTCCAACAAAGGACTAACACCTTCAGTAACCACTCACACAACCAGACCAAATATCAACACACCGATGTATTGGTGTGGTAAAACCCCTACATAGAAACATCCATGGCCCCAGCCAACATGGAAACTTGGATCAATTTATTAAAACTCCACAGTTAAGTGCACTTGAGCCAAAGGCGTCTTGGGATGGGTGACCACCTAGGAAGTCCTGGTTACCGGGTGCAAGCCCCAAAAGTGATGATTGATGTTATGCAATTCATTTCTTTGGTTTCAAACCCATTTCTTCACCCCTATGAGCATCACCCAATGCAATGAGTGATAAGTCGACTATTCAAATCATGAGAATTATTGGTCAGTTGTGACTAATAATCATGGATATGGGTCATAGATTAATGACTTACACTACGCAGTTAATCCCCAAAATAATATCTAATATGTTGCACTGCAGAAGCCCCTATATGCTTAAATAATAAGAGTGAAGGGAGCTCTCACTGGGTAGTTCATAAGGCGCAATACTTGCTAAGGTTTTGCAAATAGGGTAGCAAGCTAAGTGGGCTTGATTGTGGGGAAAGCTCCACAGTTAAGCGTGCTTGAGCTAGATGTGTCTTGGGATGGGTGACCACCTGGGAAGTCTTGGTTACCGGGTGCAAGCCCAGGAAGTGATGATTGATGTTATGCAATTCATTTCGTTGGTTTCAATCCCATTTATTCACCCCTGTGAGCGTCACCCGATGCAATGAGTGCTAAGTGGACTATTCAAATCATGATAATTATTGGTTAGTTGCGACTAATACTCATGGATATGGGTCATACATTAATGACTTACACTATGCAGTTAATCCCAAAAATAATATCTAAAAATAAAAATATTACAAAGAGATTTACGAGAGAGTTTCTCACAATTGATCATCGGAAAATGACCCTCCATGCTCTCTAAATAAAGATCATGGACCAATCAGGTTCTAAGCCATGGATCAATGTAGTTGTTAAGATTGAGGAGAATATGAATCGTCAGATCACTCTATGTTAGGAACATATCATGACCATCAAATTACATAACTACAAATGCATACTAAAGAAACACACTAAGAAACACACTTTTACCTAATGACACATTAGACCAAGTTGATCTTAATTAACTCCTAAGTGTCTAAATATCCTAACATCACCCCTTGAGAACAACTTGGAATAGGATTGAAGTATTTACAAAGGTGACACACTAGGAGAAAGAAGGATGCATTAGAGCCTTTCCCCCCTTAATGACAACTTCTTGAAATCATAACATAGATCGAAGTTTGGAAAACTTCACTTTTCTAAGAGAACTTGTGAAAATGTATGCAACTTGATCATCTGTAAGGAAAAAGAGAACTTCAATAACTCAATCATGAATGAGCTTTAAGATAAAGTGCATGTGAATCTCGATGTGTTTTTTGCGTTGATGTTGAACTGGATCTTTATTGAACTTGATGGCACTCTAATTGTTGCACCATAGGGTGGTCAAATGTTGCTAATGGAATCCAAACTTTGAAAGGATCTGTCGAATCCATGAGGATTCCTAACTTGCATTAACCATTACTTGATACTTGGCTTCAGCTAAAGAAAGAGAAATAACACGGTGTTTCTTACAGGCCCAAGTGACAGGTCCTGAACCAAGGAAGAAAACATAAACTACAGTAGAATTTTGATCATTAGGGTAGTTGGACCAATCTGAATCAATGAAACCAACCAATAAAGTATCTCCCCTTCAACTGTAATGTATCCCAAACTGAATTGTACCCAGAACATACCGAAGTATTTTTTTAGTTGCTTTCCAATGGCTTTCATGGGGTGATTGCATATGCCTGACAACAATACCAACAACAAAGGAAAGACTAGGACAAATATCTATCAAGTATAAGAGGCTACCAACTAACTAATGGTACAAAGTGGCATTAATTTCGAGAGAAGTACATTGACAACAAGTTTTCATCCAGACTGGAATGGATAAGGGATTGGTTTAGAGTATTCCATGTGGAAGTGGTGAATAAGGTAACAAGCATATTTAGACTTTGAAAGAAAGATTCGTTCCTGCATTTGCAAGACTTGGAGGCCAAGGAAATAGTGAAAATATCCTAATTCATTCATTTCAAATTTCTTCTTAAGGTTGGTTTTCACATGGTTTAAAAGTTTAGGGTCACTATGAGTGAGGATAAGATCATCAACATAAAGAACAAAGATTATGAGATGACTTCCTAATTTCTTGGTATAGACATTGGGGTCAAAATGGCATATAGAAAAGTTAGTATAAAGAATAAAGTTGTCCATTTTGGGATACCAAGCTTGAGATGATTTCTTAAGACCATAAAAATATTTCTTATGGTGGAAAACAAGTCTAGAGTCATTTTTTACATAGCCATGAGGTTTTTCCATGTAGATTTCTTTGTAAATCCCCATGTAATAACGCATATTTAACATCCATCTAATGGACCTCCCATTTATGTGAGGTAGAAAGGGCTAGAAAAAGGTGGATGGAACTCATTTTGGCTACAGGGGAAAAGGTTTCATTATAGTATATGACTTCAACTTGGGAGAAAGGTTTTGCAACTAACTGAGGCTTGCATGTCTTTAAACACTTCCATATGATGAATACTTAGTTTTATACACCCATTTACATCTAACAAGTTTTCTTCCTTTCAAAAGAGGTACAAGATCCAAAGTATTGTTTTCCATTAAAGAATGATACCCTTTATTCCTTACTGTATCCCAATCTGGATGACCTAAAGCTTCTATAAATGTCTTTGGATCATGAGTCTCTGGAAATTAATCCAAAAGAGAAGAGGATTTCTAGAACTGTGAACATATTCGACGTTGATCTAAAAGATCACTAACAAGATCACCAGTTTCTTCTCATGTATAACCAACCCATCTAGGAAGCGGTGGTGTTGGTGCAGGTTTAGTTTCAGAGGAAGGTGAGAAGACAGAGGTGGATTCTCATCCTCACTATCATTATTTGAAGAATAAGAAACTAAAATAGGAATAGAAGAAGGCACAAACGCCAAAGATGGCTCGTAGGCCAAAGAAGGAACAAACATTGAATTTGGCTCGCAAGGCAAGATATTTTCATCAAGTTTAACATCTCTTCTAATAATATTTTCATTACAATGTGGTTGAAGAAGTTTGTAACCTTTGGCATCTTCAAAATAACCAACAAATATACACTTCTCACTTTTAGGTTGTAATGTTTTCCTTTTCGCACCAAGAATGCGATCCCATGCTACACTGCCAAATACATGGAAGTGGATTACATCTAGCTTATTGTTATTCCATGCTTCATCCAGTGTTATATTTTTTAGAGCCTTTGTGGGAGTGTGATTTACTATGTAATTTTCACAGTTAATAACTTCTACCTAATATTTTAGACTTGATCCCTTAGATTGGATCATACAATTAGCCATTTCTTTTAATGTGTGGTTCTTTCTCTTGGAAACACCATTTTGTCGTGGTGTATATGGAACAGTGTGTTGCATTTGGATGCCCTATGTAGTGAAATAAGTTGTAAATGTTGGAAGATTGATTGTTGTCATTGATGTCAACCCTAGTCATGGGTTTTGGACCGCAAGATTGATAAAGGTATTTGGACATGAAGGAAAATGCACATGCATAT